>JAPXFY010000016.1:45866162-45868662 GCA_030674185.1 Monoplex corrugatus
TATTTGCATTCAAGAAGATGAAAAGCATTCTTACCAACAAAAAATGCCTATCAATTAACATCAGGAAGAGAGTTCTTGAATGTTATATAGAACCAATACTGTTGTACGGATGTGAGGCGTGGACAGTCAACAAGCAAAGCCAGAACAAGAATGAAGCAGCCGAGATGTGGCTTCTAAGAAGAATGTTGAGAGTTCCATGGACAGCGAAGAAAACAAACGAGACAGTCTTGATGGAAACAGACACAAGTAGATCACTCATATTGAAGATAAGGAAAAGACAGGCAACATTTATAAGCCATTTTATAAGGAAGGGGGATTTGGAGCACCTAGTCACAACGGGAAAGCTGGAGGGAAAGAGAGCACCAGGTAGACCCAAGGAGAAAATGCTGGACGGACTTGCAGAGTGGCTGGGGAGGGGGAGGGTGGGGGAGATGCTAGGGGCAACGAGAGATAGAGACAGATGGAAGTCCATGATCGCCAAGGCCGTGCGGCAGGGCACCTGATGATGATGATGATGATGATAGAATCAATGTTATTGTACGGATGCGAAGCGTTGAAGTCAACACGCAAAGTCAGAACATCTAATTTCTAAGAAGAATGCTAAGAGTTCCATGGATAGCAAAGAAAACAAACAAGACAGACTTGAATGAGGCAAACACATAAAAAAACATTAATATAGAAGATTGGAGAAAGATATGCAAATTTTATAGGACATTTTATGAGGCAAAAGAACTTTAAGCACGTAGTCACAACAGGAAAGCTAGAGGGAAAAATGCGCCAGGTAGACCCAGGGAGAAAATATTGGATAGACACGAAGAGTGGACGAAGACAGAGAGGGTGGGAGATGTATTTGCAGGGACGAAAGATAAATTTGTACGGAGGGCCGTGATTGCCAAGGCCATGCAACAGGGCACAATATGATGAAGAAGATGATGATGATGTTGATGATGATGATGATGATGATGATGATGATGTTGATGACGACGACGACGACGACGATGATGATGATGATGATAAGTTGGGCATTGGAACAAATTTACCTCGAAAACGTATGCGTCGTTTAGTCAGACTCAGGCAGAGATATGCTGTAAGTCTGCACAATCATCTTCAACCGACGTTTCAACGTCTAAAAAAACTATCCGTGATCTGGGCTTTTCCAATCTAATTACCATCCAACCAACCGTTCAGAGAATTGTTTTACACCGTGTAATTTCCATGTTGCTTTGTGTGTTGAAGCGAAAATGAAGCTCATGGGAATTGGTGAACATATCATACATGCTCACCTCGACATGCTCACGGGAATTGGCGAACAAATCATAGATGCTCATCTCGACATGGTCATGGGAATTGGCGAACATATCATAGAAGCTCACCTCGACATGCTTATGGGAATTGGTGAACATATCATAAATGCTGATCTCGACATGCTCACGGGAATTGGCGAACATATCATAGATGCTCACCTCGACATACTCATGGGAATTGGTGAACATATCATCGATGCTCATCTCGACATGCTTATGGGAATTGCCGTACAAATCAGATATGCTCACCTCGACATGCTCATGGGAATTGCCAAACATATCAGATATGCTCACCTCGACATGCTCGTGGGAGCTGGCGAACATCTCATAAATGCTCACCTCTACATGTTCATGGGAATTGGCAAACTTATAGATGCTCACCTCGACGTGCTCATGGGAATTGCCAAACATATCAGATATGCTCACCTCGACATGCTCATGGGAATTGCCAAACATATCAGATATGCTCACCTCGACGTGCTCATGGGAATTGCCAAACATATCAGATATGCTCACCTCGACATGCTCATGGGAATTGCCAAACATATCAGATATGCTCACCTCGACGTGCTCATGGGAATTGTCGAACATATCATAGATGCTCACCTCGAGATTCTGTCTCTGAGACGTGCTGGAGCAACATGGACAAATCACATTTGCTGACCTAACACTTCCTGGTTATACTTGCAAATCGTTTCCCAGTCTCTCTCAGGGTGGATGAGTTGCTGTGATATACTAATCCATGTCTGGTCATTGTTATGTACGCCGTCGTTCTTTTCTGCTCGTGTATCGTTTGAAGCGGCTCACATTATCCGTACTCTATCGCAGTCCTGTCTTAATTTCCTCTGGATCAATTGTCCTCTCCCAAGCAAGGAAAAAAAGGACTCTAACTGAATGGTTTCATAATTTACTTGATTTCACATACATCTACACTGGCTCTCCTAGTATACTTAGTGACATCAACGTTCATTATTAAGAACGCCACTACAGCAAAAAGTATGGATTTGTTGAATAATAGTAGTTCTTGTTAGATTGTAAACCAACCTACTCCCATCAATATTCACATTCTAGATTAGATAATGCATAGGCCTGTTGGCATTAGTACAAAATCTACGTCCGTTTCTCAAAATCTAATATCCGGCTATTTTTGAGTTTATCGTAATATACATGTTTCTCAGCATCTAATGTCTGTTTCT
>JAPXFY010000016.1:45876162-45886162 GCA_030674185.1 Monoplex corrugatus
AATTAGAATGTTATAATGCTGTGGCAGTAAAGCTAAATAAGAATGTTTTTAGTACTGACAAAGATGTTGTTTTAATTGGTTGTTATGTTGCACCTGAAGGTAGTCCTCTGTATAATAACACAGAATTGAAAGACGGAGTAGTGATGTTGGAAGAAAGTGTATTGTATGCTGTACGACAGGATGATGTGTATCTGATGATTTGTGGTGATTTAAATGCAAGAACAGGATTGTGTCAGTCAAAATGCGAAGAAATGACAAACTTTGAGTTAAATTTTAGTCTATATTGTGATGATCCTGATGAAAATTTTTCCAGGCATTCTAAAGATGAAACTGAAAATAACTATGGAAATTCCTTGTTAGACTTGTGCTTTATGTTTGATCTTGACATTATGAATGGGGTTTTGTGATGGCGACAGGGAGGTAGAATACACTTTTGTATCACCGAATGGATGCAGTGTTATTGACTATTTTCTTGTCCCTGATAAATTTTCACATAACTGTAACATGATTATAAGTGATTGTCTTGATTCTTGGCATTTGCCGATAGAAATGACATGGAAAAATGGAATGCAAAAATGTCCAGAAACTCAGGAATCATGCATGCAGGAGAAAATCATTTGGTCGGAAGAAAACGCATATATTTGAGGCTGAACAAAACATGATTTTAACGATCGCCTTCATGAGGCTTATCAGTTAATGAATGTTGATGTAAATAGCTGTGTAGATATTTTTGCTCAAGCAATGCATAGTGCAGCCACATGTATGGTCAGAAGGGTGGGCAAAAGAAAGAAATGTTTAGATGACTGGTTTGACGATGAATGTGAGCATAAAAAGAAACACGTAAAGAGGCTTCTTAAAAGCTTTCAGAGGAACAGATTAGGAAGTAAAAAAAAGAACTGAAAGATGTTTATGTGAAAGAGCGATCTGAATACATAAAATTGAAACGACAAAAGAAACGTGAATTTGAAGAAGCAAAAATAAATAAACTCAAAGACTATTAAAGACTCAAAATTATTCTGGTTGGCAATCAGAACACTTAATAGAAAAGCCATAATCATAACGAAATGAGCCTTAATCAGTGGCATGAACACTTTCACACAATATTTCAAAGTTCTGGATCCGGGGCAGAAATTGAAGATGATGGCAATTTGGATACAAATGAGTACGAAGAACCATTATTTAATGATGCAATATCAAGAAGGGAGATAATTGACAGTATTAAAAAATTGAAAAATGGTAAAAGTGCTGGACCAGACAAAATTCTGGGAGAAATGTTAAAGCATTCCAGCGATTCAGTGTTAAATTTTATAGTTATTCTATTTAATCGGTTGTTTGAAAATTGTATTTTCCCCACAGAATGGGCCAAATCTATTATTATCCCCATACATAAGAAAGGAGATGTAAACAACCCAGACAACTACCGAGGGGTTGCATTCATAAGTGTTTTAGGCAAAGTTTATACAAATATATTAAATAAACGACTTACGAAATGGGCAGAGAGGGAAGAACAAATAATAGAAGAACAAGCAGGATTTCGATCTGGATACAGTACAATAGATCACATTTTCACACTGTACGCTTTAGTCCAAAAATACCTTCTTAATCACACTAAACTATACGTAGCATTTGTAGATTTTCGCAAAGCATTTGACTCAGTTAATAGAAATGTACTTTGGGGTATTTTGCGAAAGAATGGAGTAAATGGTAAATTATATATGTCTCTTAAAAGTATATATAATTCTGTGTTAGCATGTGTTCGTGACAAAGATATGTACTCCAACTTTTCAACTTTTTGTGTTCGTGACAAAGATATGTACTCCAACTTTTCAACTTTTTCGAATGTCCACGAGGAGTGAAACAAGGATGTCTCCTCAGCCCCTTACTATTTTCATTTTTTATTAATGAGTTAGCGTTAGAAATAGCCAAAAAAGGGAGACATGGTGTACAGTTATTGCCTGGTGCTGTTGAAGTTTTTTTACTGCTATTTGCTGATGATGTGGTGCTTTTGTCAGACACTGTCATAGGATTACAAAATCAACTACATGCTTTAAAACATGAATCTGATAGGTTATTACTGTCTGTGAACCTAGAAAAGACGAATGTGATGATTTTCCGTAAGGGAGGACATCTTTCGGCTCGAGAAAAATGGTTTTATGGTGAGTCTGAAGTTAAAGTAACAAACTCATATATATCTAGGTATTATTTTTACAACAAAACTGAGTCTCCAAAGCGCATGGGTGGAAAGCAGCAAAAAATGGAAAAGAGGAACGATGGAAATTTTAAGATCTTTAAGAAAATTGAACTGCACTGACTTCTCGATTTTTTGGAAACTTTTCGACTCACAAATTGAACCAATCTTAACGTATGGCTCAGAAATATGGGGTTTTTCGAGCAATCGGTACCATTGCATTCATCTAATAAAATGTTATATGGAGAAACTGGCCGTTATCCTTTGTTTTTGAAAACTCAAATGAAGTGCATTAAATACTGGTTAAAATTAACCCAGCTCCCAATGTCAAGATTGTGCAAGCAGGCATATGAGATGTTACTGAATCAATTAGACTCGGGTAAACAAAACTGGGCATATTTCGTTAAGAAAATGTTAACCACACATGGATTTGGTATTGTGTGGATGTGCCAGGGAGTTGGTTATGAACAAGGATTTATTTCAGAATTTAGGGATAGACTAGTTGATTCGCACAAACAAAACTGGCACGCTCAAATGGAAGAATCTGAGAAATATGATTGGTTCCTTTCCTTTAAAAGTATATTTCAAACCGAAAAATATATAAAGGCCGTAACAAATAAATGGCACAGAAGCAATCTTGCTCGTTTTAGACTAAGAGCCTAGGGCTAAATGCAACAAGATGGTTTTACTCAAATTCATCAGCTCACTCTATTTGTCCCATGTGTAATGTAGAGACAGAAGATGAAATGCATTTTTTGTTTGTTTGCAAGTCGTATGAAAGTATACGACAAAAATGCATAATCTTTGATCTTTGACATTTCGAGTCAAAGGGTCATTACCAGAATACTCATGACTGAAGATGAAAACTATCAAAAATCCCTCGCGAAATTTATCGCCCTTGCTTGGGAAAGTCGGAGAAAGAAAACAACACAGTAATAAATTAATGTAAGTTTATCTCCAGTGAAGATATCACTTTATACTGTTCTTATGTTTATTTGCCGGATTTAGGTCTTCCTCTTACTTATATGACTAATTACGTCGGGTGGTCAACTGTTTCTTCAACTTTTTGTTAAAATTTTTAAATTAATGTACTTTTATCTCCAGTGAAGATGTTACTTTATATTGTTTTTTTGTTTGTTTTCTGGATTTGGGTCTTCCTCTTACTTATATGACTAATTATGTCGGGTGGTTAACTGTTTCTTTAACTTTTTGTTCAACTTTTTAAATTAATGTAAGTTTATCTTCAGTGAAGATATCACTTTATACTGTTCTTATGTTTATTTGGCGGATTTGGGTCTTCCTCTTACTTATATGACTAATTACGTTGGGTGGTCAACTGTTTCTTCAACTTTTTGTTCAACATTTTGTTCAACTTTTTCCGTTCAATTTTTTCTTCATCTTTAGGAAAAAAATTCAAATGGGTGTATTGTCAGCCATGACTATATTTATAAATCTTTGTTTCGAGAAAACGTCGCGAAAAATTTAATGACTTTGTTTTATGCTCCTTGCCACAAGGACAAAAATGTCAATGGCAATAAACCATTTTCAGTTTCAGTTTCAGTTTCTCTCTCTCTCTCTCTCTCTCTCTCTCTCTCTCTCTCTCTCTCTCTCTCTCTCTCTCTCTGGAGTGATTACGTTAAGTGATTGTTACTGAAGTGATATCGATTGCACAGTTGGATGATGCATCTGACCCAGTCAATTGAAAGCTGATTTGTCAGTTGAATCACGGGCTGAATGGCGGATTATTTGATTGATCAACTGGTAAATCAGTTGATTGATTGGTTAATTGATTGGTTGACTGTTTGATTGATTGGTTGTTTGGTTGATCGATTGATGGATTGAGTGTTTATGTCAAGTACCTGTGGTTGAATATATTGATCAACTGTATGATCTCCGAAGGGTTAAAGAAATGTCAGATCTGTGCACTAATTGAATGGTTTGTTTGTCTGATAGCCAGTTATTGTAAAATTGACAATTGGACGAATGATATAGATGCGGTTAATGACAAATATTCTTAGCTGGCCAGTTAAGGAATATGGACTAGAATACAAATGAAAGGACCACTGTAAATGCAAAGATGAATGTATCCCAGCTTATGTGACGGTAAACGATAGAAGGGGACAATGTGACAGAGTTCACTGCAGTTTGATAGTATAACTTCTATGAATGTATAAGAAAACCTGATCTCCTCCCCTCCCCTTTTCCATGCATGTATTGTGGCCTAAGGCCGATGTACAATAAACATTTTCTGAGTTCTGAGTTCTGAGTTCTCTCTCTCTCTCTCTCTCTCTCTCTCGCTCTCTCTCTCTCTCTCTCCATCTATCTATCTCTGTCTGATTCTTATTCTCTTTCTCCCTCTGTCTTTCTCTTTATCTCTCTCCCACTTCTGTCTTTCTGCCTGTCTGTCAGTCTGTCTGTCTGTCTATTCGTCTGTCTGTCACTGTATCCCTCTCGTCCTCATATACTTTGAAAATGTTATCTGATTTCTAATACGATTAAATTTACATGTTTACGTGTCCCTTGTTCTTGTCATTAAGTGTATATGGTTTACAAACAGCCTTTTCACAAAGGTGCATTGGCCTATCATCAAACTATCTGATTCCAAATCCCAGTCTCTCACAGTCCAACTTGCTCTCTACATGTATCTATCTCTTAACGACCCGATTTTTTTCAGGATACTCGCATTTAGAGAAATTATTTTTCTCCTCACTTTTTCTTTCTTTTTTTAATTTTTGGTCCCATTTTCACGTTTTACGCCATCTTTAATGGCCAGCAGAAGCTGACAGAGTTTTTGCAATGCCATGATGATGGAGGCGATAGAGATGATAACTATGACGCTATAGACTCCCCATCTGGAGTTGAGACTGTGTGACATGGATGTAAGCTACACTTAGTATCGTAATATATCATGGAGCCAACCAGGCCCGAGAGATACAGACACCTGCAGTGTTGGTCGGAAGATTTTAGCAACACCCTCAATGACGCATCCGTGAAGTGGATGTCATTCGATTTTGTGGCCCCAGTCTTCCCCATAAGTCCATGGCACGCACAACTCTGGGTAAGAGCTGGCTAGAGGCGAAAAATCCCACAATGATTTTTTGAACGGACTGATTGGGGAATCGAACCCCAAACCTTCCAGTTGGCAATCCACTGCGCTAACCACTACACCACTGTTTCCCCTCTTCCCCCCTGTTTTATATTTTTTATGGCCTTCCCGTATTTCTTTCTCTTTTCTTACGTTCTCACTGTGATGTCGTCATGCTGCAAACAAGAAATGGCTCGAAACTGTCTGTGCCATATGATAGAAGTTGAAATAGTCACCAAAAGACAATTCCAAACTGATAGACAAGGCTCTTATTTTTCATGCCCATAGGTCTGATATAAATTATCATCATTATCAATCAAGGACTAGAATGGAAAAAAAACCCCACCAAGGAATGACACTTTGTTTTTTGATAGAATTTATATTAGCACACAGGCCAGCTAATATAACAACCTTTGCTAATCTTCTTACAGTATAGCAATAGAAAATACGATATGATCAAAAAAAATGAATGCTAAACAAATTAGACGGGAAAAAAAACCCGGTGTATTTGCATGTGTGTGTATGTGTGTGTGTGAGAGAGAGAGAGGGGGGGAGGGAGAGAGAGAGAGTGTGTGTGTGTGTGTGTGTGTGTAAGCGCGTGTATGAGTGTGTGTGTATGTGTGTGTGCGTGTTGTGTGTGTGTGTGTGTGTGTGTGTGTGTGTGTGTGTGTGGTGTGTGTATGTGTGTGTGTGTGTGTGTGTTCGTTGCTTGATTTAACGTCTTTTCACTATAAGTGATATTAGACGGGGAAAAATGGCATGGAGGATGAAATAAGGGGGGGGGGGTGTGGAGGGGAGAGGGGAACAGAGTAAGGGACGTAAAAAAAATTAAAAGGAAGCGGCAAGGTCTTAAGAAAAAGGATGTGGATGAACAGAGAAATGAAACTAGAACAACGCTAACATCAATAATGTAAAAGAAAAATCGTCATAAAAACAAAACAAAACAAAAATAATCATAATTATAATAATAATCTTAAAGTAACGCATTAACAGGACTGTGAACCAATGATTCTGAAATTTTAACTAACAAAACTTGATCCGATACTACTTCTTTAAAATGCGTTTCAAGATAGTTTCCTTGTGTAAACATCTTTGGTAAAAAGGAACGAAGCTTTCTGCAGTAAAACAAACAGTGATACAATGTGAATTGTTCGCCACAAATACATAAAACGTTGTTACAATATTTTGTTTTCAAAGCGTTCAGTTGAATGCGAAAATATGTCATAACAATTAATCTCAAATGAATAACGAGGAATACTGCAAATTTTTACAGATATTTTGAACTGAAAGTTTGATTCTTTTTTGAGACACAAATTTTTCATTTAAATGTTCATGAAATCGAATCCATGATGCTAATTCTAGCGAGTTGTAAGCTTCTTTTACCGAGGTGTTAACATGTAATTCTATGGAATTTTCAGAATGGAGGGCACCGGATTTAGCTGCTCTGTCAACTACGTTGTTGCCATGAAACCAACATGAGAAGGCACCCAGCATAAATTGATTTCCGAACCATTTATCTTTAAACAATGTATTAGATGATTTGCCTCAATAATTAAGTCAGGTCTTGTGTCTGTATCAAAAGACTGTAAGGCATATAATACAGATTTTGAATCAACAAAGAGAACTACTTTGAATGACACAGGCCGAAGGCTTATTAAATAATGCAACGCTTGAACAACAGCGACCAATTCTGCTGTATATATAGATACATTTGCCCCAATGAAAAAAGACTTTTTAATGTTAAATTTTGGAACATAAAAGGCTGCTCCAGCGCTCTGGTTTGCTAAGACTGACCCATCGGTAAAAATGTGGAGGTGGGTACTGTACTTTTCATCGATGTGTTCACAAGCTGTGGATAGCATAATGTTGACATTATCATCTTTTTTAACTTTTGCATAATCGAGATCAAATGTGGCATTTAGCATTTCCCATGTAGGGATAGGCGTTATCGTTGGTTTCTCAGCAATTTCATCTATTGTTATGTTGGACTGTTTGATCAGGCCAGATATGTAAGTTGCGGCTGTAATTTGTGATGAAATGTTTTTTGCTCGTTTTGGAAAGTCAGTATCAGACCTGATCTTAATTTCTTTGCTCACAAAATTATCCACTTGTGAAGTAGTTCTAATTGCAAACTTTGCTGTAGCTAACTCACGATGGTTGTTTAAAGGTAGAATTCCAGCAACTTTGTACGTTTCCAGAGTAGAAGCATGAGTTGGTACACCTAGTGCAATTTTAAGACTTTTGCAGTCCAAGCTCTGAATCTTTTTTAGTAAATATTTGGGTGCATTGAAGAAAACTTCTTGCGCGTAGGATAATTTAGACCTGACCAGCGCTGTTGACAGATGAATCAGTACATTTGTATCCATTCCCCAGGGTAATTTGCTTATTATCTTTAGAAAATTTAAGGTTTTTCGAGCTTTTGTTAAAATATAATCAAAATGGACATTCCAGCTTAATTTGGACGTGATGTAAACTCCCAGGAATTTTACGACCTGTTTGTAATTTAACACTTCACCAAGCAATTTGAAAATAGGCAAGTTATTTGAGTTACCACCAGGATCAAACAGCATCATGTTAGTTTTTTCTGCTGACAACGACAGCCCATTTTCTAACATATAGTTTCCAAGATTATCAAGATCAATTTGATACAACTTCCTGATGTAATTTCGCGTTCTCTGTGGAGTTGTCTTTTTTAAAGTGATATTCATCCAAGTGCATATATCATCAGCGTACTGTACTAAAACAACACGATTTGAAAGAGCTTTAGGAAGATCCTGTATAAGGATATTAAATAAAATAGGTGCTATCACTGAACCTTGTGGAATCCCCATGTCGAGGCATCGTGAAGAAGAATAACTAGCTCCCACTCTTGCCTGAATTGTTCTATTAGCTAAAAAAGATTTAATGTAATTGAACATATTGCCCGATAAACCAACAGATTTTAGCTTGAACAATAAACGTTTATGCCAAACTTGATCGTAAGCTTTTTTCACATCAAAGAAAGTAGCTAAAACACTTTTTCGCGGGCAAACTGTTGTTTGATCTGAGTTGTAAGTTTAACTAGGTGCTCAACTGCGGATCTTCCTTTTCTAAAACCTGCCTGGTTTACCGGAATAACGTTATTTTTATCACAGTAGTGTAAAAGTCTGTTTAAGACCAATCTTTCCATTAGTTTGCTTGTATGGGACGTTAAAGCAATAGGTCTGTAACTGTTTTTATCGGTTTTCGATTTTCCTGTTTTTAAGATTGGTATAACTATAGACTTTTGCCAGATTTGTGGCACAGTTCCAGTAACCCAGCATTTCTGCAAAATTTTGTGTAGGAAAATAAGGTAGCTTTCAGGGAGATGTTTAATCATTTCAGTCGAAACTGCATCAACACCTACCGAACTCTTTTTGTTGTGTAGAGACAGTACTGTGTTTTTTTAGCTCTTCTAAGGTGATTGGAGAATTAAACCAGAGATCATTCTGTGGTACTGGATCAGTGTAGATTGGGTTGTAATCTTCCATTTCTCTGTGATGTTTGCAGTCTGGAGATAAACCTTCAACTTTACTGTTTTTGGCGAACAGATCCACAAAAGTTTCTGCTTTGTCCATGTCTGAAGGAAATGTGTTACATGTTTCAATCATTATCGGACACCTAGGTAAGTTGGTTCCATCCTTCATTTGTTTCATTTTCGTCCAGACTTTATGGAAATCTTTGAAATCTGAAATTTCTTTTGTGCAGAATGATGCCCAATAATCTTTCTTTGCTTCAGCAATGATTTTGTTACATTGGATGTTAGCTTTTTTCATTTCGACATGATCCTCAGGTTTCCGGCTTTTGATGTAGATTTTGAATTTCTCCCTTTTATATTGAACTGCTTTCTCACATGCCTCTGTCCACCAAACATTACCCAATCGATTATTTGATCTAGAAGATTTGAGTTTCGGAATCGATAGGTCTGCAGCGGCTAAAATTGACTCTTGGAATTTAGAAAACATAATGTCTACATTTTCACTTTCATAATGTCTGTAATCTTGATTAGCTAGAGCAGTTCGAAATAAGGACCAGTCAGAACGCTTGTAATTATATTTTGGAATAATTTCAGGAGAGCTGTCTTTCATCCTGATGTTTTTGTCAGTTATGGTTATGATGATAGGTAGGTGATCGCTTCCCAAAGTGTCTCTGTGAGTTTCCCAGGTACAGGATGGTGCTAATTCTGGTGAGATTAGAGACAAATCGATGGCTGTCGCCCTGTGTTTGGAAACATCAGGGATCCTAGTGACACTACCATCATTTAGAAGGTAAAGCGAACTATCAACGATATTTTCTACCAAACGATTGCTCGTAACAGTAGAACAGTTCTTTTCCCAAAATGGGGAGTGGGAATTAAAGTCTCCACCTATTAGCCATTTACCACGCTGCTGATCTTGGATAGTGCGCAGCCATTCTGTGTTGTGGTCATTTGGACCTGTTGGTAGGTAGACTGACAAAACGTTAATGTTTAGAGAATTGCTTAATTGGACAGTGGCAGCACAAGCATGCAGATCTTCGCTTGATTTCAAAACTGGGGAAGTAAGTAAGCAGTATTGTAACTCTTTGAGTATATAAATCGCGGTGGATACCTTCTTCCCGTGATTCCCACATTCATAGACTGGAGGATAATAATAATTGGGGAAATTGGGAAGCTTGGTAGCGACAACATTCATCGACTGTAGAATCAAAATTTCACACCTATTTGATGC
>JAPXFY010000016.1:45893662-45906162 GCA_030674185.1 Monoplex corrugatus
AGAAAAAGCTCAGATGTCAGGAGAATTTCTACTGCTGTTTCATGAGACTCTGGCATCATCTGAGTGAAGAAAGTGTTAAATCCACATATCTCTGTCTCTGTCTGTCTCTCTCTCTCTCTCTGTACATCTCTGTATCTGTCTCTGTCTCTCCTTACACACACTTATCTCTAAGACTCATATATATACAGAGATAGATATATGTATCCATACATACATATGTATATATATATATACATACATACATGTACTACATACATCATACTACTACATACATACATACATACATACATACATACATACATACATACATTCAGCTAAAAGCACAGTATGTGAATGAACGTAAAAAAATAACGAACATGCATAGGTACACCACACAAGACACATAAACAAAAACACACACACACACACACACACACACACACACACACACACACACACACACCACACAGAGAGAGAGAGAGAAAGACAGACAGACAGACAGAGACAGAAGCAAGGGATGAGGGAGAGATAGAGAGAGAGAGAGGAATGGGCGAGACAGAGAGAGAAAGAGAAAGACAGAGAGAGAGACAGAGACAGAGAGAGAGATTCTTATACAAAAAAGACGCAGTCATACACAACACACACACAACACACACACACACACACACACACACACACACACACACACACACACACACACACACACACACACACACACACACACACAGACCCACAGCTATCGACCTCACCTTAATCTCACCATCGCTAGCACCAAATGCCACATGGCAAACAGAGGATGACTTGTTGGGATCAGATCACATCCCATACTTCTTACCTTAACCTTATCACTGAGTTGATGCAATACACAAGATAGTTTACCCAAGTTAACTATAAATACGCAGATTGGGCCAGTTTTAAGCTTTCTACGAAATACAAGAACAGATCTATCTGAAACAACGACCTTAAACGATATGTACGCAGATTTCTGTAAGTCATCTTAAGGGCTGCAAAATTTCAATTCCAGAACTTAAAGCGTCAAAACCAGGAAAACATCATGGAAAGTCTGGTGGAATAAAGATTGTGTAAAGGCAGTCAACGAAAAGAAAGAAAATACAAACAATATTAGCTAATAGGTCACCTGAAAATCATACGGCAATGAAAAGTGCGAACATCAAACTGTAACAGAGTCATAGAACAAGCTAAAGAACAATATTGGACATATTTTTGTACATATGAAGTAAGTGACCATAAAGATATGCAAAAGATTTGGGAAAAACTGAAAACAATGAAAAATGGGATCAAGTTGTCATCAATTCCAGTAAAGCTAGAAAACAACCCTTTACCTAGCACACAGGAGAAAGCAGAAGCTTTTGCAGACATGTTTGCTGAGGTCTGTCGAGTAGAAGGACTTCCTGCCTCTAGTAGAAATTATAGGGTACAGGAAAAAACGACCGACGCATACAAGGATCCTGTCCCAGATAATACGCACTACGTAAATACACCAATCACGCTCCAAGAATTAAAAGATGCCATTAAATCAATTCCAAATAAAAAGACATCAGTAGGATTTGATGCAATTTCCAATGAGATGTTGAAAAATTTACCAGAAAATTTTTTAATCTTGCTACATAATATGTTTGAAAAATGCTGGAATAGCGGCAAACTACCCGACTATTGGAAACAATCAATAGTGGTTCCTGTACTAAAAGCAGGTAAATGCAATATTGACTTGAAAAACTATAGGCCAATTGCATTAACATCGCACGTATGTAAACTTATGGAGAAAATAATTTTAAAGAGATTGATGTACTACTGTGAAAAGAACAACATATTACCAGTGAATCAGGCAGGGTTTAGAAAAGGCAGGTCACCAGTGGAACTCCTAACAAAGCTAACCACTAATATCAAACAACAATTTGCCAGACGCCAATGTGTTTTAGCTACATTTTTTGACATAACTAAAGCATACGACCAAGTATGGCACTCCCGATTATTATTCAAATTGAAAAGTATTGGGCTAACAGGTCACATTTTTGATTATGTCAAATGCTTCTTAGAAGACCGTGTAATTCAAACGAGGATCGAAAATGTGTATTCTTCAAAACGATTTCTTCAAATGGGTATCCCTCAGGGATCCGTTATTGCTCCCCTTCTCTTCATGATATTATTGCATGACTTACCAAGTAAAATTTCTAAACATGTAACTTTAGCTCAATATGCTGATGATTTATGCATGTGGATGTAGGTCAATATGAAAAGAAAAACTCCTTTGCGCTGTCTTAATTATACGCGTGAATGTTATCAATTAGAACTCGATAAAATAGCACGATATATGGTAGAAAATGGACTGCATCTATCTGTGGAAAAAACAAAGATAGTTTTGTTTAACAGTGGAGCTAACCCAGCAAATGTTCCCACGTTCAAATTGGGAGATACTCTTCTTCAGTATAATGAGTCGATTAAATTCTTAGGAGTTTTTCTTACAGCCAAATTATCTTGGAATCAGCATATTGAATACTTATTAACAAAAGCTCAAAAAAGTTTAAATTTCTTGAAAATAGTTCGCAAACAGATATGGGGACAAGATGCATCAACACTTGTTCATCTATGTAAATCGCTTATTAGATCTAAATTAACCTATGCCCAAGAAATATTCTTCAGCGCACCAAAACGCTTACTCACAAAACTGCAGAGCATAGATTGTAAAGGTTTCAAACTTGCGCTGGGTCTTCCAATGCATGCCTGTTGCCATCGCACATACAATGCAATCAAATTGTTGCCACTTGATGAGCAAAGGAAAGTCGCTTCTACTAAATTTCTGTTAAGAAACACTACCATAGAAAACAGCATCAAAACAGAGATAAAAGTAAGATCAGACACCGACTTTCCAAAAAGAGCTAAATCAATATCCTCACAGGTCACGCTTGCAACATTTACAGCTGATGTTATGAAAGGCTCTGGAATTGATTTAGACACAGGTCCTGTAACTTTAAGACCTTCGTTTTCACCAGTGCCCAGTTGGGAACTTCAAAGAGCACGATTTCACATACACCACACTGACTTAAAAAAATGAGATAATATCAACTTACTGGCGAGTCAAGTTAAATGTCATATAGAAGACTTTTATTCTGATCACTTGAAAGTTTACACTGATGGTTCAATAATTGAAAGACAAGCAGGCTCAGCGTTTTTAATACCTGCTCTCAAAATTGAGAAAATCTTTCTATATAGGACTTTATAAATCTGTCTTTACTGTAGAACTCTTTGCAATCTTAATGGCTTTGAATTATATGATAAATCTTCCTAGGACAATTCCCCAGATACTTTTTTGCGTTGATTCAAAATCTGTACTTCAAGCTCTTGAATTATCAAAATTACAAACAAGATCTGAAATGCTATTGGAAATTACTCACTTGATTAATAGTTTATCCTTAAGAGGCACTGATATTACTTTCTGCTGGATACCATATCATAGTTCTTTTCATTACAATGATATGGTTGATAGGGCTGCCAAACGGGGGGCAAAGAGCTCACCAGATTCAAATCATATACAACTTTCCCTCTCATTGCATGAGTGTTATACCTTAGTGGACGCCTACGTATGGAAGCAGTTTCAAGATAAACAGAAAAAGTATGAAAAATGTTACATGAATTTTGAAATTAGCAAAACACCTAAGCGGTTCCCTGCCAGCAGAAGTATACAATCCCTTATGTATAGGTGGAAACTTGATGCATTCAAAACAAAATACACCAGGAATATAGTGTGCCTGTATGGAAAGAAGATAACACATAGTCATATTCTTTCATGCGTTCGGGTAAAACGACATATACCTACGTTATCAACGAAGACAGTTTCTGACATATTTGCCTCACCATCCTTAACATATGAATGTTTTGTTAGCCTGTCAAAAAGTCCTATAGCAAATTATCTTTAACGCGCCGTTACTTCTCATGTTTAGTGTTATGGTTAGCTAATTTTACTGTTTCAATCGTTAATTATGATAACGTCATTTGTGAATTTTTCTTTCTTGTCTTGTTTTTCTGGTTCATTTCTTTTTCCTGAAGATTAACCATTTCCAAGTTGGTTGTTTTTTTTTTTTTTTGTGTGTTTTTTTATATTGTTGTTGTCTAAAATCACTTTAGTGAATAGACATTAAATCAAAGACCACCACCACCACACACACACACACACACACCGTCTAATATCACTTATAGTGAAAAGACGTTAAATCAAGCAACGAACGAACACACACACACACACACACACACACACACACACACACACACACATACACACACACACACACGCACGCACGCACGCACACACACACACACACACACACACACACGGACAGTGAAAGAGAGAGAGCGAGAGAGAGAGAGAGAGAGAGTGCGAGCAAGAGAGAGAGAGAGAGAGAAAGGGAGACTAGCGTGATTGTAGACTATTCATTTTTCAAAATGCAGACTGAAAAGGGCGAGAACAATGTGGAAGCACAAGACACTCAGCTGTCACTATGATGTAGTAGATGTCTTCGTTAGTGTCACGTGACAGCCCTCTAGTGGCCGTATGTACACACAAAAGAGCCCTCTATCGAGGGGAATAACTCTCAGAGGAGCACAATCGTCACTGACGTCAGGGGAGATGCATAGGAGAAATCGGCGGATGGGGTGAGGGAGTACGTGTGAAGTCATTTTTCTTGGAGGCTTCTTCCAGACCGTCTGTGTTGTTTTTGTTTCTGTTTTAAGACAAGAATGGTGGTTCGAATTAGATCGATATATATAATAAATTAATTAATATATATATATATATATATATATATATATAATATTTTTTTTATATATATATTGTGTGTGTGTGTGTGTGTGTGTTTGCATGTGTGTGTATGTATGTGTGTGTATGTGTGTGTATATATGTGTGTGTATGTATGTGTGTGTATGTGTGTGTATGTTTGTGTATATGTATGTGTGTATGTATGTATGTGTGTGAATGTATGTGTGTATGTATGTATGTGTGTATGTGTATGTATGTGTGTGTATGTGTATGTATGTGTGTGTATGTGTGTGTATGCGCGCGTGTGTATGTGTGTGTGTGTGTGTGTGGGGTGTGTACAGGTAAATGTTTTATATTCATATATGGAGTACCAATATCGTGGTCATGATGTATGAATGATTGCCTGTCTCCACATTTACGCACATATAGATCTATATGTGAATATACTTTTATGTCGTAAGGCATGTATGAAGGCATGTGAGTGTAAGAAAACTTGTACTATACATGGTAACATTGTATACAAATAGTTTGCCTTCATAATGTAAGTGTCCTCATTGTGTCCGTCTCTTTAGAAAAACACAAACACAAACACAAACAAAAGAAATATCGCAAAAGCTTTGTAAAAAATTGAGGATTTTTTTCATACACTTTTTCTGTAATAGCGCAAAATGCTTAAAGCTGAGAATACTTGAACGAGACCATCTCAGAAAAAAAAGCTTTTCATCAGAGGGTGAACACGAAAAAGCAACAGGAGGAAAAATATTGACAAAAAGAAAAGCTTGGATGTGAGGACCATTTCTGTTGAAGTCTCATAAGACTGGGGATCATCTGATATAGAAAAGTGTAATGTCAGATATCCGCTTATCCACGATGACATTTCTCTCAGTCTGTCTGTCTGTCTGTCTCTCTCTGTCTCTCTCTCTCTCCATGAATACATATATGCATATATACATACATTCATACATACAGATATGATGCATATGTACAGACACATACACACATACATACATACATACATACTTACTCATATACATACATACATACATTCATACATACATGCATACATACATACATACATACATACATACATATATACATACATACATACATACACATACATATGTGCATACACACACCATACATACATACATACATACATACATACATACATACATACATACATACATACATGCAAAAGCACAGTATGTGAGTGAATGTAAAAAGAAATGAAAAACGGCCATAAACACGCGCGCACGCACACACACACACACACACACACACACCACACAATATATATATATATATATATATATATGTATGTGTATACATATATCTACATATATATATATATATATTATGTATATATATATATATATATATACATACATATATACACATATGTATACATGTCTATATATGTGTATATATATACCTATTTATGTATACATATTTGCATATATGTATATATATATTATTATAAATACACACACTCACATACACACACACGTACAAAAACACATTCACTAACATTTACACACACACACACACACACACACACACACACACACACACACACACACACACACACACACACACACACACACACACACACACACACACACACACACAAACACACACACACACACACACTCAGTAGAGTGATTGTAGACTATTCATTTTTCAAAATGCAGACTGAAAAAGGCGAGAACAATGTGGAAGCACAAGACACTCAGCTGTCACTATGATGTAGTAGATGTCTTCGTTACTGTCACGTGACAGCCCTCTAGTGGCCGTATGTACACACAAAAGAGCCCTCTATCGAGGCGAATAACTCTCAGAGGAACACAATTGTCATTGACGTCAGGGGAGATAAATAGGAGAAATCAGCGGATGGGGTGAGAGAGTATGTGTGAAGTCATTTTTCCTGGTTGCGTCTTCCAGACCGTCTGCGTTGGTTTTGTTTCTGTTTAAAGACAAGAATGGTGGTTCGAATCGGATCTGTATATGTGAGTGAGTGAGTGAGTGAGTGAGTGAGTGTGTGTGTGGTGTGTGTGTGTGCGTGTGTGTGTGTATGTGTGTGTGTATGCGTGTGTGTGTGTCTCTGTGTGTGTGTGTGCGTATGTGTGTGCGTCATTGTGTGTGTGTGTGTGTATGTGTGTGTGTGTGTGTGTGTCTGTCTGTCTGTGTCTGTATGTGCGTCTGTGTGTGCGTCTGTGTGTGCGTCTGTGTGTGTGCGTGTGAGTGTGTAAAACCCTAAGCACTGGCAAGGTTTTTATATTGGGATGGAGGGGGGAGGGAAGGAAGGATCTGTGAAACACTACATGTAAGCTGACACCAGAAATGACGGAAAGAAAAGATGGACAGTGGACACGCCAGTTTTTAATGATGCGGAGTAGGATTGAAAATAGGAAAACCGGCCTTGTACATTGGTCTTGTTATTTTGTACTTGCTTTGTTTGATTAGATGTTGGGCAAGTGTGTGTGTGTGTGTGTATCTGTGCGTGTGTTCGTTCGTTCGTTCTTTGATTTAACGTCTGTTCACTATGAGTGATATTAGACGATGTGTGTGTGTGTGTGTGTGTGTGTGTGTGTGTGTGTGTGTGTGTATGCACACACACACAAACGCATACACACACCCAAACGCGCACACACACACACACACACACACACACACACACACACACACACACACACACACACACACACACACACACACACACTTGCCCAGCATCTAATCAAACAAAGGAAGTACAAAATAACAAGACCAATGTACAAGGCCGGTTTTCCTATTTTCAATCCTACTCCGCATCATTAAAAAAATAGCGTGTTCGCTGCCCATCTTTTCTTTCCGTCATTTCTGGTGTCAGCTTAGTGTTTCACGGATCCCTACACCCTCTGCCCACTCATTCCAATATGAAGACCTCGCCAGTGACCAATGCACAGGGTTTTACCCTGGCTCAGGGACTTTGCTGGATAATTGCTGGCAAATTTTGATGCAGCACTTATGGAACTGGCCAAAAGTGATGGCCGCAAACAGGTCTGAATGGAGGTAAGCTATTAGTAAGAGAGCAGAATCTTATGAAAATGAAAGACGAAGCAGCCGAGTGAAAAACATGTAACAAAAAAGGCCAGAACCAACTCTGCAGAGCGTTCCATTGAGTGTCCAGTATGCGGCCGCTTGTGTGCATCAGATTTTGGCCTGATATCCCACTTGAGGGTACACAAATAAAGTGCTAGGTTGGACTTTATCGACCATGGTAGTCGACCATATGTATATAAGATGAATCTCTATTGAAGAAACTCCAAACAAGCTCTTAACTGAAATCTCCAGGCTGTATGACTGCTGACATAACCTGACCACCTTATCTTTGGTTTGGTCACAGTTACAAAGAGTAATACGGATTGGCCGCTCAGCAAACTCATGGCCTCAAGTATCGATTCCTTAATGTTTTGTCAGACTGGATTCGTTGCGCTAAGCACAATCCATTAACATAGGCCTCACCTCTTACATTTACATTTTTCCATTCATTCGACAGTTTGCGCATTTATACTATTATGTATGGATGTATGTAACTGTGTAATTATACAAATGTATATTATTGTATGAGAAAACAAATCTATTTAAATTTATCTATCTACCTATCTACCTGTGCATGTATGTATGTATGTATGTATGTAGTGTATGTATGTATGTATGTATGTATGTATGTATGTATGTATGCATGTATCTATTTATCTATCTATCTATCTATCTATCTATCTATCTAGGAAATGAGTGTCAGTTTATTAATGAATTTAAAGACAGGCTTATTTGTTCGTTTAAACAAAATTGGCACTCAGATATGGAAAACAAAGAAAAATATAGTTGGTTATTCTCATTTAAAGATGTTTTTCAAACCGAAAATATCTCAGTGTTGTTACGGATAAATGACAAAGAACTAATTACGCAAGATTTAGATTAAGAACACTTGGTTTCAATGCAAATAAAAATTGGTTTCAACCTGGGACGTCCACAGTATATCCTTGCTCCTAATGTGGAAACAATGTCGATAATAAAAAACACTTTTTATTCCAATGCCAAATTTTTGACACAATACGAGGAAAATGCAAAGTTTTTGAATCCGACATGGCCAAAAGACAAGATGTATCTATTTTGTCGTCTGATGACGAAGTCATTATCAAATCAGTGGCATTATACATTGCGGAAGCACAAAAAATAAACCATAAACACCACAAGCTCGACAATAGTGCTCTGCGAGATAATATCATACTGGGATTAATTTAAACTCTTTTGACTGACGTGGGCTATATTACGTTAACTCCAAAAGAAGCCGCGTTATTATGGACTCTGTTTTGTAAAGACCTGTTTTCATTTGCTTTATTTTGCTTTGTTTGCCGATAATTTAAAGAGTAGCTAATAACATGAAAATAATGGTATATTTGTAGAATATGTTAGAAGTGGAAATTGAAAGGGTATATAGACACTTAAGGGTCTACTGTACATGTTAACAAAAAATAAATAAATAAAAGGCATAGTTATGCCCCTTGTTAACAGAGTATTATGGGGCAGTTATGTGAAGATTATATCATTATCACTAAAGTGTGTATGGGTGCGTGCGTGCGTGTGTGTGTGTATGTGTGTGTGTGTGTGTGTGTGTGTGTGTGTGTGTGGGTGGGGTGTGTGTGGGTGTGTGAAAAAGATTTTGGTTTGCCTAAACGTAGACAAATTGTAGGCCTGAATGTAGGAACACTGTTCTGATATTTTTTTTATAAAATGGATGATTGTTTATTATATATAATTTGAATATTTTCGACTGTTTAAGGAATGGATGCTCGATATATATATTTTTTTTGATTATGCATGAAGAATTTGCGCTCATACAAAGAGTGGATTATGTGTCGCACTACTGGAAAATTGTTATCCCCCTTGTCAAAAGACCTTTTTGGGTAATGACAATAAACAGTTTCAGTTCAGTTTCAGTATCTATCTATATATCTATCTATCTATCTATCTATCTATCTATCTATCTATCTATCTATCTATCTATCTATATATATCTATCTATCTATCTATCTATCTATCAATCTATCTATCTATCTATCTATCTATCTATCTATCTATCTGTCTATCGATTTATATACGATTGTATGTATGTATGTACGTATGTACATACGTATGTATGTATGTGTGTATGTATGTACGTATGTACGTATGTATGTGTGTATGTATTTATGTGTATATGTACGTATGCAGCTTCATATGTAGCTATGTATCTATGTGTGCACATATCTTTCTATCTATCTATCTATCTATCTATCTATCTATCTATATCTATCTATCTATCTGTCTGTCTGTCTTTCTTTCTTTCTGTATATCTAATTATCTCTCTATCTATCTTTCTATCTCTCTGTCTGTCCGTGTGCCTGCCTGCCTGCCTGCCTGCCTGTCTGTCTGTCTGCCTGTCTGTCTGTCTGTCTAGCTATCTGTCTACCCATACCTACATTTTCATGTATGTACGCATTTTCACACAGTCAACAAGTGGTTTATGGGCCAGTATTTTGGCCATAGACCTTCCTCAGAATAAAACGACAGTAATATGGCTTGATCATTTTCACATCGTGGGATTGATCTCATTTTCCCCAAGACATCAAATTTGTCATCTCTGCTTCCTTGCTTCCTGGTTACTGCAATTCACACTTTATGATTTCATATCAGTGATATTCTTCTGCTCGATGAAATGCCAGAAAAGTTTTGCTCCCCCCCCCCCCCCCTAAATTTGGAGATATATCTTCTTTGTTGTCTTTTTGTACGCCTGTGAAAAGCTAGTTAGCCGAAAACCTGGGCCTTGTTTTTTTTTCTTTCTTTTTTGTTTGTTTGTTTGTTTTTTCATTGGTTTTGTTATATTAGATACGCGTTCTGATTTTTTTTTTCTGGTACAAATACCTTTATACCTGGAAACAACTTGGAGACAAGTTAGAGATTGCTGTCTAAATTTTGTGGCGATCGTTTCCTCATGTCTTTGTATTATTATTTGACGACAACAACGAACACTTTTTTGGTCAAGTCTGCCTCGTACTCTGTATATTACGAACCTTTGTTGTTTGTTTGTTTGTTTTCTGCTTTTTGTGTCTGCGCTGTTTTGTTTGTTGTTTTCTTTTAGGTAATTTTCTCTCCTTAATTTACGAAAACAAACTCTCATCAATGAAAAAAAAAAAAAAACCACACACACAGACAGACAAACAGATTAACACACAAATATGGATACATGACACTAACCAGATTTCAATATCAATAGTTCACATACGCACAAACACCACATGCAGAAAATACAAATTCAGTGTATTAACCATTAAATGCAAGCTCAAGACATTGATCAACTTCCTAAAGAGGATACATATCGATGGATGAAAGATTTCAACACACAATCAAAACAAACAAACAAATAAGGAGAAAAAAAGGCACAAAGATCTATTGGTTGGCGATTTATCTGTATCATCTTACATCTACTTGTTCTTTGTAAGACAACCAGTTACTTATGAATTTATTATATGACATGTTAATATATGAGGTATGTTTTTGTTTATGATAAGTAACTTCTTCTTACCTCCTGATTGGATCGATATTGTATGATGCTGTTATATTTCTATTTGTAAATGTGGACTTTTGTATAAGGCATGATCAAATCTCATATGGCATCCGATCTTTATTTAGTTTCATATCAACACAGTACGACTGTGTCTGTAAGTGTGTGTGTGGTGTATGTGTGTGTGTGTTGTGTGTGTGTGTGTGTTTTGTGTGTGTGTGTGTGTGTGTGTGTGTGTGTGTGTGTGTGTGTGTGTGTGTGTGTGTGTGTGTGTGTGTGTGTGCGTGTGTGTTTTGTCATATAAATTCTCCATTGAGAATATTTTCATGTTGATTTGTTTTTTTTATATTTTTTTTTTTATAATTTTAAGTGGTTCAATAGCTAAACTCTTTGAGCTTCGTGCTCATAATGCAGATGTTGTGGGTTGAACCTTTATGCTTCGCACATTTTTTTCGGGCTGGTTGGTTCTTTTAACAGAGCCGTGGACTCTATATCTGATAAAGCCTGAGTTCAATTCCAGCTCATGGGGATAAAGGCCTGTTCACTGCGCATCTTAACCGTTTCCATCATCCTGGAGGTGTCGGCTCATTGTTTTTATAGGACCCTCTACATCCCACCCCACCCACCCCATTTCAAGACCTTACCATCGCATGAGGTTAGGTTTTACGAAGATTCAAGGTGTGTCCCAGATAATCACTGGCAGATTTGGGTAGAGCCCATATGGAATTGTCCAAATACGATGAATCCCACTCGAACAAACATAAAATTTCAAACATACGTTACTTTATTTTAGAAAAAAAAATTACAGAAACTTGCCTCACAAATTTAAATTGAAACTAGTTTAACTGCGTAGTATTATAGTTGAATTCTGTATGCTCGCAAACCCCACCTAAGCAAGCAAAACAATCGTGTCAATAAACTATCGTCATAGCAATACAGTATCGTTGAACAAACAGCATCTTCTGACTTGTCAAGTGGGTAAACATCTGTCTTCCAATCTGAAGGTCTTTGCTCGATATCGCCACCTCGATGGATTGTTATTGTTGTTGTTGTTTAAAGCCCAGTCGACTGCGTAGAGCCATATCAGGGTTCAGGGTCATGTCATGGCTCTAACCAGTTGAAAACATACACAATATTTCAACAGGAAAAAAAGGAAAAGAAAAGTAA
>JAPXFY010000016.1:45913662-45923662 GCA_030674185.1 Monoplex corrugatus
GACCACATTTCAGTTGTCTCAATCTTGTTCTGACTTCGTGTGTTGACTGTCCATGCTTCGCGTTGTAGCCAGATTAAAGACTTCCGACTCAAAAGAAATAAATGATTCCATCCGCCCAGTGCTGTAGACAGAATGACCCAAAGCACAAAGAACGTGGATGACTCAAACCAACAGACCCGACCACGATATCAGAAAGGGGTTGAGATGGGAGAAGGAAACTGAAGATGCAATCTCATTTTATAACAATATTATCAAAATGGAAAGCAGTCTCATTCATTCCCTAACACAGACATAGACATACAGACAGACAGACACATAAACAGACAGACAGACAGACCTTTACATGAATACTTACACACACACACACACATACACATACACACAGACACTCACTCTCTCTCTCTCTCTCTCTCTCTCTCTCACACACACACACACACACACACCACACACACACACACACACAACACACACACACACACACACACACACACACACACACACACACCACAGACAAACAGAGAAAGGCAGAGACTGATTTATTGACAAGGACAGGAAAACTCAGACTTTTGTCCATTGTTTCATGTCTGCCGTTCTGAAAATTTATTTGAGCGTTGCTTTTTTTATGTTAAGATTTGTGCATTCATTATGTGTCTGTTTGTATGTCTTGTCTTATCTTGTCTTGTCTTATCTTGTCTTGTCTTATCTTGTCTTGTCTGGCCTTGTCTTGTCGTATCAAGTACGCGTTCTGCTTCATTTTTCTGTATTTATGGTACCTGTTGGCTAAACAAAAACAGTTATTTTACTTACTTTTTGTTGTTATTCCATTTACTGCGTTCTATTTGTATTACATTTAGTATTACATCGTTTTCCATTGTTTTAATATTACATTGTTTTTGTATCGCGTCGTCTTATATGTTTTTTAAAGAATGTTGCGTTTTATGTCAATTCTTCAATTTCATCTTTGTGTCTGTATTTCAGCTCTGCTGAAAGTAGTGTCTTGGAGTCTTGAGTATGTTTTCCTATTGAGTTTTGTGCATTTATTCTTTGTCTTTTGTTTATGTTCGACAAAGGCCAGTTGGAGAAACATATGAGCCTGTTTTGTCTCGTCTTGTTATATCAAATACGTGTTTTGATTCACTCATGTCTATTTTTGGTTCCTACTTAATAATGGTAAAATAAAACGAAATTTAAGAATAATTGAATAAAAGGGTAACAAACACAATCAGGTACTATTTTGGTGTCTTAAACAAAACTAATTTGTAAGAAACCAACAACAACAACAAAGAGAAAAGCAAAACACATACACACACACACACACACACACACACACACACACACACACACACACACACACACATACACACACACACGACACACACACACACACACACACACACACACACACACACACACACACACACACAAACACACACACACTAAATTACACGTCTATAATCAGTACTAAGCAGACAGGGACAGACAGACAGACAGACAGACAGTCAAACAAGACGAAAAGTCCTCTTCGTTCAAACCATCGATCTCAGAACGCCTAGCGCGCCTTTTATCACAACCTGCGCCTTGCCTTTTCCTGCTTACAGAGACACACACAACACACCACACACACACACACACAACACACACACACACAACCTCTTAGACTTTTGTCTGACCACTATCACTGCCTGCCAGTCTCTTTCTGCCTCTCTCTCTCCTTCCAACCCTTCGCCTCTGTGGTACCTGGCGGCTAGAAGGGACAGTGGTCACACAACGTCAGCTTGATGTTCTTTCTTAAGTTGCTGTGTGCGGGCCTGGGCCTGGTTTAGTATCATTATTTTTTCTCTGTCTCTCTCTCTCTCTTTCTCGTAGTTGAGCAATGCCTCGTCGTTTCTGTGACATTTTTAATTACTGACTTAAAGCTGAGTTACCTTGAGGTACGTTATCTTTTTTGCATTTTCATTCTATTTGTGGGTTTTTGTATTGTCGTGATCTATTCATTTATCTGTTTTGTTGTTTTTGCTGTTGTTGTTGTTGGTGGTGGTGGTCGTCGTGGTGGTGGTGGTAGTGTTGTTGTTGTTGTTGTTGTTGTTGGTGGTGGTGTGGTGGTATAGTTCATTTATTGATTTATCCATCGTTCGTTTCCTCTTCTTCATTTTATCATTTTTCAAAATATTCGATCATTTGTTTAATAGGTTCATTTGCTTACTATATTTAATCGATTTATTTGTCTGTTATTTTCATCAGTCCAATAGTCTTTGATTGATTTTTGTATTAAGGGTTTTTAATTCTTTCCTTCTCTTTGTTTTCTTAATAATTTCATCAATTGTTTGAATGAATTAATATAATGTTATTCCTCCGTTATTTTCATAAAATGCTGATGATGGTTTTGAAAAGAAAACATCATAATGAAGTCTCCACGTACACGAATATTACATATGCAGTTACTCTGACCGATAGAGCATTGACCGATTGATGTGTTGATTGATTTGATTGATTGATTGATTGATTGTTTGATTGATTGATTGATTGATGATGACCGATTGATTGATTGATTGACTGATCAGTTGATTGACGGGTTGATCGACTGACTCATTGATTGATTGGTTGACTGATTGATCGATGGGTTGATTGATCGATTGATATATTGAATGACTGATTGATTGTTTGATTGAGTGATGGAATCATTGAACATCTAATCATTGTCCGATTTTGAACATGATTACGTCGCCTTTTTCGTCGTTGTTGCTGTAATGTGAATAAGACTTTCAAGTGAAATTTACACCCTCATTCCCTCTACCCCAACCCCTCTCCTCTCCCCAGTCAATTTTAACACAAGATTGCCTCAGAATTAAGACTTATTGCGAGGGACAATTGCTATCCATTCGTGTTGTATTTTTTTGCAGATGTATATGGCTCTGGGTTTAAGAAAACAATTTCAATAAGTAATCTCTGGTCCTATAAATGCTTGGATCTCTTTCTTTCTCTCTTTCTTTCTTTCTTTCTCTCTCTTTCTTTCTTGCTCTCTTTGTCTCTCTCTCTCTCTCTTTCTTTCCCTCTTTCTCTCTCCATCTCTTTTTCACTCTGTCTGCCCCTCTATGTCTGTCTGTCTCTTTCTTACTTTCTTACTTTGGTAATTTTTCATTATTTATTTTAATGTATATCAAATACCCGACAAAGTTGAAAGCCCGCACCCGTTCTTTTGGTGAAATTAAGAAGTGCACATTTGTTTCTTTTATCATGCGTGAATGCATGGATGGATGCATGCATGTATGTATGTATGTATGTATGTATGTATGTATGTATGTATGTATGTATGTATGTATGTATGTATGTATGTATGTATGTTTTGTATGTATGTATGTATGTATGTATGTTTGTATGTATGTATGTATGTATGTTTGTATGTATGTATGTTTGTATGTATATACTATGTCTGTCTGTCTGCCTGCCTTCCTGCCTGTATGTATGTATGTATTCATGTTTGTATGTATGTATGTATGTATGTATGTATGTACGTATTCATTAACTATTCATTATTTATGTATTCGATTTATCATGTATATGAACACTGGTATAGGTTTCAAGTTCTTATTTTCTATTTACTATATGGTATGCTCGCTGTCCATTTGTGTGTGTGTGTGTGTGTGTGTGTGTGTGTGTGTGTGTGTGTGTGTGTGTGTGTGTGTGTGTGTGTGGTGAGTGTGTGCTTGTGTGTGTGTGCATGGCCTGGGCGCGTGCATGCGTGTGTGTGTGTGTTGTATGTGTGTTTGAGTGTGTGTGTGTGTGTGTGTGCGTGCGTGTGTGTGTGTGTGTGTGTGTGTGTGTGTGTGTGTGTGTGTGTGTGTGTGTGTTTGTCGCTGTGTATGTATGTGTGTGTGTGTGTGTGTGTGTGTGTGTGTGTGTGTGTGTGTGTGTGTGTGTGTTTTCTTTGTTTCTTTCTCCATTTCTTGCGTTGTTGTTTTTCTATTCGTCTGTCTGTCTGCTTGTCTGTCTGTCTGTCTGTCTGCTTATTTGTCTTTAATCCTTTCTGTCTTCGTTCCGTTTTCTGTTCTCGTTTTTTGTTGTTGTTTGTTGTGTCTGCCTTTCTTTCTTCAATTTTCTGTCTTTATTTCTCACTCTGCCTTTCTATTTTCATTTCCGTCTTCTTTTCCTTTCTTCTGTCTGTCTATTCTCCACGGTATAATGTTTCTAAAAGAGTGGCTTATGTTTAGATGATGTATTTATATATCCTGTCCTTTTTTGTCTATTTGTTATTGAGATATTTGTTTTGTTGTTGTTGTTGTTGTTCTGCTCTATTTTTTTTTATTATATCGGGCATGGAGGTTAGCCTTGGGGAACTTGCGGTAATGGAGACGATACACTGTGTTAATGGGCGGATGGGTGCTAGCTGATTGTCGAGTCAAAGGTGAATGTCTTTGATCGAGTTACTTATAACACTGGTGCTGTCAAATGGAAGACTGGATTTTTTTTCATTCGCTTTTACAGGCGGATTGTTTTTTAAATTTAGTTCAGATGGAGATATCCATTTGACTGTGGCGTGGTACGCGTTGTTTTAGTGATAGATAAGTACAAAGGTAGACACACGGGCCCATTGGTGAAATGTGAAAATCTGGCCCGCACGTGGGGCTTATGTACTGATTTATGACTTCAACCATCATCATTCTGGATCGTCTCCATTATAAGGTATCAGTGATAACGGCGTACACGGAATTCATTCCAAACGCTGAGACATTATCCTGGAAAAATTCAACAGGTTTGTTTTGTAATTTTCTTTTCTTATCTTTTTCTTTCTTTCTTTCGAATTTCTTTCTTTCGAGTTTCTTTCTTTCTTTCTTTCTTTCTTTCGAAAGTTAAACCCGTCTTCTTATATGATTTTCTTTTATTTTTCTTCGTTTCTTTCTTTCTTTCCTTGTTTTTCTTTCTTTGCTTTCTTGGTTTTTTTTTTTCTTTCTGTTTGTCTGCCTGTCATTGGTTCTTTTTTATTTTGTCTATATGCTTCTATCTTTTCTCTCTTCTCCTCTTCTCTCTCTCTCTGCCGTTTTTCTTTTTCTTTTCCATTTTGTCAACCTTTCTTTTTCTTGCTTATTCTGGTGTATTTCTTTTCCTGTGCTTTTTGTTTTGTTTTGTTTTTGCCCCATTTCCCACCCCAAGAATCAACAAAATTTTCCACAAAATTTAGGACAATACTTTAAAATGTTACGATGACAATGACGATGAAGATTACAATCACAATGCTGTGTTGTTTCATCTTGCGTTAAGACTAAATGATAGGACTGTGATGTACGCTTACTATCTTGACATATTTAGGCGTCAATCAGGCCCGGGAATTACATATATGTGCGGTGTTGATCAATACTTTTCACCAACATAATGGCACATCCGTGAAGTGAATGATTTTTAACCGTATGGTTCCAGACTTCCCAATGAGCCCTTAGAGCACTAAAATCTGGAAAGGATCCAGTTGAGCTCTAAAAATCCCACAATGATTTTGACTGGACCAGTGGGTGTCGAATCCACAAACTCACAGTTTGGGGTACGTTGCTGTAACCACTACACCACGCCGACTGGTCTTTCGTCTTTGTTTCTTTCGTTCTTTCTTTTTTTCTTTCTACTTTGTTTCTTTCTTTCGTTCTTTCTTTCTTTGTTTCTTGCTTTCTTTCTTTGTTTCTTTTTTTCTCTTTCTTTGTTTCTTTTTTCCTTTGTTTTTCTCTTTCTTGTTGCCTTGTTTGTCTTTTTATTTGTTTCTTTCTTTCTTTCATCTTTCGTTCTTTCTTTGTTTGTTTGTTTCTTTTTTTCTATCCTTATTTCTTTCTGTCTGTCTTTTCTTCGTGCATTTTTCTTTCTTTCTTTCTTTCTGTCTGTCTTTCTTTTCTTCTGTCCGTTTTCTTTCTTTCTTTTCTTTCGTTCTTTCCATCACTCTACATTTTTCTAGCCCACCATTTCCTCAACAATATTATTTGCTTTCGATTTTCTAGTGATGTTGGTTTGTTTGTGCGCTTGCTGTTTGCTTGTTTGTAAATGTCCTTTTTTTTTCTTTTCGGAATTATTCTGCGTCGATCTTTGGATTCATATAGCTTTCCACCAAGGGCGCTTTCCGCCGTGTGCCCTGTTGTCAGTATTGATTAGTTTAATTGTATGTGCAGTTTTGAAACAAAATAATTGGACACTATGGTCATGATAGAATCATCTACATTGAAAGGGTGTTACACTTACGATTTGTAATGGCACTGATGATAACGACGGTAATGGTGATGGTGGTGGTGGTGGTGGTGATGTTTGGATGATGATGATGATGATGATGATGATAACGATGATAATGATGATGACGACGTCATTCTTGCTGTTCACTTTGACGTTTGTGAAGGCATGATGTGATGTTGAAAAGAAACATCACCAGGGTGCGGATGGGATCCACAGCATGTCTTGCCACTTTCCGGATAATTACCTCCAAAGCTCTCGAAGACCCTCGAGTAGTCTTTTTATATCAAGCAAAGGGGGCTGTCCATGCGTTGCATGACCCATGTGTGTGGACCCGGTCATCAGTTACCTTGTTTACAAACCGAACGGCAAGGTGGGGGAGATGACAAATCCCGTGACATAGCCAACAGGAAATGGAAAGACCCCACTCTCGCCCTTACTCTGTCTTAATCTCTCTTTCCAGCAGCCGCCCTTGCCACAACTCGCATAGCTGCCAGCTCCTTTCTCCTTACTACAGTTTCGACACTTAGCGGTAAGAAGCTCTCAACGTTGCCTTACTTCCACCACAGGGGTTGTTTTAACGGCCGTGGAAATGGGCAGGTATGATGCTCCAGACGCTGCCCATTTTGCTGCTCAGCAAGGTCTGACATGGTTCGAACGGGATTCCTAGTTTTGTCGTCTTTCCGAGCAGCCAGCAGCTCCTTCCTTGCGGTCATCAGGCCTGATTCCCTGAAGTCAGCGGCATGTTGTTGCTGTTGTTGTTGCTGTAGTTGTTAATGATCAGGCCTTGATAATCTGAAGTCAACGGCCAAGCCACAAGCCGAAGTTAACAAGAAACACACTATGATGTGGTGAAATGATCACTGCAAAAGAGAAAAGCGCATGGATATTGAACTCTGTGTGTGTGTGTGTGTGTGTGTTGGGGTGTGTGTGTGTGTGGTGTGTGTGTGTGTGTGTGTGCGTGTGCGCGTGTGCGCGCACGCATATACATGTATATGAGTGTGTGTGTGTGGAGAGAGAGAGAGAGGGAAGTTGTGTGTGTGTGTGTGTGTGTGTGTGTGTGTGTGTGTGTGTGTGTGGTGGTGTGTGTGGATGTGTGTGTGTGTGTGTGTGTGCGCGCGGAAAGGAAAAAACGTTGAAACATATTTGTAAAATCAAAAAATAGAAGTCCTTGTTTGATCAGGCTTTTTTTCAAAAGAATGCCATTATTGAACAGTAAAATCTTAAAAGAAAAGGCATGGTGTTTACTTCCACAAAGCTTTCAAAGCATTATTTCTGTCACATCGCATTTATTGTCTGCATGAATGCCCAACAAAGAGGCAGACTGTGTAAACAACACATTGAAATGTGGTCAGCTAACCTAACAGCTTGACTTCTCAGCCCTCTTCTGAAAGTCTCCGTGTTATGTTGGATGAGAGAAGCCTATTGAACTTGGAGAATAACGCTAGACAAAAACAAAACATATGGCACAACATTGAGACAAGTTGACAAGTCTGATTATCTGGGAACAGGCATCTCACCAGGCAGCAGATTCACAGTAGAATTATCCAGCAGAACTGGCCCAGCTAAAACAGCACTCTAGAAAATGAAAAGCGTTCTAACCAATAAATGTCTATCAGTGTTATGTCAGATCCAATACCGTACTATTGATGCGAAGCTTGGACAATCGATAAGCAAAGTCACAACAAGACTGAGGCAACCGAAATGTGATTTCTACAAACAATTCTAAGAGTTCCATAGAAAGAAAAGAAAAGAAGCAAACACAAAAGGAACATTGGTAAAACACTAAGAAAAGACAAGCAACATTTGCAGGACATTTTATGAGGCAAGAGAAATTTAAGCACCTAGTCACAATAAGAAAGCTAGAAGTAAAAAGAGCATCAGGTAGACCCATGGAAGAAATATCAGTTTTGCAGAATGGAGAGGGATGAAACGGCAAGGAGATATACTTACAAAGGTAGACTCGTATGGAGGGCGACTGATCGCCAACGCCATGAGGCAAGGCATGATATATGTATATATATATAATATATAAATATAATATATATGTGTGGTGTGTGTGTGTGTGTGTGTGTGTGTGGTGTTACGGATTTTTTGTTTGTTTGTGTATTACTATTAACATCCGCTCAGAGGGACCATGATCTTTCATAATCTGATTCTCCTCTCTCTCTCTCTCTCTCTCTCTCTCTCTCTCTCTCTCTCTCTCTCTCTCTCTCTCTCTCTCTCTCTTCTGTGTTTTTTCTCTGTATTCTAATCATAGCATCGATTCACATGTTTTCATCTTTCTCCCTTCATTGTGCCTAATGCTTGTTTTAAGTTTCTTCCATTCCTCTGATTATATACGTGTGACCTACGGATGTATATATCACCCGTTCTAGTACTTCTATTGCTATATCATTATTGATGTATTTGCTGTTATTGTGAAAGCTGAAAAATGGTTGTTGTACGTGTGTTTAACTTTTCTTTTATGATCTTGTAAAGCACTCGACCAACATATCAAAGTCAATGTTTCATTGCAGTTCATATTTTGGACTTTCTTTCGTATTGGATATGTTATGTTTATCTGTTTATAAACAAGCTTATATCATTTGGATAGATTAGCGAGGACAGACAATAATATTGATCCAATGGGACATAAATCTACTATCCCTGCGTAATAAAGTCTTTTGACGTCTGGGATTCGAAGCCTCTCTCTCCTCTCTCTCTCTCTCTCCTCTCTCTCTCTCTCTCTCTCTCTCTCTCTCTCTCTCTCTCTTCCTCTCTCTCTCTCTCTGTCTCTCTCTCTCTGTCTCTCTGCTCTCTCTCTCTGTCCTCTCTCTGTCTCTCTCTCTCTCTCCTGTCCTCTCTCTCTCTCTCTTGTCTCTCTCTCTCTCTGTCTCTCTCTCTTCTCTCTCTGTCTCTCTCTCTCTCTCTCTCTCTCTCTGTCTCTCTCTCTCTCTCTCGTCTCTCTCTCTCTCTCTCTCTCTCTCTCTCTCTCTCTCTCTCCTGCATGTATACTTTCAATGCTTTATTTACCTTAGTCCTTCGTGTTTTCATTTAAATGTTTCTAATGTACGTGTTTGCAACTCATTCGATTGATTCTGTTTGTTTACAGTTTTGATAATGTATCTTATCTTACGTCTTTACGTTCATGTCAAACGTGTAGAATGACTAGGACTAGCTGTAAGGAAGATTCAGTGGGATCTTAAACTACAATCCTTGAGTAATAAATGTTTTAAATGTTTCTCGTCTGTCTGTCTGTCTGTCTGTCTGTCTGTTTCTGCCTGTCTGTCTGTCTGTTTTTCTGTCTGTCCCCCCGCCCACCTCGCTCTCTCTTGCTCTCTTTTTTCACACATTTCTTTTCTCTTTGTCTGCCTGCCTGGTTGTCTGTCTGTCCATCTAATCTATCTGCTACTATCTATCTATCTATCTATCTATCTAACCATCCATCTGTCTGTCTGCCTGTATGTATGTATGTCTAACTGTCTGTCTGCCTTTCTCTTTATCGATCTATTGATCAAATCTCTGTCTCTCTCTGTCTCTCTCTGTCCTCTCCTCCATCTATCTATATATCTCTCAATCGATCAAGATCTATCTATCTATCTATCTATCTATCTATCTATCTACTGTCTATCTATCTATCTAGCTAGCTAGCATTCTATCTATCTATCTGTCTGTCTATCTGCCTATCTATATACATATCTATCTATCTATCTGTCTGTCTATTTATACATCTGTCTGTCTGTCTGTTTACATATCCATCTACTTAGTTATTTGTCTATCCATTTGTTTATCTAACAAATTTATCTATCTATCTATCTATCTA
>JAPXFY010000016.1:45928662-45951162 GCA_030674185.1 Monoplex corrugatus
CAGGTTGCCAGCTGCCGTCAAAGGGCGGGGCTGTCGCATCCACTGCACCCACTGATCACGAACACGATCCTTGAAGGGCTTGGCGATGCCAACGTCAACTGGCTGGGCAAGCCCAGTGCAGCCTGGGGGCACAAACACGACGTCAACATGTCTTTCGTTCAATGCCTGGCGGATCTGAGGAGTCTGGTGCGCCCTGTAGCTGTCAAGGACTAGCAGCCGCCTGTGGTCCATTTCACCGACCACTTGCTCCACCCACATCTGAAGGGACTCCCTTGTCATCCATCCGTTTCTTGTAGCTTGGATACGAACATTCGCAGGAATTTGAAGGTTGCGAAAAGCACGCTGTGGGATCTGCCCATTTCTCTCCTTCAAGACAATTGTGGCTGGGTATTTTACACCATCAGCAGATGCATACAGAGCCACAGTAAATCCCCGTTTTGGGGCGTTTGTAGTCTTGATTCTCACTTGCTTCACCCCTTTTCGCTCATTTGTACGACTGGGGACCATATCAAAACGAACCATCGTTTGGTCCATATTCTGAATGAAACGTAGTGGGTAATCACGTTGATTTCTCTTCGAAATCATCTGGGACTTTTTGTCTTGTGTGGGTAGACCTGCGGGTGCAAACAGAGTGCCGCTGTTTCCAGCGCTTTAGCCACATTTGGGAGGCTGAAAAGTCTTGAAGGCCAAGGCCACCAGCAATCTCGTTGGCTTTTTGGCGCAGATCCTTGTTCCTAACAACTCTGCCCTCAGCTCGTTCTTCATCCAGAAACAAAAGTACAGCTTGATCAATTTCAATCGACCGCACTTCCCTGCCTTGATGGAGCTTTCTTTTCTTTTTCTTCTCTCCAGTCATGTTTTGCTGCAGCATGTTTCGTTGCTCTCTCCATTCTCGTATTCGTTTTCTGTCTACCCCAAACTCCTTAGCGGTCAGCGTCACATTCCCCTGGTGTTCATCAAGAAAACGTATTGCATCAAGCTTAAAATCAACTGTGTATGATTGTAGTCGAGGCATTTTCATTGATGGCACCTGGAGTACTGACTCAGCAACGAAGTCCCAACTGTCTTGAACTGTCTTGAAATGACGAAATTTACAAATGAAGCCAATTTAGAAATGATGCAGAATGTCGTTTTTCCAAGAAAACGCAACTTTCGGTTTCCACTGGCACTACTGTTGAGATTTATAGTTTCGTTTTCTTCTTCTCTGAAATAGGGGGGTGGGCGTTTACTTGGTACATCACCCTTTACACAATTTTAGTCCAGAAGTAGGGGATGGGCGCTTACATGGTAATGGGCGCTTACAAGGTACTTTATATATATACATACAGTCGCGTCTCGGGTTACGAATTTAATTTGTTCCATGACGAAGCTCGTATCTTGAAAAACTTGTATCTCGAAACGAATTTCCCCATTAAAAATAATGGAAATCCAATTAATCCGTTCCACGCCCCAAAAATATCAATATGAAAATCAATTAACATGGTATTTTATGCAGAATTAAAGTGTTTTTCTATGATCTCCTTCTTCATTTCTATGGAAATTGTATCCTTCTTCCTCTATCCTTAGCAACCATCTTCTTGGACGACATCGTGGGTTACAACATTTCTTCACGTAAACCACACACACACACACACACACAAAAACCCACTGAAAAGTGCAAATGAACGCAGAGATGCTTCCGCTACGAGAGAACAACGCTCACTGAGAGCTGGATGCAGAGGTGGGAAGCACATGAAGTAACCACAACATCGCTCGTAACTCGAGCGAATGCTCGAATACCGAGGCGAATTTTCCAAGTATTTTGTGCTCGTAACCTGAACTGCTCGTATGGCGAGACGCTCGTATCCTGAGGTGCCACTGTATATATATATATATATACATATATATAAAACTTGTTTTATGTAAACGAAATTACACAACTGATTACAAAACAAACAAACAAACAAATGAACAGGAAAAAAAAACACCAACAATTCGTGGTAACAATACATCAACAGGGATGACACTGCCCGCAACAAGGTACAATGTCATTTGCAGTGCACGCAGGGCACAAACTCCATTCAAACGATACAAGACAACCGTTGTTCAACAGAAATAGGACAGTCGAAAACTGGTATCACTCTTTTTTGAGTTTGTTTAAGAGTGATATATCACATCTGATATACATGTTCAACCTTAACCCTGGTAGTAACTATATATACACAGATTCTTTAAGCCTGCGCAAAACCTTGAGCTCTGGTATTGCTTTGAAACGGGGGGAGGGGTAGAAAAGAAAAGAACTGAGGGTCAGTTTTTACGTTGCAAGCTGGAACTAAACTCGAAACACTAGAACTTGAGTCCAGAACTCTACCATCGAGGCCAACCAATTGCTAATGTCACTTCTGAAAGCGATTTATTAGACAGTACGTAAACTGTCTTCATTTTTCAATGGAATAGAAATAGGACAATTTTCATTAGTGCTCAACCCAACCTGGCCAAAGATTATCAGGCAGAATCTTTAAGAATACGTAAAACTCTCTTTGTTGGTGAAGGTTTGAAGCGAGAAGAAAGTGACAAGGCTAAAAAAAAACAACATAAAGCAGAAATTGCCAGAATTCATTTAGAATTGTAAACAGTTTAGTTATTCATAGTCAGATTTGTTTATTTATTTGTTTGTTTGTTTGTTTATCTATCTATCTATCTATCTATTTATCTATCTATCTATCTATCTATCTATCTATCTGTCTATCTCTCCCTCTATCTGTCTATATATCCATCTATCTATCTATCTATCTATCTATCTGTCAATCTATCTATCGATCTATCGATCTATCTATCTATCTATCAACCATTCTACTTATCTATTTATTTAATTATATATTTGTTTATTTATTCATTCATTTATTTGTTTATACAGTTTTGTAATAAACTTCATTTGTATTTTTACTTTATTTTATGTTTTTGTTTTCTTTTCTTGTTGTTCTAGTTCTAATTTGTAAGCGTTGCACATGTCCTTCATTGCTTGTTTTTTAAACATATTTTATGATTGTCTTTCATTGTCTTTTTTGCCGCATTTGAATGCATATTCCACTTATTGCATTTGTTGCAATTATTTAAAAGGTGATCTGTGTACAATTTAATTTACAGTTTGTACAAAGGACAAATTAGAAATTTACTGTCTGTCTGTCTCTCTCTCTCTCTCTCTCTCTCTCTCACTCCCTCTCTCTTTCTCTTTCTCTCTCTCTCTCTCCTCTCTCTCTCTCTCTCTCTCTCTCTCTCTCTCTCTCTCTTTCTCTCAACTCATTTCAAGGCCTCTCTACTGAAACATATTAACAGAAAATATACGAGAATGCCTCGGTTTCACAATATTTAAAGAAGTGGCATGAAACTCATCTCATGAATTAATTTGCTCTTATGTTACCAAAGATCAGTTCAAAGAACTCACGCTTATTGCGTACCTTCTTTGGGCAGGGGCAAGGGGAAAGTATAATACGTTTCTTATTAAATATTCTCATAAACAAACTTTGTTCTAATGTTTATTGCATGTTCATAACTTCGTAATAGCTATGCTTTGTTAGTCGACATTCTGAGTTTCTTGAGAAAGACTTTAAAGTCGAAAATTTGACCCCTCTACAAGGTGTTCGGGTGTTGTGTACAGTAAGAATTTGTTCTAATGTTTGTTTTCGTTTTCTGTTATTCATTTTGAAGTCTGAAATCTGAAGTGTGATCTCTCTCCCTGTCTCTCTTTTTGTCTCTCTTTCACTGTCTCTCTCTGTCTCTCTTTCACTGTCTCTGTCTGTCTGTCTGTCTCTCTGTCTGTTTGTCCGTCTGCCTATCTGTCTCTGTCTTTGTCTCTGTCTCTGTGTCTCTCTTTGTCTCTGTGTCTGTCTGTCCGTCTATCTTTCTCTTTCTCTCTGTCTCTCTTTCTCTGTCTCTCAGTCTCTGTCTGTCTCTCTCTGTCTGTCTGTCTCTCTTCCTCTCTCTCTCTGTCTCTCTCTTTCTCTCTCTTTCTGTGTCTGTCTGTTTCTCTCTATTTCTCTCTGTTTCTCTTTTTCTCTCTCTGTCTCTGTCTCTCTGTCTCTGTCTCTGTCTGTCTGTCTCTCTCTCTCTCTTCTCTCTCTCTCTCTCTCTCTCTCTCTCTCTCTCTCTCTCTCTCTCTCTCTCTCTCTCCTCTCTCTCTCCCAGGCATTGAAGAGCCGAGAGATGCACTGCTGGTTGAGAAGCTCTTAGCCGAAGCCCTCAGGCGAGGAAACACTGAGTCAGGTGTTGATTCTATCGAACAGATAGTGGGCGGACGGGGGGGGGGGGGGGGGAGGGGAGGGTCAGTTGGGCTGTCCATGAATCCCATTAATCTTCCCCGCATTCAGCTGCTTAAAAGGAATCTGTATCCCGACCTACCGCCTTCAGACATCAATCGTTGTTTGTCTTTTGATGTGTTAATTCTTCATCTATTTTTATATATCTTGTTAGTAGTGTTTCCCCTTTCAAACTTATTTTTCAGTCATTTCAGACAAGTAATACATATGAAAAACATAGAGAATGGAACTTTCACTAGAAGAAAATAATAATTATCATTATATGTGACCTCCCCACCACGAAATCAGTCTTAACTAGCACTTTGGGCATTTTGAGATGTACATATCACTGGAAAGTGTACATTCTACTGATTATTTTGGTACTTGAATAAAACTTGTACTAAAAAAATGTAGAAGTTATGTATATTTAAAGTCATTAAGTTGTATGACAGCCACTTTGAGAAAACGGCCTCTAAAGTGTTTGTGTGCTCTCCTACACATTTTACTTAAATTTCTGTATTTGGTGGCTTTGACCCAGTTTGTTTCTAATTTTCGCTGTCATTATCTGAAAGGTGCACCAAAGAACTTTCCATCAGTATATTACATGTGCGGATATGTGTAAGATTACGGTTCATAATAAGAGATAAAAATAGGTACTTTTGGTAGGAAATTGCGTTCTTTCTGCTGCGATCAGTGCATTAAAATACCGATTTACATTGATTGATAATATTTTTTTTCCAGAAAAAAAATTCTGTGGGGGATAGGTTATAGTCTACAGATATCAATTTTGAGAAAAAGTCAAAACACCCCAGATAGATCCTCAGTCACGTTTTCAGCTCCTAGTGCTGTTCGAATGACCGAGTTAAGACTGATTTCGTGGTGGGAGGTCACATATTATTTTATTATTTCATTATCATTATATCATTATTATTATTATTATTATTGTATATTATTATCATTATTCTTATTATTATCGTTATCATCATCATTTTCAATACACTGCTCTATCACATATGTTTCAATAAACGGCAGACGTGATGAAATTCACGGAACGCTATGATATTGTGAACTGGCTTTATCTTTAGAAAATAGAATAAAATCAATCAATCAATCAATCAATCAATCAGTCAGCCAGCCAATTGTATTTTTGCTCTTTTGTCGTTATCCAAGTAGGACTATGTTTCTGGTTTCCGTCGCCAACAACATCAATAACAATAATATTTTTTCATGCTCATTGCTCTTATAAAAACAGGGCATGATACATCTTCAAAGAAGTAAAACCAGACTGTGACAAACTATGAAACTAAAATTAAATGTTATGAACCATGCAAACATATGACTCACGAACCATAGAAGAAAGAAAAGTCATCTAGTATAAATGACTGAACATTTAAAGACACACACACACACACACACGCACACACACACACACACACACACACACACACACACACACACACTCACACACACACACACACACACACACACACACACCACATAACACATTCACACACACACACTCACACACACTCTCTCTCCCTCTCCCTCTCTCTGTCTTTCTCTCTCTCTCTCTCTCTCTCTCTCTCTCTCTCTCTCTCTCTCTCTCTCTCTCTTCCGTTCGCTCGCTCGCACGCATGCATACACACTACTTCCTCAAAATACCTTGAATGTTGTACTTTGCCAGGCAAACGTCTGACGTCTTAACAGACAAGCAGTACACAGCTATCAAATGGCCATTGTTCTCTATGCATCTCAAAATAGCTCAGTCGCCGTTTAATATCAATAACGATTATTTCTCCTCCCCGTCAATTATAAAGCAAAAAATCTCTCTTTGATATAGATCTCTTCTTGAACCTTTGAATTCCCTGCATATTACCTATAATTGTTTTTTCAAGAAGAGCAATGGAGAACTGAAGCTGTTTCGCGAGGTGATCGTATTCCACTTTGCTGTTGCATTCCCTGCACCTTTGGTGGGCGTATTTCCTGGGCGTTCTCATGTTTCCGTAAGCCACCAGACATTGACAAGATTTACAGGATCTTTAACGTGCGTATTTGATATTCTGTATTCAGGAAGATCATTCATAAAAAAAGATTAGAAAAAGACAGGCAACATTTATAGGCCATCTTATGAGGAAAGGGGAATGGAGCACCTGGTCACAACAGGAAAGCTGGAGGGAAAGAGAGCACAAGGTAGACCCAGGGAGAAGTATTGGACGGACTTGCAGAGTGGCTGAAGACAAAGAGGGTGGAAGAGGTGCTTGAGGCAACAAGGGATAGAAACAGATAGAAGGCCATGATCGCCAACGCCATGTGGCAAAGCACTTGATGATGATGATGATGATGATGAGTATGGCATACGAACGAGGTTTAGGCGCCGGTAAGTGTGCACAAATATGTTGACCTGGGAGGTTTTTGACATCTCCTCCCTTCAGTCACCAGGTAGGCCTAGAGGTTTCTAGACGGATCGGTCCCAGGAACTTCTGATTAGAAGTCTTTTGTTTACCTTCTTGACTCCGCATCTGTCACTGTAGTAATAAAAAAAATATAGATTTAAATCGAAAGACCACCTCAGCAACCAGCCTAATGAAGCAGCTCCACTGGATCCCCGTGGAAGCAAGAGTAGAATATAAACTAACTACTCTGGCTTATCGGCATTTTGATGGTACCTTGCCTATCTACCTCTCTTCTGTGCTTAAAACGTACAGGCCTGAACGCAGTCTCAGGCCAAGCAACCAGAAGCTTCTGGCAAAATCAAAATCAAAATACAAAACCATAGGACACCGAGCCTTCCGTTGCCAGGCCCCACTTGTCTGGAACGATCTGCCTTTTTCTCTCCGCTGTTCATCATCTCTCTCTTCTTTCGAGGCGGGCCTCAAAACTCATCTGTTTGACAAATACTACCAATAATGAAATATGATTTTGTATCTTTCTGATTCAGTAATGTTATATTACTACTTGCTTGCAACAGATGTGCCAGTGTGTGTGTTGGGGGGGGGGGGAGGGGCGGGAGAAGGACTAGGAGCGGGAGTTAGTAAAATTGACCTCTAGGTAAAGGGCTGATTGGGAAAAATGAACTAATTCATGTAAAGCGCAGCGAGTCTTTACCTATGTGTAGGAGAATAGCGCTATATAAAAGTGATTTATCATTATTATCATTATTATTAATGTACGGGTAAGATATAAACCTACCAACAATATAGCGTAGGGAGAACATCAATCCATATACTATCTCTGCACCACTCTTCAAGGAGATAATAAAAATGCTTACGTTCAAGAACCTGACTTGCATATGCACCAACGCTTGTAACTATTGTGTTTGTAAGTGTGGTTTAATACGATGGATATTCCCCTAATGTTATGTTTTTTATTCGTCTGTTTTTGTTTTATGCTTGTTTTTCTCCTACGTACTATGTGGTTACTGTGCCTGTTTTGTTTTAAAGCTTTCTGTCTGTTAAGGCAAAGACAAACTTATTTCTTTGCCTTCTTCTTCTTCTTCTTCCTCAGTTCCGTGGAAAGTCGATGGGACACTGCACTAAAGAACTGTTCACTAGAACCCTCCAGCTCTGTCGGTTGTGTGCCAAAGCCTGGGTCTCTGCTATTGGTTTCTCTGTCCATTACGCATTGTTGTCAGTATATCTTTTTTCAAGTATTTTTTCTGTTTTATCCCCTTCCCCCCTCCCCTACCGTTTCTTGAAAGACCGATATAGCAAAGCCACTGAGTCGTGTTATATGACATAGGATATAGTTTTCTTCATTCAAATGAAATCAAATGATATACCTTTTTCTCCCAAATATAAAACGAGGGGTTGGACAGGGATGTGTTTTTGCTAGCAGATTTGTTTTCCTTTTACAGCGAAATCATCATGAAAAACCCAGATAAATTCCTTCGGATAAAAGATGGAGGAAAAACGATAAACAATCTTCGTCATAAAGAGGACATTGTCCTAAATGCAGCGAACGAGAAAGAAGACCTATACAATCTTGTGAATATAATAGAAATCGAAAACAGAAATAAAGGGCTCGGACTAAATGGTAAGAAGACAGAAGTCATGGTAATCACTAAAAGCAAGATATATCTTCGTGTAAAATAACAACAAATGGCACACCACTGAGACAAGTTGATAAGTTCAAATATCTAGGAACAGTCATCTCATCAGACGGTACACGCGCATCAAAAATGTACAGCAAAAATGTCCAAGCCATAACAGTATTCAAGAGAATGAAAAGCGTTCTCACCAACGGAATATAGAGGGAACAATGCTACACGGATACACAGTCTAGACAATCAACAAGCAAAGTCAGAGCAAGAGTGAGGCAGAAAAAAAAATGTGGTTTTGTAAAACGAATGTAAGAGTTCCGTGGACAGGAAAGAAAACAAACAAAATAGTCTTGAAAGAAACAAACACAACAAGAACGTTAATGAAACAGATTGGGAAAAGACAAGCAACGTTTATATGACATTTTATTAGACAAGAGAAATTTGAGTACCGAGTCATATCAGAAAAGCTAGAGAAAAAAGAATTCTAGGCAGACCTAGGAATAAAACATAGGACAGTTTTGCAAATACGCGGAGACAAAAAGGATAGAAGATATATTTGTAGACACTATGGCCAAGAAGTGAAGAAAATGGGACAGGAAAACAGGAACACTGGTCCTTTATTACTAGAGAACATGATGATGGTGAATATGAAGGTGTTGATACTGATGACGACGATGACAATGATAATGGTGATGATGATGATGAGGAGGAGGAGGAGGAGGAGGAGAATGGTAGTGAGGAGGAGGAGGAAGACGAAGAAAAAAATGGCGGATATGAATTCGGATAAGCAGGAAGCAGCGGAGACAAATGTCTTTACCCAATTCTCTGAGCATTGTACTACATCTGTGTATTCTGTTTATGCATGTGCACTTTCCCTGAATGCAGACACTCAAATAGTGCATTATAGTTTGACGGTTTCCAGTATTTTGGCCAAAGTCTTCTGCAAGATAAAACAATTCTGGCATGACCACTTTTACGATGTAAAAAGCATTTACTTTCCTTGCTTCCTGGGCACCAAAATTCAGATCTGCCATTTGTACCGACTCAAGGACACATCAGAACAGTTTTGCTATTATGTTTTCCCACAAAGTTTCGTGTATTTATTCTTTGTTGGCTTTTGAATACACCTGACAGAGGTCAGTTGACCGAACATTTTCGACTGTTTCTGTTGTTACATCAGATATACATTCTCAGTTTCTATGAGTGTGTGTGTGTGTGTGTGTGTGTGTGTGTGTGTGTGTGTGTGTGTGTGTTGTGTGTTGTATGTGTGTGTGTGTGTGGGTACGTGCGTACTTGCGCGTGCGTGTGTGTGCGCGTGGGTGTGTTAGTGTGGGTACGTGCGTGCGTGCGTGTGTGGGTGCATATCTACGTGCGTACGTACATGTATCTGCGTGTGTGTTGTGTGTGTGCGCGCGCGCGCCTGTGTGTGTGTGTGTCTGTGTGTGTGTGTGAGTGTGTGAGTGTGTTTATGTGTGTGTGTATGCATGCGTGTGTGTGCGTGCATGCATGTGTGTGTGTGTCGTGTGTGTGTGTGTGCATGTGTGTGTCGTGTGTGCGTATGTGTGTGTGTGCGTATGTGTGTGCGTGTGTGCGTGCGTGTGTGCTGTGTGTGTGTGTGTGTGTGTGTGTGTGTGTGTGTGTGTGTGGTGTGTGTGTGTGTGTGTGTGTGTGTGTGTGTGTGTGTGTGTGTGTTATTCGTAATAGCGTGATTATTTCTAATGAAACTTCTCGAGGCAAACCGCAGACGGTATACATCATTTCTTCAACTTGAACTACAATTGAAGTATGACATTTGTTCAGATTGGAATTATGGCTCTGTTTCTTTTTGTCTGTGCTCCACCAAAATCCGGCAGCTTGAACCTCAACAACTTGATTAAGTAAGGACTGGATGCTCATTTCAATGGTTGTGGGTTTGAACCTAGGGCGTGCTACATTAAATTGTCCTTTCTATTAAAACCAAAACAATTGCGACAGCCGGCGCTCAAGCAAACAGGAACAAAAAAGAAAAAAACCATGAAAATAGAATCAGAACGCGTATTTAATACAACAGACAAAACAGGCGCAAATTTTCTGCCAACTGGCCTTTGTCAAGCGTGAATATAAGATCACAAACAAACACACACCAATTACAAAAATTAGGAGAAAACGATTGAAACTTTTCCTGCTGCTTCGCCCAGTGGGAGAAGAGGATTGTCTATCTGTCTGTCTGTCTGTCTGTCTGTCTGTGTGTCTATCTATCTATCTAGCTACCTATGTACATATAGATATAGATACAGATATATGTAGATGTGTAGTTATATATGGAACAATTTCTCGGATGGTTTTTTTTTTTCTTTTTATGTTTTTTCTTCACTGCAATTATTCCCTTCTTTAGAAAGCGCCCAGGCTGCTAATTTCGGACGTTTCTCCCAGTCATAGTTGATCGTTCATTGTAGATTATTGTCTTTTTTCCTTCTACATCAGTCTCCGGATCTGTTTCTCTGTCTCTCTCCCTCCCTCGCTCCCTCATTTCTCTCTCTCTTTTCTCTCTCCACACACACACACACACACACACACAAACACCAAGCAGCTGAGAGATGCATTGGTGGTCGATGTCCTCTCACCCAAAGCCTTCAGGCGATAAAACACTGCGTCATGTGTTGATGCTATTGTGTATGTGGTGGTGATGGTTGACGGAGTGTTCAGTAACTACATTAATCTGCCCATCATTCCACTCTTTATACAGGACCGTTCTCCAGCCTATCCCCTTCATGCCTTTGTCGTAGATGTTTTTCTTTCTGTTTTCAATTAATTGTGTATCGACTTTAAGTACGATTCAAATAATGCCAAGCGATGAAAAACGTGTTTTCTTGCATAATACGCCTTTCTCCATTTTTTTTAGCAAGTATCTCATTTCTGTTACAAAAAAAAATTGAAATGAAAACTAAAAACAAATAAACCACAGACAAGCAAGCAATGTCAGGCTTTATTGGTCAAGAGCATATTGACCGCATAATTCAAAAATATGTGTTGATAATGTGAATCTCAATTAAAAAAAAAAACCCGTAGTTTTCATTGAATGGGAATCAGCGTCATTTTCATCAGCATCATCATCATGTGACCTGCCGCTTGGCGCTGGAGATCACGGCCCTCCATATGCATCTATCCCTTGTCGCCGCTAGCACATCTTCCTCCCTCTCTGTCCTCAGCCACCCTTCAAGTCTGTCCAATAATTTTTCCCCTGGGTCTACCTGGTGTCATTGACTTTTAATGATTACTAATACGTAGTATCATTACACCTCATTCTTGTACGGCGTTATTCTCCAATCTCGTTTTGGATTCACAGGGCATTGAGGAGACTGTTGAGGAAGGAGAATTCAAGCTGTTAAGTGAGCTGACCATACTCCACTCAGCATCATCATGTTCCCTGCCACATGGTGTTCGCGATCATAGCTCTCCATACGAATCTATCCCTTGTCGCTACAAATACATCTCCCACTCTGTCCTCAGCCACTCTGCATGTCCCTCTAATATGTTCACCGTGGGTCTACCCGGTGCCTTCTTTCCCTCCAGCTTTCCTGTTGTGACTAAGTGCTCTAATTTCTCTTGCCTCATAAAATGTCCTATAAATTTTGCATGTCTTTTCCTGATCTTCTATATTTATGTTCTTCTTGTGCCTGCCTCCTTCAAGACTGTCTCGTTTGTTTTCTTTGCTATCCATGGAACTTAAAACAATCTTCCACACTGTCCACCATGTGGACTAAAATAACGTAAGTGAAAAAATATTGAACGGTAAAACAAAACAGCATAAATAAAGCAGAACAAAGCAAAAGAAAAGAACATAACAGAAAAGGAACAAAGAAAACAAAACAGTGGATGATTTATAAATTGAAAAAAAAGTTGAACACTGAATGAGTCGAAAAGCAATAAGGCGTCCATATGTTTAGAAAAGAATAAGTAAAGCTCGCAGTAGAAGAGGGGAGGAGGAGCAGCCTCAGACCAGCCTTTTTTTTTTACTTTTTGTTTGTTTGTTTAAGATGCAAGCAAAAATATCTTGTCCTGAATTTGCAATAGCGTGTTACAGTCTACCATTGTTCTCATTAATCAGTGTTTCATACCTTTTTCATATTTTATAAGAACGATTGTCTGGAACCTTTGCAGTTAAAAAGAGAACCCAACGAGGGTTATCTTAAATATTTGCAATGCTCTACAGACATACGTGTGAAGAAAAAATGCGTCAAACAGATTTATGTCAGCTATTTGCAATGTGAAAAATACGTACATTGGTAAAGATTATGTCTGTAAGACTGTGGTCAGTACTTTTCTAACACGAGTTTCATAGGCACAACTAAGATAAATGTTCAGTTTCTTTCCACTTTATGAATCTATCCACCATACCGCAGGGCCATTCATCAAAGGTATAAGGGAGAGCACTGCTTTGATTGGCGATTGTAAACACAAAAGTGGAGAGTGGTAAGCCTGCTAACGGTTCGATTTTTTCCGTGCTACACTACGCTAAAGAGTCCGATTATGTGTACTGAGCAATGAGTCCTAATGAGTTTGGCTATTACAGAATAGTGCTATACACGACTGACCTATGACGTATGACTTATGATTTAAACACACAAACACACACACACACACACACACACACACACACACACACACACACACACACACACACACATAAATATATATATATATATATATATATATGTATATACATATAGAGATAGATATATATAGAGAGATATATGTACACATATATACGCATAAATATATAGGTATGCATATATATGTACATATAGATAGATAGATAATTAGACAGACAGACAGACAGATAGATAGATAGATAGATAGATAGATAGATAGATAGATAGATAGACAGATAAATAGATAGAAAGAAGAGAAAGAGAGCGAGAGCAGGGAGACAGACAGAGAGACAGAGATAGACAGACGGACGGACAGAACAGAGACAGAGACAGACAGACAGACAGAGACACAGAGACAGATATACACATCCGTCCAGGATAATACAAAATAATCGTTTTTAATGGAAGTTGAAAACAAGGGGTTGGGGTGGTTCGTTAGACATAGCTAGTTTTCTCTCATTTTAAATATGTTGTAATTTACGAAAACTCAGTTAGAGATAAATGTTCTATAACGATTATGGTTTGTGTGGTTGTTTCTTTGATTTTGATAGGCTAATGTGTATACGTAGGTGTTATGTGGCCATTATAAAAATGTTGAAGCTTTAATCTTATATTCAACGCATAACGATATAAATCATCTCCATGTATAGAATAGGTGTGCTGCCGATTCAGCACTTGCTCGAAACAGTCAACTGAATCCACCACCCAGTCTGTCTTCCTCATTCATGCAGTTACTGGAGTTATTTCAAGAGGGATTCCCAGCACTCGAGAACTCCATATGCCCTCCACCCAAACATGCCAGCGATTATCTGACAGATTTCCTGAGCCTGCACAAAACCATATGCGCTGGCAAGGTCTTGAAACAGGGTAAGGGGATAAGGGACCTAAGCTGACACCACCAGAACGATGGAAACATTAAATTAAGATGGGCAGCGAACAGGCCAGATCTTAATGTTGCGGGCTGGGACTAAACTCAAGATATCAGATCTTGAGTCCATGGCTCTACCAACTAGCCTGTGTAACAACGCACTACAGTGCAATACAGTACAATACAGTACAATGAAATACAATACAATCCGTAGAACCTAGTTTTTTAATTTCACGATCACCAGCATTGTATTGTCTGTGCGTCTGTCTGCCTGTCCGTGTTTCCCGTGCACGTATACACCATTCTCACCCGGCACAGTCTTCAGCACTGATCCCAGTCCTCACCTTCTGTCTCAAAGGGCTTCGACAGACAGAGCTGTACAAAGAGACAAAGACAGGATAGACAAAGGACTGGCGCACACAATTGTGAAGAGGAACAAACCAAGGGACGAAACTCGGCAAGACTATTTCTGGGTGTCCTTTCAGTGTTTATTGTCCTGTGAAAGATAAGACTTAGTTTGACGACATAAGTAGATTTTTTGTTAGAACTAGTTCAAGCAGCTTAGAAGGTTACTGATGGGACCATTTCAAAGAATTTAAAATGTATTTGTTGGAATTATTTCATCGAACTTTAGACGGTTATGTGTTAGATCTATTTCAACGAACTTAGAAGAATATTAATTAGAACTATTTCAAAGAACTTTGAAGGATATTTGTTAGAACTGGTTCAACGAGCTCACCATGTTAATTATGTCCCCCTTTTCTTTTCTTTTTCCAACTCTCCTACAGCTCTCTTTCATACCAGGTCGTCAAATGTAATCTACTTATCACCAACAATCTAACCGCACTGTTTGACATCCATCTGGTCCGCACACTTCTCCTTTCCTTCACTTTCCCAGTATTCATACTAGTTGATGAAAAGGAAGTAAGAGTTTTGTAGTTCGGAGTTTGTTCAAAACGGATGTTTCGTATTTCATCCACATCTGCTCGTAATTCTGTAGCAGACTCTTTATTTAAGCCTGCACACAATTCTACATGCTAGCAAGATCTTGGGAAGGGGGTGAAGAGAACAGGACCTCTCTGTTGTCTGTCTGTCTGTCTGTATCTGTTTCTGTCTTTCTGTCCCTAACCTTTGCGACATACATGGCCAGACACAAAGAGCCGTGTATATGTGACGTCACACCTGTGGTCAGTTCGCTTTGTTAGAAGCGCCATGTTTAAACAGTGTTGCTTACCATGTGTTGATCGTCGGCCTTCTTGGAGTATTTCTTCTTCTCCTAATGTGTGCTTTTACTGACAACTGTTGAGAATTATTTCGTGAGTGTACAAAGTGAACATGCCTAAAAAGTGCTGTGTGCCTGGATGTAAGGCAATTATGATAAAAACGAGAAATTTCTGTGTTCTCATTTCCGACTGATACAGACAGCGACGCGGAAACCTAAAATCCCCGTGACTACTTTGAACCAACATGTCAATCAGTTGTATGTGCAAAGCATTTCAGCGCAGAGTTTATAATCAGATCGGATTCTGTGACGAGAGATCAGACGATAGTGTTTTGACAGTAGAGAGATCCAGACCAAAACTGAGTGAATATGCCTATCCGTCCATATTTCCAAACTGCCCATCCTGTTTGTCAGAAGAGCCACCAGCCAAACGGAAACTCCTGACGATAGACGTGCTGAAATACAGCAAAGAGACGAGCAAGCATTCAATGACTGGATGAATGCTGACAAGACTGCAGACTTTTCTGACTTCAGTAAGATGTTTAAAGCGAAAGTGGACAGTAAATTGTGGATGTATAGGTTGTACAGCACTACCAATACTACCAGTGGTGAGAACACAGGACAGTCTTCATACTGGAGTTTCTACAGGATGATTGACTGTCCAGGAACCACAGCGCCTACCTTACTGTCATCAGTGGGAGTTTTGAATGACATGCATGTGGAAAGTTTTACCAAAAGAGTTGATAAATATCACATTTCATAGTTATCACTACATACCACATACTTGGCCTATATGTAAACAATGTTGATCGTGTGTGCTTATGGTGTGGTGTGTGTTTTGTGTGTGTGTGTGTGTGTGTGTGTGTGTGTGTGTGTGTGTGTGTGTGTGTGTGTGTGGTGATTTGTGTGTGTATGTGTGTGCACTGAGGACTTGTGCTCACACGAGTAGACTGAAGATGGCGATGAAGAGAAGGATTCTCTACCAAAAGAATAGATGAAACTACTTATTTCTCCAGTAAATAGGTATTCTTGTAAAACCCTGCTTTGAGATTTTCAGGTTTTTGCATAAGCTCCTCAAAAATATACCATGCTGAGAAACACCCTTCTGACTCTTCCCCATAGTTCATATCTCAAGAGACTTGCTTCTGCATTTAACATAGGCAGTGGCTTGAGACATCCAAGTATCCATGAAGAGTACCTAAAGCTAAAATGCCAGTGTATGACTGAAGGAGAAAGACATGTAATTCTCATGTTAGATGAAATCCATCATGCCCACCATATGTCATACAAAGCAGGCAAACTGGAAAGTACAGCTTACAACTGTTCTGTAGGTGTGAGTGAAGCCAGCACAGCTCAAGTGTTTGTGATATCCTCAGTGTTATGTAAATGCAAGAATGTTGTGGCCATTGTACCTGTCAAAAACATCAATGCCAGAATGTTACACGACATGGTAATGAAAGTTCTGGAAATGCTCCATAACATTGGATACATAGTGACATGTGTCATCTCAGACAACAGGAATGCATTCACCACAATGGGGGGGGGGGGTGGGGGGGACACTTCAGCGTTCAATTGAAAACCACTTCATGTGTTCTGAAAGACTGTTGTTTTTTTTCTCTTTGATACTGTTCATTTATTTAAATGCATTAGAAACAACTGGCTTGCCCAGAACAATACAGAGAAAACGTTTTTGTTTCCTCCATTACACAGCAGTGAAGAATCAACTTTGAAGGCATCATTTTCTCACTTACACCAAAAAGTTTGATTGCTTTCCTCCAGCAAGCTCATGGTGAGTGATTTATTATTTTAACCTAAATGTTTGTGTCCCTGTATCTCTGATTTACCGTCTTCACTGTCTTTCTTTGTCTGTCTGTCTGTCTGTCTGTCTGTCTGTCTGTCTCTCTCTCTCTCTGCCTCAGCCTGTGTGTCTGTCTGTATCTCTCTGTCTCTAGTTCTCGAGTTTTTTATTTTTCTCTCTATCTTTGTGTGTGTATGTCCGTCTGTGTGAACAATGATTTCGGTAATTGCCGTTTTCGTTTGTGTGCTTCACTACTGACTACCGTTTTGTTACTTTTCTTGTTTCTGGTTTTGTCACTGCCAACTATAATTTTTTCGAAGAAGACAGTAACTGTGAATATTCAGTTCATAGACTTCGTGGATGTGAAGTTTACAAAATTGCGTTTGCCTCAAAACGCCGACGAGATATGTAGATCAGATAACGAAATCAAGCCCTCCGTCACACATATGCAGCGCGTCTCGCAAGGCAATGGCCCAGTGCCGTGACGTCACACAGTGGGGTGCCAGGCCATTATGTCTCCATCTCGAGCTGTCTGTTTTTCTGTTTTTTGTCTCGATCGGTCTGTCTATATTTCTACTTCTCTCTATCTCTCTGTCTGTCTGTCTCTCTCTGTCTCTCTCTATCTCTGTCTCTTGTCTCTCTCTGTCTCTCTCTCTGTCTCTGTCTGTCTGCCCCCCCCCTCTCTCTCTCTCTCTTATCATGAGAAAAAAAAATTAAATGGATGTAATGTCAGACATTAGTATATTTATAAATCTTTATTTCACGAAAACGTCGCCGTAAAATTTAATGACTTTGTTTTATGCTCCTTGCCACAAGGACAAAAATGTCAATGGCAATAAACCATTTTCAGTTTCAGTTTCAGTTTCAGTTTCTCTCTCTTTCTCATCTTTAATTCTTTGTGGTGATCTCATCAGCAGAATTCCTAGGTTTTGTACCTCTCTACTTGCAACTGTGTCTGTTATTATTCATATTCATATTATGTTCATATTCGTTTCCTTTTGTTACAATAGATTTACTATTAAGAGCGAGACGTCACAGTGGAGCCCGCATTTTTATTAATTTTCATGAGAAAGGTTACTCAACTGACTTGATTTGTTCTTTACACGATAAACATCTAACATGCATGGAAAATCTCTATGAAACATGTGCATTAGATCCTATTTTTTTAGCGGTGTGTGTAACAGTGATCTGGAAAGTCACTAAACAAACGTAAGTAAAACTGTGGTAGCAGTGCTAGAGATCATTTTGTTTTCTCAAAAGACATGTTTGAACTTGTTTGTAATATTTGCAGTTTACGTGTCGCTGAACGAACTGAATCAGACCATTTCCCAGTTCAACGCTACATTATGTTCCCTAACACACAAAGCCAGAACAAGACTGAGGCAGCCGAAATGTGTTTCTAAGAAGAATGTCAGAGTTCCGTGGACGGCAAAGAAAACAAACGAGACGGTCTTGAGGAGGCAGGACACAAGAAGATCATTCATAAGGAAGATTAGGAAAAGACAAGCAACATTTATAGGACATTTCATGAGGAGAGGGGAATTAGAGCACTTGGTCACAACAGGAAAACTGGATGGAAAGAGAACACTAGGTAGACCCAGGGAGAAAATACTGGACGGACTTGCATGGTGGCTGAGGACAGAGAGGGTGGAAGATGTGCTTGTGGTGACAAGGGATAGATGCATAAAGAGGGCCATGATCACCAAAGCCATGTTGCAGGGCACGTGATGATGATGAATGGCAATATGTTTAGAAGTAAACACCTTTATGATGTATTAATGATTGAAAGTTGTGTATGGAATGATGGATATAGCCAGCGGTTTTATGATAAACTATGTGAAAGATACACCACGTAGGCGACTTGTAATGATACAATTGAAGTGGATATAAACCAGGCATAGAAAATGTTTTAATGACTACATCAAAGATTGTACAGAGTGTATGGTGAGAAAAATAAGAAAGGGCAAATGGAAATATAATGAAAGCTGGTTTGATGATGAATGTAAACATAGCAGAACAAATGGGTGGAAGCTGCTGAAAAAAATCGCCACGTATTAAATAAAGGATAAAAATATGTATCGACGAGAGTATGAAAACTTCATTGACTGAAGAGAAAAGTTGTAACAATCGGAAAATATCTGGTATTTTGTATCAATGATCAAAAGAAATTCTGGGAACATATGAAAAAAAGTTTCAGTCAAGAGAAGATAGCCAAAGAATTACATTTCGTGAAATTACTACTTTTCTTTACATTTAAAAACTCTATTAGATAAAGACTCACCTTATGTTTCTAATTCTAATGATCATGGGGAAAACGCATAGGGAAAACAACCAATTTATGAAATGCCCAAAATCTCGAAAAGCAGTACTCTCTGCTTCTAGAAAACTGAAAATCACAAGGCTGCAGGTCATAGTCCCTTGCCATCAACTTAAATATTTTTTTCAGTGCAAAGGCATTTCTTTTCTTCAGAATGATGTGAACAGATTATCATTCTTTTTCTTTACAAGGAAGGTGATACTATTAGCATGAATGATTATGGATGCATTAAAGAGAACGATATTAGTAACAAAGTACTCTGTACTGTCATTAATATAAGACTCCAGGAGAATGTAGAGGAAAATGATATAACAGGTGACCATCAAGCTGGAGTTAAACGACAATATTCTACAGCTGATCATATGTTAACTTTATTGCCATTTTTACAGAAGAAAAGCTCTCTTGTAACCATAAGCTCTCTGTAGCATTTGTAGACTTAGAGAAAGCATTCGATTCTATCAACCGACACCTTCTGTGGACCAATACTACTAATAAAATAATACTGTTCGAGGAATACTGTTAATGTGTGAGTCGTGAAAACAAGAAAAAGGTGTGATGCCAAACTTACTGACTACATTTCTTGTACGATAAGTGTAAAACAGGGGGATGTTTATAGTCCTATTCCTTTCTCATTGTTTATCAACGAATTACTTTGGAAGTCAGTAAAAATAAAAAACAGAGTGCACAATTTGCAACATATTTTATGGAATTATTTATTCTCCTGATTTAAACTCAGCTACTAAAATTACAGTTGAATGTCGATATGAGTAAAAGTAGCATTACTGTGTTTTGCAAAAGAGACTAATTGGCTGCAAAAGGAAAATGAGTCATGATGTGTGTTGTTATGTTAGTTGTTGATGCTTGTAATTATCTAGAAAGGTTTTTTTCCTACTCGCTTGAGTCTTGCTGATGCATGTAGAGATTTGGCCAACAGAGCAAAAACAAATTTTATTCTGTCTGATATTACCTAACGTAATGTATTACACTCACATTGTAAACAAAAATGTGATTTCTTAGGATGGTGCAATTTGCGAAAGGTTTCATTTTAGCTCTTCATCATATAGGGCTTTGGCCTTACATTAGTAAGTATCTGAATCTGAATCTAAGTGTCTCTTATCCACCACTCTTACTCGAAATACTTTCCACACTGACACACAGATCCCTGAACTCACGGACAGTTTCGAGGAAAGCGCCAGACAAAATTGTACAAAGACACAAAGAGGTGTTGGACAAAGGACTAGATGCACAAAATCGTGAAGAGGAACTGATGAGGGGAGGAAACTCAGCAGGACTCTTTCTGTGCCTCGTTTCAGTATCCCCAATCGTCGGTTTGGGAGAGTGAAATGGTTGTAATGATCTTAGACAGTAAGCTGAATCGTTTAGGACAGTGAGATTTTAGAGTAGGGAGTGTGTCTAAGAAAAAAAATATATACATATATATATATATATATATATATATAGAGAGAGAGAGAGAGAGAGAGGGAGACAGACAGACAGACAGACAGACAGAGAGAAAGAGAGACACGGAGAGAGACAGATATATGTATAAATACATGTATATATATATATATATATATGTATGTATATGCGTATACATATGTATGTATATGGACAGGTAGATATAGATAGACACATACATACATACATACAAACATACATACATGTATATATATATTGATACACAGCTAGCTAGCTAGATAGATAGATAGATCTTGTTTGTTATTTTCTTTTATTTGTCTGGTTCAACAATTATTTCGCAACGTCCTGCTTTCTAATGTTTTATACAAGTAGATCAGTAACGAAAGTACACACGTGTGTGTGTGTGTGTGTGTGTGTGTGTGTGTGTGTGTGTGTGTGTGTGTGTGTGTGTATTTGTGTGTGTGTGTGTGTGTGTGTGTGTGTGTGTGTGTGTGTGTATGTATGTATATGTGTGTGTGTGTGTGTGTTTTTATGTTAGATTTGTTTTATTTACGTGCATTCATTAGTATTCATAAATTTTATATTTTGCAGTTTGTATGCTCGAGCTGGTTTGTTTTGTGTGTGTTCATGTGTGGGTGAGTTATTTGTGTGTATATGTCATGTGTGGTGTGTTTGTGTGTGTGTGTGTGTGTGTGTGTGTGTGTGTGTGTGTGTGTGTGTGTGTGGGTGTGTGGTGTGTGTGTTATATGTGTGTATGTTTTATGTGTTTATGTAAATGTGCGTGTGCTTTAGTGTGTGTGTGTATGTGTTTGGATGTGTGTGGGGGTGTTTAGTGCGTGTGTGTGTGCGTGCGTGTGTGTGGTGTTTGTGTTAGTGTGCGTGCGTGTAATTGTATGTGTGTATGTGTACGTGTGTATGTGTATGTGTATTTGTATATGTATGTGTATGAGAGAGAGAGTGAGAGAGCGTGACAGAAAGAAAGAGAGAGAAAGAAAGAGAGAGACAGAGACAGAGACACAGACAGACAGACAGACAGAGACAGAGAGAGACACAGAGAGAGAGATCGAGAAAGAGAGATCGAGAGGCAGAGAGAAGGGCGGCAGGCACTTTAACTCCAACTGATCAATGCCTACGATCAATGGACAATCTTGTTCCGTCTCCAACTATCGTTAAGTCAGCAGAGTGGAGAGAAGTAGGTGGCTTTTTCGTTCATTACTCATATAAACAAAGGATCTAACTCGGATTGTGGCAAGCAAGAAACAGGTATCTTTCCTGTCTTGTCCTTTCTTGACACGTCGAGGTTTTCAATCTTTCTGTCGTCTCCTTTTTTTTTTCACCGATTGTTTCATTCATTTCTACGTTTCTATGCAGGCGTCATGTGTTTCCATATTCATAGTCATTTCTTTTCTCACAATGGATTTACCATAGAGAAACTCGGGCTGGTCTCCCTTTGGAGAGCACGTCGCCGCAATGCACTGCCACCTTTTTCTTTTTTTAAACAATTTAAGTTTCGGTTTCTCAAGATGCCGTCTCCGCGCTCGGAACGAATTCCATATGCCCTAACGTCACAGGTGCCAATGTGTATGGTGATTAATGGCTCAAGCCTTAAGCCTGCAAATAATCCCATGAGCTGGCCAGGTCCTGATTTTTTTTTTTTAACAGGACTTCAGAAAGGCAAGAATGCTAATTGGCCTTCAAGGGGAGGGACATAGGAAATCAATCTCTCTCTCTCTCTCTCTCTCTCTCTCTCTCTCTCTCTCTCTCTCTCTCTCTCTCTCTCTCTCTCTCTCTCTCTCTCTCTCTCTTCTGTGTGTGTCTCTGTCTCTCTGGCTCTCTGTCTGTCTGTCTGTCTCTCTCTCTCTCCAATCTTTCATATCAGGGCAGTGGGCGAAAGCCCTGCTCTTTACAATTTTCAAGTGCTGTGGAATCTAC
>JAPXFY010000016.1:45961162-45976162 GCA_030674185.1 Monoplex corrugatus
AAAACTGGTAAAGCAGACAAATGTAAAAAGCAAACTTTGGTGATGCATAGCGAAAAGGTAAACTTCATAAACAAAAAGTTAAATATTCTGATAGCTTTTCCTGTTACAAAAAGCAGAGTGTTTATGTAGGCGGCATATTGATTGCAGGCGGAAAACATGACGGGATTTATAAGTCATGCTGCATGCAAATGGGGGTTAATGGACACAAAATAGACTCCCAGAGTTTTACGCCGTTCTCAGCTGACTTTATGACAGTCTCACAAACAAGGCACCGGTCAAATATGAACACAGAACTTCAGCATGAAGGTAATTGGTTTGTCAGGATGACTATGCTGTTCTGATGTTTATGACCAGATTATCAGGAAAATCTTATCAATCAGGAAGAGTATGCAATATTCGTGTTTGATGACCAATTTATAACGAAGATCTCTGCAGTCAAGAAGACTATGCAATTCTGATGTTTGATGTCATAGTCTTTTAGGAAGAATTTTGCAATCAGGACGACCATGCAATATTGATGGTTGATGACTAATGTATCAGGGCGATTTTTGCATGCAATCAGGAAGACCATGCAATACTTATATTTGATGTCTAGTTTATCAGGACGATTTTTTCATTCAGGAAGGCAATGCGTTACTAATGTTTCATGACTAATTTCTTAGAAATTTGTTTTGTGATGAAAAAAAAGCAATATTGATGCCTGATAATTTGGTCATCAGGAAGAACTCGCGGTGTTGATGTTTGATTTCTAGTTGGTCAGGAAGGTGTTTGCAGTCAGGAAGATCATACAATGTTGGTGTTTGGTGAGTAGTTTATCAGGAAGAGATGTCTTTTTAAATCAGGAATATCAAAAAGGCTATGCAATTTTGATGTTTATTGTCTACTTTATTAGAAAGATCTGTGCAATCAGGAAGACTTGCAAGTACTGATATTTGATGACTAGTTCGTCAGGAAGAGTTTTGTAATCATGAAGACCATACAACATTCATGTTTGATGATTAGTTTATCAGAAAGCTCTTTGCAATCAGGATGACCATGTAATATTGATGTCTGATGACAAAATTATCAAAAAAAGATCTTTGCAGTCAGAATGACTATGCGACATTTATGTTTGATGACGAGTATATCAGGAAGACTTCGCAATCAGAAAATCCATGCAATATTGATTTTTTTATGACTAGTGTACACAAAGATCTTTTCAATCAAAAAGACCATACAATATTGATGTCTGATGACAAGATTATCAAGAACATGTTTGCAATCAGAAAGGTAATGCAGTAATGATGTCGGGTGATAGTTTATTATGAAGTTCTTTGCAATCATGAAGCTTATGCGGTACTGATGTTGATTAGTAGTTCACCAGAAGGACTTTGCAATCAGGATGACCAAGTAATATTGAGTTTTGATGACTAGTTTACACAAAGATCTTTGCAATCAAAGAGACTATGCAATTCTGATGTTTGATGTCATTTTTTGGAAGACTTTTGCAATCAGGACGACCATGCAGTATTGATGTTTGATGATTAGTGTATTAAGACGATTTTTGCAATCATGAAGGCAATGCAATACTAATTTTGTATGACTACTTTATCAGAAAGATGTTTTGTGTTGACAAAGGTCATGCATATTGATGCTTGATGACTTATCAGGAATATCTCTGCAAACAGGAAGACCATGCAATAGTAATGCTTAATGATTGGTTTATCTGGAAGATGTTTGCAATCAGGAAGGCCATATAACATTCATGTTTGATGATTAGTTTATCAGAAAGATCTTTGAAATCATGAAAACTATGCAGTAATGATGTTTGATGACAAGTTTCTCAGGAAGAGTTTTTTTTTTTAATCAGGAAGATTTTTGCAATCAGGAAGACAATGCGATATTGACGTTTGATGCCTAGTTTGCCAGGAAGATGTTCGCAATCAGTAAGACCATACAATACTGAGATTTGGTGAGTACTTTTATCAAGATTTTTATCATATTTCTGATTATTTGATGTCTAGTTTATCAGGAAGATCTATGCAGCACTGAAGTCATTTGATGGTGACTTTATCGGCACGATCTGTGCAGTGTTCATGACGTTTGGTGACTGGTTTATCGAGAGGATGTGTGCAATATTGAAGACGTTTGACGACTAGTTTATCCGGAAGATATGTAGAAAATATAGTCATCACTTGTCATTGGTGAGCAAAAGAGAGGCAGCGACGTTATAAGAACCTTACAAGAGACAATATTCACGTATCCTGAACTTTTCATTGAGGCATGGTAAGAATGAAAAAACAAACGTAGCATTGACTTTAGAGCCAATACTCTATGGGAATCTGGTGACTCTTAGAAACAACCACCATCTTCCTCTAAAACAAGAACGTTGTTCAAGGACTAAGATCAATGTCAGTGTCGTATTGCCAGTTACTCTGATGGTTTAATTCCAGAGTTGCTAGATGGCATCACAGGAATTGTAAAAATACACTCTGCACTTTTCTGCATTCTGGATACCATGCAGGTTTCAAGATATTCATTATAAATGACATTAAGTCTGTGCATACATCGTATACACTGGCAGGGTCTTTTGAGGGGAATAATAATTGTGTTGGTTCTGTGTGTTTTCATCTCATTTATTTTTCTCCTTTTTCTGGGGTAGAGGAGCTGAGGATGGATATAATGGGCATCATTACTGCTACATGTAATCAGAACCATCCCTATATTCAAATATCCAGTGTTCCATCAGTAGCTCTGCTCAATTCAAGCCCAAGCGTGTCTTTCGAAAATATCCGATACACACACACCCCACACACACACACACACACACACACACACACAACAACCACACACACACGCACACACGCACACACACACACACATACACACTAACACACTCACTCACTCACACACACACACACACACACACACACACACACTCACTCACTCACTCACTCACTCACGTACACACCATCAACACACGGAAACACATGATCAAGACACACATGCACGCACGCACACTAACACACATACTAATATTAACACACACACACTCATACACACACACACACACACACACACACCACACACACACACACACACACACACACACACACCAGCATACAGACAGTCACAGACTAACATCATGCATACACATATACAGATACCAAAAAAAGCTCTAATTATGACACTGATTACTCTTTTGGTGTGCTGCAAGTTCAGGATAAAAAGTAGACATTTGCATTGATCAGAGAGAGAGAGAGAGAGAGAGAGAGAGAGAGACAGACAGACAGACGGCAAAGAGAAAGAGAGTGAGAAGGGGGAGAGACAGAGGGGTAGAGAGAGAAAGGGAGGGAGAAAGAGAGGGGGGAGAGAAAGAGAGAGTGAGACAGAGAGACAGAGAGACAGAGAGAGACAGAGAGAGGAGAGAGTTCCTCCAAGTATGTAAACTGTTTCTTTTGACGGAATTCTTCCGTGGAAGTATTGCACTTTGTCAAAATCTAGAAGGATGTTCTTGATTTACAAGTTCTTTTACTTTTCACATATACTATTTTAGCGATCCGCTTTACATTCACATGTCAATGGATCAGAAAATGCTTTCACATGCAATAATATAGTAAAGATAATTACTGACCCACAGCCATAGGCAATACAGTTGTGAGGTGCTGGAGAGCTCAATATTTCCGAAGCACACACAATATGAACAAAGACAGATATTCGTCCACGAAACGCTGGAGACTAAGCCGCTGACTCCACTGAATGTTTGCTGAGTTCAGACTCCAACACAAGCGATCCGATTGGAAGACAGGATTAGCCATTAACCAGGCTTCCTAGAAGTGCAATATTTTAATTTTAAAAGCTACAAAACCTTGTATTACTTAGGAGTACTAGCATTAGGTTCCACCATTCCTGTCTTAAAATGCAATATTTCAAATTTTGAAAAGCTACAAAGCATTGTATTAACTCTGGGGTATTAAGCATTAGGTCCGATCATTCCTGTCTTAGAGTGCAATATTTTAAATTCTAAAACGCTACAGAACATTGTATCACTTAGGAATAGTAGCATACACTATATATTTCAAATTTTAAAAGATATAAAACACTGTATCACTTAGGAATAGTAGCATTAGGTCCCACATTCCTATCTTACAGTTGGTCCATCTACATTAGTCCTGCCTTCCAGTTGGTCTAGGGCTCATCAAAGCAAGCCTCCAGTTAATCTAATGAAAATTCTTAACAGGATCACCACGATATAGTTATTGTTTGTTCACTTGATGCCAGAATAAAGATCGATTTCCTTTAGCCACTGACCTGGGAACAAACTCAAAATTGTCCAACGAAGTCTGACATTCTAAATGTCAACTGCACTTTCAGCAACGGTGACAGCTACATTTATTTCATTTTCAATTTTCACACACACACACACACACACACACACGCACACACACAACACATCACACATACACACACACACACACACACACATACACACGCACACGCACACGCACACAGACACACAACACACACCACACACACACACGCACACATACACACACACCGCGCGCGCACGCAGAAATTTATATCGCAGAGGTGATTCCATATTCATTCAACACAGACAGCTTCTGATGGACGTCTGGAAGTTTCCCTCTGAAATATTTCAGAAATAAAGGCTCATAGAAAACCCTGGCATCAGCCAGAACTGTTCATCAGAAGATGCTGCGGCTATTAGCACAGTCTTTGCAACCTCAGGAATCAAAGCATAGACTGCAATTCTGATTGCTCTTTGGTGTTGGGCAAAGTCAAGATCAAACTAGACAGTCACATTGATGTGTGAGAGAAAGAGGAGAGAGAGAGAGAAGGAGAGAGAGAGAGACAGAGACAGAGAGACAGAGACAGAGAGAAAGAGAGGGGGACACGGAGGGAGCGAGGGAAATGGAAAATGGGTGAGACAGACAAAAAAGGCAGGCAAGAGAAACACAGAGCTTGTGGTTGTATGACGAAAAACAAAAATCTCTACTGCCCTCTTCCTCTGTCAGTCTGTCTGCAGTCTGGCTATCTGTCTGTCTGCTGCCTGTCTGTCTGTCTGTCTGTCTGTCTCTCTCTCTCTCTCTTCTCCTCCTCCTCCCTCTCTATATGTATCTACGTATCTATCTACCTATCTATCTATCTATCTGTCTCTCTGTCTGTCTGTCTAGCTAGCTAATTAGCTGTCTCTCTGTCTACAGATACAGATAGATAGGTAGGTATAGCAATACTAAGCTCTAGGAGCGAAGTCAGATAATTTACATTATAAACAGGAAGTACAAGCAAGCAAAATATTGACTTCAAAAGGAAAACAGCTCGTATTTTGTACACCATGCTCCAAGAGAGTGAGGATCAAATATCTACAAAAAAACCGCAAGATTCTTGTTTATTACTTTCCTATGTTGACTCACGTTGAACATAGTCTATGGCTCCCCTGTCATCTCTGTCTGTCTGATCGCCTGCCTGCCTGCCTGCCTGCCCGCCTGCCTGCCTGCCTGCTCCCGCCTGCCTGCCTGCCTGCCTGCCTTACTGACTGCCTGTCTTTGCCTCTCTTTTTTTCTGTCTCGCTCACTCGCTCTGTCTCTCTCTCTTCCCCCTCTCTCTCCCTCTCTCTTTCTCTCTCTGATGTGTGTGTGTGTGTGTGTGTGTGTGTGTGTGTGTGTGTGTGTGTGTGTTGTGTGTGTGTGTGTGTGTGTGTGTGTGTGTGTGTGTGTGTATGTGTAATAGACTTGTATCAGTTTAGCATGCCCCTTGTTTATCGTGTTTCAATCTATCACTTTTATTTAGAAAAGAAGATATTATTCCATATGGACATGAGGGTGAGGTGTATTAGTGCGTAATATGTGTACGTGTGTTTGTGTGTGAGTGTGTGAGTGTGTGTGTGTGTGTGTGTGTGTGTGTGTGTGTGTGGTGTGTGAGTGTGTGTGTATGTGTGTGTGTGTGCTTGTGAGTGTGTGTGTGAATGTATGTTTGCACGCACGCGCGTGCTAGTGTATGTGCCTGCGTGTGCGTGCGTGCTTGTGTGTTTGTGTATGTTTGTTTGTGTGATGTGTGTGTGTGTGTGTGTGTGTGTGTGTGTTTTGCCCGCACGCACGAGTATGCGTGCATATGTGTGTGTGTGTGTGTATGTGTAAGTGTATGTATGTGCGTGCATGCATACAGTGTGTGTGTGTGTGTGTGTGTGTGGTGTGTGTGGTGTGTGAGTGAGGTGGATGGAGAGAGAGAGAGAGAGAGAGCGAGAGCGAGAGAGAGAGAGAGAGAGGAGAGCGAGAGAGAAGAAGAGACATAGACCGACAGACATACAGACAGACAGACAGACAGAGAGAGAGAGGTTTTTGCTGCAAGTGTGTGTGTGTACTGATCTATTCCAATGGGAGGGACAGTAGGCACGTTTTGGCTGTCTGAGCCCAAACAAATGAAATTATCATCTCACGCTTTATGTCTCATCCTTCGTGAATGGCAATTTTGTTCTTGTCAACCTCCCTCACCACCACCACCACCCTTTAAGAGTTCTTGGTTTTGTGGCTAAACAAGCTTTGACACTTTGCATCTGTTTGAATTCTTTATATATTTTGTATTCTTTATAAGAAAGGCGTAGATGCGTCTAACTAAGGGTCGTCTTCTCTCCGAGTACTCCAGTTTTCCTTATATCATATCCCTTTGGCTTTTGGGTTAGGATGTTTGTCTCCCTTTTCCAAGGTTGGACTGGATCTGATGCACACGGCACAATCCATATCTTTCACAGTCATATTCTCCCCATTCGTATGACCATGTCTTGTGAATATACAGACTGTACTTTAGTACAAAGGCAGTAATCAAGCTGGGATATAGGGACCTAAGAGCGACGATGACTTGTGTGTAAGAAAGATTTGGGCATTATTCACGATATTTGATGACAGATTTATCGGGAATACCGTGCTATATTGATGTTTGAGATGGTATCTGAGACTGGTTCCTCTGTGGATATGTGTCTGGATGTTTATATGGACGTTTACTGAGATGTTTGGACTGGTGTATCTGGCTGTTTACCGGGATATCTGTCGGGATGTTTGTCAGGATGTTTTTCAGGATATCTAAGACTGGTCTATCGTAATGTTTATCACAACGTTTATCAGGGTATTTGAGACTAGTTTATCAGGATATTTATCAGGATATTTGACACTGGTTTATAAGTGGATGCATATCAGAATGTTAATCAAGATGTTTATCAAGAGATATTTGTGACTAGGATATCTGTATGTTGTTGTTGTTGTTGTTTTTTATGATGTCTATCATGCACTAAATGCTGTACTTCATAACTCAGGGGTTGGGGCTCAATCCTTGAAAGGACCATTTTTTTCGGATGAGAACGTTCTTTTGATAGAGTCACAGACACAAGATCTGACATATGGCGTCCAATCCCAGCCCGTAACATAAAAAGAAACAAAAAACAAAAAAAACAAAACAAAATCTGGCCTGTCCGCTACCCATCTTAACGTTTCCATTATTTTTATGCTGTCAGACGAGTGGTTCATGGGTCCCTTCTCCCTTTCCCCTCCTTCAATCCCTTGCTAGTGCACTGGGTTTTGAGGAAGCTCAAGGATCTGCCAGATAATTGCTGGCAGTTTTGGGTGGAGCGCATATGGAGTTGTCTGAGTGCCATGAATTTCTCCTTCAAAAACTTCAGATAAACTTCAGACAACTTGTCAGGCTTGAAACGGATTTTTTTTTCTAAACTGTCAAAGTATGCATTAAAAAAGATAAAAGAAAACTTCAGTAGGTTAGTAAACATCAAAAAACAAAACAAAAAGAAAACAAAACAAAAAACCCACAGCATTTAGTATACTGTATTATAACTTTTTCAAATAAAAAAAGAAAAGAAAAGATTTGTCAAATCATATGGAAGGTTCTGTATGCGATGCATTATGATTGCGATGAAATGCAGATCCAAAATAATAATAGCAAATGTCAAAATGTCATACACCTGTAGAATTCGTTTTCACTTTCCGTTAAGTATCTGACCCATAAAACTGTCACGATCTACACCTTTGTCTTGGACAATTACAAACTCTGTTTTCATGCAAGTCTGGCTCGAAAATACTTTTTTGTCCTTCAGTGATTTCCCCCTTCATCTTCTCCTATCTTCATCCTATTCACTTCCTGTTCTACCCCTCTCAGTCTGCAAGTGTTTTGTATTAAATTGTGTTTGTCGCTGTGAGTGAATGTTTGAGTTAATGAAGAAAACATGTATTTTGATGTGATTTATATATAAGGATTTAGCAACCAGTCGCCGTAGTGTAGTGGTTAACGCAACGGACTACCGACTGGAAGGTTGTGGGTTGGAATCTCCATCAATCCCTTCAAACTATATCATTGTGGGATTTTTCGGCTCAAACGGCTCCTGCCCAGAGCTGGGCGTGCTATGGGCTCATTTGGGAAGACTGGAACCACACAGTCGGTCTCATCCACTTCACGGATGCGTCATTGAGGATGTTGCTCAAATCGTCTGACCACCAGCGCAGGTTTCTGTATCTCTCGGGTCTGTTTGACGCCAGTATATATTATGATAATAAGCGTAGAGTACAGCCCTGTCAAGCAGTCTCAATCCTAGATGGATACTCACAGCGTCATGATTGTCATCCTCATCAACGATGTCATTATCGCATTGGCAAAAAAAAAGAAGAAAAAACTGTGCCAGCTTCTGTGGCCATTAAGATGGCGTACAAAATGGGACCAAAAAAAAAGGTGAGCACAAAGGTCACTTAGTGTGATGATCAAAAAAAAAAAAAAAAAGGATTTAGCGTCTTCTTTATCTGTATCTCAGTCTCAGTGGATCAGAGAAAAAAAAAAGCGCGAGACATCCTGGAAACCATCAACAAACTAAAATGGAACTGGGCAGGATATCTCACCTGGAGAATGGACAATCACTGGAACACAAAACCCCCGTTCTGGATACCAAGAGACGGTACTCGCAACAGAGGAAGACAGAAAACTAGATAGAGAGACGAACCTAGATGGATTTGACAAGAACTGGAGAAGAAAATGGCTGGAACGAAGTGAATAGAAGCAGCTGGGGAAGGCCTTCGTCCAACAACGGATTTTTGATGGCTGAAAGATGATGAAATTTAACTCTATTTAATTATCTATCATTGTTACTAATTCCCTCTCAGCTACTTCAGAAATAAACACAGGAGACACAGGAGTCAGTAGGACGTGTTCACTGCCAGATGCTGCGGTAATTAGTAGCATCCTTCAAAACCCCAGCTATCAGTGATTGCGACACTAATTACCCGCTTGGTGTACAGCAAAGTCAAGATCAATTTTAGATGGTTGCGTCAATATAAGAAAGAGAGAAGGACGGGGCAGCAACAGACAGAGAGAGAAAGAGGGAAAATATACAGGGAGAGAGAGGGGGGGGGGCAGAGTGGGCGAGGGAACAGACAGAGAGAAAGAGAGAGAGAAGAGAGAAGCAGGGAGAGAGAGAGGAGGGAGAAAGAGACAAACACACACACACAAAGAAAGAAAGATGCATACAAATGTATTCTAACGAAAATAAGGTAATAAAGATAGATGAGTAAAGCTCTGAAACACACACACACATACATACGTACACACACACGCGCGAACATGCACACGCACACGAACACGCACACACACAAACAAGCAAACAGAGACATGTAGGAGTGCTTCGTGTTCTATAAGTGTCCGAGTTCTACAAAACGAACGACAACACGACAACAACAACAACAACACAACACTACACACACACACACAGGCAGACAGATGTGTCCTCACTACCTCATGTTTGTTATGTTGAAGGAATAACACGATAAACACTGACTACCAATAGAAAAATCCTAGGTTAGATCAGTCAACACACCTCAACTTAGTGGGTAAAGGGTGGAGATTTTTTCCCATTTTCTCTCATCATCATCATCATCATCATTAGGTGCCCTGCCGCATGGCGTCGGCGACCATGGACTTCCAACCATCTCTATCTCTCGTTGCCCCCAGCATCTCCCCCACCTCCCCATCCCCAGCCACTCTGCAAGTCCAGCATTCTCTCCCTGGGTCTACCTGTGCTTTCTTTCCCTCCAGCTTCCCCGTTGTGACCAGGTGCTCCAAATCCCCCTTCCTCATAAAATGGCCTATACATGTTGCTTGTCTTTTCCTAATCTTCCTTATGAGTGATCTACTTGTGTCAGCCTCCATCAAGACTGTCTCGTTTGTTTTCTTTGCTGCCCATGGAACTCTCAACATTCTTCCCATTTTCTACGCCACCGTAATGGCCACAGAAGCTGGCACCATTTTTACAGTGCCATGATGACGACGACGACGATGGAGATGATAATCATAATGCTGTGGAGTTCCATCTAGAATCGAGAGTGCGTGACAGGCCTGTAATCTACGGTTACTATCATAATATATTCTGGTGTTATCCATTCCCGAGAAATACAGACACATGCGGGTGTTGGTCAGAAAATTTGAGTAGTACCCTCATACAGAAATACAGAAACCTGCGGTGGTGGTCAGACGATTTGAGCAACATCCTCAATGACGCATCTGTGAAGTGGATGAGACTCAACTGTGAAGCCTCAATCTTCCCAATAAGCCCATAGCACGCTCAACTCTGGATAGGAGCCGATTGGAGCAGAAAAAAATCCCACAATGATTTTTGAATGAGACTGGAATCTGGAAGGTCGGCCATATCACCTGAGATGGGTGTCGACGTAAAAAAATGAACCAAATCAGTCAATCGATTAAACCCAAGATATCAGATTTCTAGTCTACAATTATATCAACAGATCCTATCAGCCTGCCGTGAGTTCTTAAAAACAACAGAGAGTGCCCTCACTACATTCTGTTTGTCATATTTAGGGAATCCACGGTGTGCTTCAAGGCAAAGTGCTAGAGCTGCTATTACTCAGCGTATCTGTTTCTTTCAAGGTGGATTGGGCTTTTTCTTCCATTGGACCATTGATGATAAAAATGCTTAAGCGTTACTTTCTATGTGTGTGTATGTATGTATAATTATATTTGTGTATGTATGTATGTATGTATGTATGTATGTATGTATGTATGTATGTATGTATGTATGTGTACGATATATGTATGTATGTACGTACGTACGGATGTATGTATGTACGTGTGTATATATTATGTATGTATGTATGTATGCGTGCGTGCATGCGTGCGTGTGTGTATGCCTGTGTGTATGTGTATGTGTGTATGTGCGCATGTGTGTTTGTGTATGCGTGCGTGTGTGTGTGTGCATGCGTGCGTGCATGTGTGTGTGCGTGCACGCTTGTGTGTGCAATTGCTCGTGTGAAAGTGATCTTCTTAAATTCAAAATCACCATAGATTTTCCCCATCATTATTTGTCCTTACTCTCTAAGTCCATCAATGACGTAGCCCTATAGTTGACAAGTGTCCCCCGTGGGGATGCCAGGGGCTTTTTCAGTATAAACAGTATCCCCACCTTCCGGAAATTCTGTACTAGAAATGTCCTCTTTTCTGTCACTCTCTTTGTTTCTGCCTTGTTCCTTTGCTTTCTGTCGTTTTTTCTTATCTTTTTCTACGCCACCGTAATGGCCACAGAAGCTGGCTGAGGAATTTATGCCCGTTTTTATACATGTTTTTGTGTCCTTATGTGTGCTTAAATTTGTCTTCAGGTGTGAATTTTAAATCCCCTGTGCAATAAATTGGACGGAGTGGTCAACACCGGAGCCATGTCCTTAATATGTGCGCGAATTCATTGATATGTGTATTTAATTTTTTCATCGTGTTGAAGTTTTGTATGTTTGGAAGCGGTTATAGTCCTGACATGGCTCTACGCAATCGGCTGGACTTTAAACAACAAAAACAATAACAATCATGCCGACGAGTGACATTATTGTTTTGCTATAAACATTAATGATTAATCCAAAACAAGTGCGACTGCCGGCGTTCAAGCAAACAGGAACCAGAAAAACACGAAAATAGAATCAAACGCGTATTTAATACAACAAGAAAAGGCAGACGCTAATTTCGGTCAATTGGCCCAAAATTTGCGCCTGTCATGTCTTGTTGTATTAAATACACTTTCTGATTCTGTTTTCGTGTTTTTCTGTGTCCATTAATAACTAGCTTTTCACTACTAGGCTAACAAAATTACCACTGCTGTCGGTTCCTTTTGAACGAAAACTCCCTTTTTTTCAGAGTTTATCATCACGAGACGGACCTGCAGGTTTACTCTCAGTGATATCCTGCACCTACTAAGCTCATTACAGGAGGGAAACCCACACCCGTACTTTTATGACTGTGGTGTTTACTACTCGTCAGGTTGTTTGTTTGTTTGTTTATTTTGAATCCTAACATGTTTCTGTTGTTCTTGAAATACATCAGTGGTTGTGAGAAAATCTGGTCAGAGCGGAGACGGTTATTGGTCTTATATGTATAAGTGATGTTTTTTGTTCTAATGACATTTCAGCAAGTTTCGGTACCTTTCCTGGGTTTTTAAGATTCATTGTATCATGATGCGGTTTATGTTCTACTCTACCCTGATGTGATGCAAAAGTTTCTTTTTAGCAAAGACAGGTAAATGTCATCAAACGATTATTTATCATTGAACTTCAAAACATTTTCTGACTCGAAGACGCTGGCGTTAGGTCCCACTGGACCTATCTAACGGCTAGTCTTTGTTCCTTTACATATACAACCACAAAACGTAAGGTATAAAGCAAGCTGTGTTGGGTGAAATCAGAGACAACAAGCAGATCGTCATATCTGACAGCAATATTTATGAAGGCAGAAGTAATATTTCACAGTCTGGTCCAGCCGTCAGATTCAGACTGATGGTCCCATACTCCACAGACAAAAGGCCAGTTTGGGGGACAGAAAACGGGAGGCCGGATTCAATATCGCGCTACTTCCACTCCTCTATCTGTGCAACAGCTGCGAGAACCATCGAGTGAAGAGACAATCTATCACTGCCATTAGTCTTCCCAAATCCTGGGACCACTTCTACCGTGTGTTGTAAGACATCAACCACCGACATCGATCTTAGCACACGAAGCGGTCGAAACTTGGAAAAAAAATGTCTAAAAGATACATATATTTACAGACGTATGAAATAGCAAGAGGAACTTTTTGGAACTATTTTCTTACATCACTTTTTTTTCTTACCTCCGCTGGGGACGGTAAACATAACAGCATTGCTTGGTGTTTATCTACTTCGTCATTTATATATTCTGGGCTGTGGGAAGACTCCTATTGACGGCTCGCTTCTGCCGTGGTGTCACTACTAGCCTGCCGCGCGTCTTTGGGTGCCAGACAAAAAAACATTGTCGACATACAGTTTGGACAGCCACAGCGACATGTGAAGGAATCTGCCAACCTTCACTGTGAGTTTCTTTTCAATACTGTGTCTACATTTTCGATTTTTTCCTCTGGACTTCATTTAGGCGATGGAAAGTGAAATCGATTGGAAGAAACTTATATTCGGTTATACACGGTCGGCTTGTAAGTATTGAAGAAAACAGAATCCAGCATTTTTTTTTTTTTTTTTGCTTTGTATATGGTAGTACATGAAACTCTTTATTTTCATTGTTGCCCTAGGTAAAATAGGCAGCAGTGAGAGAAACACAGAACTATCTTTTTTTTCCATTGTTGCTCTAGGGAAAATGGGCAGCAGTGGGAGAAACACAGAAGGACGAACACATTTTGTTGATAATTTATGAAAAAAGACAGTGATTCATCAGGTAATTAACTGGTAACGAAAACATCCGTTGATTAAAGGCGCGATCACTTGCTCAAACGAAACAACCCTTTCCAATATGGCGGACCGTGTCCCATCCACCTTAGAAGTTGTGGTGGTGGCATTGGCTCCACACCTATCCTTCAACACCAGCTTAAACTCCACCACAACCCCTTACTCCCTGGGCTCGCATGGAAACCAACCTCCCTACAACCATTCCCACTCTTCCCACGGACTTTTCGTCGACTCTGCAGGACACAGGCTGAACGGAGAGTTATCCCCACCCGCCGTGAACGGGGTGGCTGTGAACGGGGTGAGTGTGGAAGGCGGGCCCTTAGTTCATCACGGTTCTATGGTGTCAGTCAGCTACATCGTGCTTTTCTCCACGCTGTTCTGCCTCGTAGGGGTGGTGGGGATGGCGGGCAACGTGCTGGTGGTTTACATCGTGCTGAACGACAAGAAGATGAGGAACTCGGTCACCAACCTCCTGATCCTCAACCTGGCCCTTGCGGACAGTCTCTGATGGTCCTGGGGGTGCCGGAGATTGTGCAGTTTATGCTGGACAGAGGCTGGCTGCTGGGCTTGGTGGCCTGCAAGGTCAACCGGTCAGTCCTGGTCACTGCTCTCTACGCCTCTGTTCTGACTCTGGTGGCCGTCTGCATTGAAAGGTCAGTTTGGTGTTTGTGGTTGTGTTTGTGGTTGTGTTGTTGTTGTTTGTTGTTGTTGTTGTTGTTGTGTTGTTGTTATGTTGTGTTGTAGTGGTTGTGTTGTGTTGTTGTTGTGTTTGTGTTGTGGTTGTGTTGTGTTGTGGTGTTGTGTTGTTATGTTGTTGTGTTTGTGTTGTGGTTGTGTTGTGTTGTGGTGGTTGTGTTGTTTGTGTTGTGTTTGTTGTTGTGTTGTGTTGTTGTGTTGTGTGTTGTGTTGTTGGTTGTGTTGTGTTGTGTTGTGTTGTGTGTGTGTGTTGTGTTGTGTGTGTTGTGTGTGTTGTGTTGTGTTGTGTTGTGTTGTGTTGTGTGTGTTGGTGTGTGTGTGTGGTGTGTGTGTGTTTTGCGTTGTGTTTGCGTGTGTGTTGTGTGGGTGTGGTGTTATGCGTGCGCGTAAATGCGTGTGACTATTAAATTTTCTCTCTCTCTCTCTCTCTCTCTCTCTCTCTCTCTCTCTCTCTCTCTCTCTCTCTCTCTCTCTCTTCTCTCTCTCTCTCTCTCTCTCTCTCTCTCTCTCTCTCTCTCTCTCTCTCTCTCTCTCTCTCTCTGTCTGTCTGTCTGTCTGTCTGTCTCTCTCCT
>JAPXFY010000016.1:45978662-46023662 GCA_030674185.1 Monoplex corrugatus
TCCCTACTACCTCATTCCCCTACAAATTGTGTCAGTTATGGGATAACCATTACCATTCACCACAGTCTAAGCAGAACGGATGCCAGCTGCGCAGTTATTTCGTTCTTAAAAATTATGTCTTTGGTGGTTGTAGACGATTATCTAAGTGTTTCCACGCAGGTTTTCCTCCAGTCTTTCATGTCTGTCTTTCTTGTTTATGTTTGTTTTGTTTGGAGCCATGCGTCAGGGTTAAGAGCGAACCGAGTTACGAAACGATCTCTCACTTCTGCGCGATTCGTCACACGTTTGAGAACTCGTACAGACACAGTGGCATGGGCGACATGGGTTGTCAACCGCTAGAACTCTCTCTCTCTCTCTCTCTCTCTCTCTCCTCTCTCTCTCTCTCTCTCTCTCTCTCTCTCTCTCTCTCTCTCTCTCGAAGTCTAGCTGAAGTCTGAAGTCTCTCTCTCTCTTTCTCTCTCTCTGTGTCTGTGTGTCTGTGTGTCTCTCTCTGTCTCTGTCTGTCTGTCTGTCTCTCTCTCTCTTTCTCTCTGTCTCTCTATCTCTTTCTTGTGTGCGCGCTTTCTCTCTCTTAATCTCTCTTAATCTTTCTTGTGTGTGTCTGTCTCTCTCTTTGTCTCTTACTTTTGTGCTCTCTCTCTCTCTCTCTCTCTCTCTCTCTCTCTCTCTCTCTCTCTCTCTCTCTCTCTCTCTCTCTCTCTCTCTCTCTCTCTCTCTCTCTCCCCGTGAAGAAAAAATTGTATGGTCTGAAGAATTAGCAAGTTTATTTGTACACGAGCTTGATAGTTCTGAGTTCAACAATTGTCTACAGACAGCTTTCGGTTTGTTAGATTATAATGTGAATGACAGTTCGGAGCAGTTTACTAAGGCTTTATGCGGGGCAGCTGCGTGTATGGTACGAACAGTGAGACAAGGACAAAAGAAACAGAATGATTGGTTTGATAAGGAATGTGAAAGAAAGAAACAAGAAGTTAAGAGGCTACTGAAAAGATTCCAGAGATGCAAAATAGAAAAAGAAAAAAGATAAAAAAGAGCATATGTCATATCACGAAAAGAGTATGTTAAACTAAGGAAAACGAAAGAAAGGGAATACGAAGATAAGAAAATAAGAACACTCAAAGATTCCATCAATGACTCCAGGACATTCTGGTCAATAATAAGATCTGTTAATAGAAAGGCCTTTGTGTACAATGAAATCTCTATTGAACAATGGTACAATCATTTCTGCAATGTTTTCAATGATATCGGGGGAAATACTGCACAAGAGAGTAATATAGTAGAGGAAGAAATTAATTTTGAGCCACTTTTCAATGAGCCTATAACTAAAGAAGAAGTGACTGCGAGTATCAGGCATTTGAAAGCAGGAAAGAGCGCAGGACCAGATCAAATAATCAGCGAAATGTTAAAACATGCAAATGCTAATGTAATTGATTTCCTTGTCCATTTATGTAACAAGCTTTTTGATAATGGCATTTTTCCGTCAGAATGGGCAAAGTCCATAATAATCCCAATTCATAAAAAAGGAGATGTGAATAATCCAGATAATTATAGAGGAGTCGCTCTAACAAGTATAGTGAATAAAGTTTATACATATATTATGAATAAGAGATTAACAAAGTGGGCAGAAAAAGAAGAGAAAATAGTTGAAGAACAAGCTGGATTTAGAGCAAAATACAGTACAATTGATCATATTTTCACACTTTACTCCCTTGTGCAGAAGCATTTACTTTTAAATAAGAAACTTTATGTTGCATTTGTGGATTTTAGGAAGGCATTCGATTCTGTGAATCGTAATAATCTTTGGAATGTATTACGTAAAAGTGGTGTGAATGGAAAATTATATATGGCCCTAAGAGGAGTTTACAACTCAGTGCTTGCATGCATGAGTGAGAAGTGTGTATATTCAGATTATTTCGAATGCCCTAAAGGAGTGAAACAGGGGTGTCAATTGAGTCCTCAATTGTTTTCATTTTTCATTAATGAATTAGCAGTGGAACTGTCAAGAAAAGGCAAGCATGGAATTCAAATTATCCCTGGGGCTATTGAGATATTCCTATTGCTGTTTGCAGACGATGTTATTCTTCTCTCTGGTACAGTCAAAGGCTTACAAAACCAGTTAAATGTCTTAAAGGAAGAATCGGATCGATTAGCTTTAACAGTTAACATGGATAAAACTAATATTATGATTTTCAGGAAGGGTGGACATTTATCAAAACACGAAAAATGGTTCTATGGAATTAACGAGGTTAAAGTTGTTAATTCTTATAAATACTTAGGAATGATATTTTCGACAAAATTAAGTTTAAATTATGCATGGGAAGAATCTTGTAATAAAGGGGAAAAGGGTGTTATTGAAATTCTAAAATCCTTACGGAAGCTCAATTTATTGATTGTAATTTGTATTGGAAAATGTTTGATACACAGATAGAACCTTTACTTACATATGCATCTGAAGTATGGGGTCTTACTGTAAATCCACATATGGAAAAAGTGCATACATATGCTATAAAACGTTTTTTGGCTGTACCAATTCACTCTTCTAATACTGTTTTATATGGAGAAACTGGAAGATATCCTTTATACATTAGAACCTTTGTGAAGAGTATTAAATACTGGTTGAAATTGTTAAGGCTTCCACAATCTCGGTTATGTAAACAGGCATATGAAATAATGGTTACTCAAATGGAAATAGGTAAACAGAACTGGGCCTATCAGGTAAAAAAGGCTTTATCAGAACTTGGGTTCGGAATCGTGTGGTTGTCCCAGGGAGTAGGAAATGAGTGTCAGTTTATTAATGAATTTAAAGATAGGCTTATTTGTTCGTTTAAACAAAATTGGCACTCAGATATGGAAAACAAAGAAAAATATAGTTGGTTCTTTTCATTTAAAGATGTTTTTCAAACCGAAAAATATCTCAGTGTTGTTACGGATAAATGGCAAAGAAGTAATTACGCAAGATTTAGATTAAGAACACTTGGTTTCAATGCAAATAAAAATTGGTTTCAACCTGGGACGTCCACAGTATATCCTTGCTCCTTATGTGGAAACAATGTCGATAATAAAAAACAATTTTAATTCCAATGCCAAATTTTTGACACAATACGTGGAAAATGCAAAGTTTTTTGAATCCGACATGGCCAAAAGACAAGATGTTGTATCTATTTTGTCGTCTGATGACGAAGTCATAATCAAATCAGTGGCACTATACATTGTGGAAGCACAAAAATAAGACATAAACACCTACAAGCCCGACAATAGTGCTCTGCGAGACAATATCATACTGGGATTAATTTAATCTCTTTTGACTGACGTGGGTTATATCAGAAGCCGCTTTATTATGGACTCTGTTTTGTAAAGACCTGTTTTCATTTGCTTTATTTTGCTTTGTTTGCCGATAATTTAAGAGCAGCTAATAATATGAAAATAATGGTATATATGTAGAATATGTTAGAAGTGGATATTGAAAGGGTATATAGACACTTAAGGGTCTATATACATGTTAACAAAAAACAAACAAAAAAAAAACCAAAAACAAATAAATAAAAGGCATAGTTATGTCCCTTGTTAACAGAGTATTATGGGGCAGTTATGTGAAGATTATATTATTATCACTAATGTAAGGTTTGGGTCGAGCCCAGATGTATCATCATATTACAGTTTTGATGTGTGTGTGTGTGTGTGTGCGTGCGCACGAGCGCGCGCCCGCGTGTGAGTGTATATGGGTGCGTGTGTGTGTGTGTGGGTGTGGGTGTGTGAAAAAGATTTTGGTTTGCCTAAACCTAGACAAATTATTGGCCTGAATGTAGGAACACTGTTCTGATATTTTTGTTTGTTTGCATTATATAGTACTGGTAAAATGGATGATTGTTCATTATATATGATTTGAATATGTTCGACTGTTCAAGGAATGGATGTTCGATATTTGTTTTGTTTTGATTATGTGTGAAGAATTTGCGCACATACAAAGAGTGGATTATGTGTCGCACTACTGGAAAATTGTTATCCCCCTTGTCAAAAGACCTTTTCGGGTAATGACAATAAACAGTTTCAGTTTCAGTTTCAGTTTCTCTCTCCCCCGTCTCTTTCTGTCGGTATCAGACTAATTAGACACGTCAAATTCATTTTCATTATAAGAGGGTATGAGCACACTGAACGTTCTTTCTCTCTCTCTCTCTCTCTCTCTCTCTCTCTCTCTCTCTCTCTCTCTCTCTCTCTCTCTCTCCTCTCTCTCCTCTCACACACACACACACACACACACACATACACACACACACACACACACATACACACACACACACAACACACACACACACACACACACACACACACACACACACACACACACACGTGCGCACTCTGTCTGTGGGTATCGGACAAATCAGTCACTTCAAATCCATTTTCATTGTCTCAGAGTATGGGCACACTGAACGTTCTGTCCAGTGTGGGAACTGTCAGTAGGGTTTCGTCAAAGGTGTTTTGACTTTTCCTGTTTCAGCTGGATCAGCCCATAAATTATCATCTATTTCCTCGAAGTCTATTCCTTCAAAGTCTGTTTCATGGAATTCCATTCTATCGAAATGCATTGCCTTCAAATACAGTTAATGTAAACTTCTTTTATCAGTATGCCGTGCGGTTCGCTGTAACATTTATGATTAAAACATGAATCACTATTCATTTTTTTAAAACCAATAACAACAACAAAAGAAAACAAAACAACAACTATATATATATATATATATATATATATATCATCATGATCATCATCATCAAGTGCCCTGCCGCATGGCGTTGGCGACCATGGACTTCCAACCATCTCTATCTCTCGTTGCCCCCAGCATCTCCCCCACCCTCCTCATCCTCAGCCACCTTGCAAGTCCGTCCAGCATTCTCTCCCTGGGTCTACCTGGTGCTCTCTTTCCCTCCAGCTTTCCCGTTGTGACCAGGTGCTCCAAATCCCCCTTCCTCATAAAATGGCCTATAAATGTTGCTTGTCTTTTCCTAATCTTCCTTATCAGTGATCGACTTGTGTCTGCCTCCGTCAAGACTGTCTCGTTTGTTTTCTTTGCTGTCCATGGTACTCTCAACATTCTTCTGAGAAACCACATCTCGGCTGCCTCAATCCTGCTCTGGCTTTGCTTGCTGACTGTCCACGCCTAGCATCCGTACAACAGTATTGGTTCTATATAACATTCAAGGACTCTCTTTCTGATGTTAATTGATAGGCATTTTGTTGGTAAGAATGCTTGTCATCTTCTTGAATGCTGTTTTGGCTTGGCCGATTCTGCCAGCTATTTCCGATGTGCATCTGCCGTCTGATGAAATGACCGTTCCCAGGTATTTGAACTTATTAACCTGTGTCAAGATTGTGCCATTTGCTGTTATTTTGCAGGAGGGGATTTCATGTTTTTTACTGATCACCATGACTTCAGTCTTCCTGCTGTTTAGTTCCAACCCCTTACCTTTGCTTTCTGTTTCTAGTATATTCACAAGGTTTTGTAGGTCCCTTTCATTTTCTGCAATTAGCACGGTGTCATCTGCGTACCGAATGTGTTGTTTATCATTTTCCCTCCAACCTTTAATCCAGGGTCTTTTTCGCTATATAGTGAAAACAGATCTGGTGACAAAACACAACCCTGTCTGACTCCTCTTTTGATGTTTTGAAAAGAGCTTATATTGTTTTCTATTTTCATTGCAGCTGTTTGTTCCCAGTACATATTCCTGATTATTCGTAGATCTTTTCCATCGACATTGAGTCTCTGCAGTTGGTTGATCAATTCTTCCATGTCGTACCCGATGGAAAGCTTAGTATAGTCAACAAAGCATAAATACAAATCCTTATCATCTCAACTGACCTCTCTATGATAGTTCTTAGGATGTATATGGCATTAATAGTTCCTTTCCCCTCCACAAATCCACACTGTTCTTCTGCTATTTCTCTTTTGATTCTATTCCTTGTCCTCATCATGATTATTCTTAACAGGATTTTTGTTACATAACTCATCAAACTGATTGTGCGATGGAGTTCGCATTCTATAGCCCCTGTCTTCTTTGGAAGTGCAATGAAAATTGATTTTGACATATCTTTGGGGATTTTTCCTGTGTCATAAATTTCATTTAGGAGGACTGTTATTTTTTCTATGCCAAATTCCTCCAGGGCTTCAATCATCTCTGTAGTAATGTTGTCTGGTCCTGGGGCTTTTTCTGGTTTCATCTTTTTCAGTGCTGCTCTGACTTCATCTTTCATTATGGGTGGTCCTTCAAAGTTCTTTTTTATAATGTGTTCTTCGTTTCTGTCATCCTCAAAAGGTCTTTAATGTACTCTCCCCATCTGTCTAATATTTTGTCTTTTTCCATGATACGCGTGCCATCTTTTGATTTTAAGCAACCAGTTGATGTGCATGTATTTTTCCTGTGAACAATTTCTTCAATTCGTCTGTACATACCTGAGGATCCATTTTGTGTCGTTCTTCTATCTCTTTGCATTCCTTAGCTTCATTGCACCTGTACCTGATTTCTTTGTTTATCTACCTGTATATCTCCTTGTTTCTCTTTGCCTTCCTCCTTTTCTCCATCAGGCCCAATATTTCATTAGTCATCCAGCTCTTTTTTGCTTTTCTATTTGCCTTAGGGATTTCCTCACAAGCTTCATTTATAGAACTTCTCAATTTTGTCCATTGTTCCTCATTGTCACCAACGTCTTCCAGAGCACTGAATTTGTTTTGAACATGTACATTAAATTTTTGACGTATCATTTCATCTGTCTTCAAGAGTCCAAGGTTTAGTTTGATGTTGCTTTTGGTCTGTTTCCTTTTCCTCAATTTCAGCCTAAACCTTCCCACTACCGGATTGTGGTCACTGTTGCAGTCTGCGCCTGGTAGTGTTTTTGCTGACAGTAAAGAATTTCTAAATCTTTTGTTGATCAGGATGTAGTCAATTTGATTTTTGGTATTATCTCCTGGACTCATCCAAGTCCATTTTCTTCTGTTAGACTGCTCAAACCAGGTGTTCCTACTATGAACTCATTCATCTGTGCCCATTCTACAAGCTTCCCTGGCCCCTCTTTCGTTTTGTGTACCAAGGCCATGAGATCCAACTATGATGTTGATATCAAAAGGTTTCCTTCCGAATTTGATCAGTAAAACTCTGTCGGACACTGCCTAGTATCCTTTAACTGCTTTTGATTTGTCTTTGTCTATTATGATGCCTACTCATATATATATATATATATATATTATATATATATATATATATGTATGTATATACATATGTATGTATAAAAATTATTGCTAAAGCGAAGATCCCATTGCGTGTCAAAATGTTGTCGATGGTGGTTTTGATTACTGAAAGATGAACAATTTGGTGATTTTGACAACATGACCCCTGTGACTCTCAATGTGATCTTCAGCTTCGATGAAAATCGTAAGATGATAAGTTGTCTGCTTGTTAAAAAAAATACAGCAAATGGCTGATTAGATACTGCGCTATAAAGCTTTTGGGCAGGCATACATGCTTATATACGGACAGCTCACACAGACAAAGATATGGGCAGGCGCGCGCGCGCACACACACAAACACACACACACACACACAGAGAGACACACACACACACACACACACACACAGACACACACACACACACACGCACACACACACACACACATACATACATACATACATGCATACATACACGCACGCACGCACGCACACACATGCACGCACGCACACAAAGTGTCCCTAAAATCTGGGAAAATTGAAACTATGAAGCAACTGTGTATGCAGATGACCCTTAACAGATCAGAAATACTGCCAGATTGACTTCAGTGGATTACTGCGGTATCAGTGGCCTATATGCCGACTCCTTAAACGATTTCTCATTTTGGTGCATGGATGAGAAATCGTGTCGCGATCGCAACCAGTTTGACACAGGTAAGCAACCCTGTTCAGGGTGAGAAATCGTGTCGTAACAGATGAACACACGGTTTGATGTTGTTTTTACGAACTTCAAACAGTCCGGAGCGGTCGGCTGGCATGGAATTCAAACAGGGAACGTTCACCCTCCCTATCCCCCCCTTTTTTTTCGTGTGTGTGTGTGTGTGTGTGTGTGTGTGTGTGTGGTGTGTGTGTGTGTGTGTGTGCGTGTGTGTGTGTGTATGTGTGTGTGTGTGTTGTGTGTGTGTGTGTCTGTGTGTGTGTGTGTGTGTGTGTGTGTGTGTGTGTGTGTGTGTGTGTGTGTGTGTGTGTGGTGCGTGCGTGTGCGTGTGTGTTTTCTATTAATTAATTCGTTTCTGTCTCGCTGCTTGTCATTGTGGCCATGCATCTCTGTTCATTGCTGTGTTTGCCTATTGCTCTCTCTCTCTCTCTCTCTCTCTCTCTCTCTCTCTCTCTCTTTCCTGTTCTCTCTCTCTCTCTCTCTCTCTCTCTCTCTCTCTCTCTCTCTCGCTGTGTTTGCCTGTTGCTCCTCTCTCTCTCTTCTCTCTCTCTCTCTCTTGCTGTGTTTGCCTGTTGCTCTCTCTCTCTCTCTCTCTCTCTCGCTCTTCTTGCGTGTTTGCCTGTTGCTCTCTCTCTCTCTCTCTGTGTCTCCTCTTCTCTGTCTGTCTGTCTGTCTGCTGTCTGTCTCGTCTCTCTCTTTTCTCTCTGTGTTTGCCTGTGCTGTGCCGGTCTCTGTTTTTCCTCTGTTTTAATTCATTTGCTGCTGTGTTTGTCTCTGTCTATTGCTTGTGTGTGTGTGTGTGTGTGTGTGTGTGTGTGTGTGTGTGTGTGTGTGTGTGTGTGTGTGTGTGTGTGTGTGTGTGGTGTGTGTGTGTGTATGTTTTTTTTTTGTTTTTTTTTTTTTCTCTCTTCTGTTTTCGTCTCTGTTTTTGCTTGTACTTGTATTTCTTTAGTTTTGTTTGTTTGTCTTTGTGTGTCTACTTCCGTGTTGCCTGTGTCTGTATTTTTCTGTTCTTGTGCTTGTCTTTTTCTATCTTGTGCTTGTCTTTTTCTGTGTTCTTGTGCTTGTCTTTTTCTATCTTGTGCTTGTCTTTTTCTGTGTTCTTGTGCTTGTCTTTTTTCTATCTTGTGATTGTCTTTTTCTGTGTTCTTGTGCTTGTCTTTTTCTGTGTTCTTGTGTTGTCTTTTTCTGTGTTCTTGTGCTTGTCTTTTTCTGTGTTCTTGTGCTTGTCTTTTTCTGTGTTCTTGTGCTTGTCTTTTTCTGTGTTCTTGTGCTTGTCTTTTTCTGTGTTCTTGTGCTTGTCTTTTTCTATGTTGTGTTGTCTTTTTCTGTGTTTTGTGCTTGTCTTTTTCTGTGTTTTGTGTTTGTTTTTTCTGTGTTCTTGTGCTTGTCTTTTTCTTTCTTGTGATTTGTCTGTTTCCTGTGTTCTTGTGCTTGTCTTTTTCTGTGTTCTTGTGCTTGTCTTTTTCTGTGTTCTTGTGCTTGTCTTTTTCTGTGTTCTTGTGCTTGTCTTTTTCTGTGTTCTTGTGCTTGTCTTTTTCTGTGTTCTTGTGCTTGTCTTTTTCTGTGTTCTTGTGCTTGTCTTTTTCTATCTTGTGCTTGTCTTTTTCTGTGTTCTTGTGCTTGTCTTTTTCTGTGTTCTTGTGCTTGTCTTTTTCTGTGTTCTTGTGCTTGTCTTTTTCTGTGTTCTTGTGCTTGTCTTTTTCTGTGTTCTTGTGCTTGTCTTTTTCTGTGTTCTTGTGCTTGTCTTTTTCTGTGTTCTTGTGTTTGTCTTTTTCTGTGTTCTTGTGCTTGTCTTTTCTATGTTGCTGTTTTTGTTTTTTTCTGTGTTGTTATGTTTGTCATTGTCTGTCAGTGTATTTGTGTTTGTTTGTTTCTTGTTGTGTTGCTTTGTCTGTTGTTGTGTTTGTCAATGTGTGTCTGGATCTGTTGCCATGTTCAGGCTGTCTAGAGTTGTTAACATACTTGTCTGTTGCTGTGTTTGTCCATGTTTGCGTATTTTTTTTTTTTCTCTCTACCTTCTTATCTGTCTATCTGTCTACCTATCCATCTCCTATCCATCTATTTATCCCTTTATTTATATATCCATCCATCTATCTGTATGCTGTATTTATCTGTCTATTTCTCTATCTCTTTATCTATATTTGTCTGTGTACCAATCTGTCTATCCATCTACTATCTACCTGTACATCTACCTATCTATCTGTCTGTCTGTCTGTCTGTCTGGTTGATTGTCTCTCTGCTGTCTATGTGTCTGTTGTTGATTTTGAATATTTTGGCCCTCGGCACTCCTCAGGATAAATAAAATCTAGTATGGCACTGTAATATCATAAAATGCATTTGTCTCCCCTGCTTCCTGATTACGGGATCTCATTTTCGTTGTTCATTTCTCAAAAGCGAAAGATCACGGAAGCTCGCTGTCAGTTTGTTTCTCTCCGAGTTGTGTAGATTTATTCTTTTCTATTTTTCATCGTTATCATCATTATTATTATTATTATCATTATCATTGTAATAATAATTATGATGATGATTGTTATTATTGGCATGATGATGATATGATGATGATGATGATGATGATGAACGCTCCTCGAAGGCCAATTTGCAGAAAACGTTCGCCTGTTTTATTCTATGTAGTCAAGTACACGTTCTCACTCCATTTCCGTGTATTTCTGCTTTCTGTTTACTTGAACACTGGCAATCACTATGAGTCAGACTTCCTTTGGGTTTTTTTTCCTTCTTCTTCTTTTTTTCTTCTCTCTCTTTTCTCCTTCTTCTCTCTCTCTCTTTCCTCTCTCTCTCTCTCTCTTCTTGGCTCCAGTGGTATGACAAAAGGTGTTATTTTGCATACTTATGTGACTATTTCATACTTCACGGGGAGTATGAGCCACCAAGCGCTCATTCCTCATTCCACCTTTTGAGTTTCACACAGTTTCAAACTTTTGTTCTATTTTTCAATGCATAATACCTAAACCGTAAAAAAATCAAACTGTGCGAGGTTCATGTTCCAGTTAATCCATGCAGACATGATACATTGACTCTCATAGCTCCAGTTTTAAAAATACTTATAGCGTCCATACTTGCAAAACGGGTGAAATCTGTGATAAAGACAGGGGAAATCTGAGATAAAAACGGGGGAAATCGGTAATAAAAACGAGGGAATTCTGTGGCAAAATTGGCAGCAACATGCATAATTGAAGTTGGCGACGTTTTTCCTGCTAAGGAAACCCCTTCATTTCTGCCAACTCTTCTGCTTTTCCAAGTCTTTCTCCTCCTATTCTCTTCATGGCCTTGTGCTAAGCCGGGCTGTCAGAATGTGGACTGTGTCCTTTTTATTGCTATTGTTATTTTTGTCTAAAGCCCAGCCGACGGCGTAGAACCACACCAGGGCTATAACTGTTTCAAAATACACACAATACTTCAACAGGAAAAAGAAAGGAAACGAAAATAAGAACACATATCAAAGGATTCGCACACACATTACCTAAGGAGATACCCCTGGATTTGACCACTCCGTCCATTTTATCACATAGGGTATTTAAAATGCATGCCTGAGTACAAATTTAAAAATAACTAAGGACTCTAAAACACATACAAAAACTGGCATAAATTACCTAAAACTGCTTCTGCGTATCTCATTTCACTAAAGCCAAAAGTGCACTTAATACATGTACCCAGCATTCAGTCTTAAGAAAAACAATACTGAGACTGGACATACACTGGCAAATGGACCAGCGAGACAGAAAATGACACAAAGCAAAGACACGAGGCAAAAATAAAGAGAGTGGCAGAAAAGAGGAAATTTCTAGCACAGAATGTCCAGAAGGTAGGGACACTACTTATTCTGAAAAAGTCCCTACCATCCCTACGGGGGGAACTATACCCTTGTGTCGAAGAATTTTGCCCGGGAAACAAACCCACAAACGTACCTGACGTCTCCGGTTTTCTACAAGGAGTGTTGGCACCATGACTGAAAACACACACACATACAGACAGACAGACAGACAGGGAGAGAGAGAGAGAGAGAGAGAGAGAGAGAGAGAGAGAGAGAGAGAGAGAGACAGAGACAGAGACAGAGACAGAGAGAGAGAGACAGAGAGAGCAATATCTAATACAGTATTGACAACCGTAAGGCCATTTTTGACGGCTACATTCCCATAACAAACTGTTGATGCTCTCATTGGCATTTTGTGTGTATCTCTCTTAACACTTTTCCCAACAACTCAGTCTGGGCTGAGTCCCTAAACACTGGCTTGATAGCCTCCATTACTGCCTGTGGTATGTTGGTCTTGTGCAATGTAAATGTTGACAGTGCTGTCAGCTTCTGCTCGCTTGAATGTGTACCGTCTTGTTGAACACCTAGTGTTAAAATGTGTGACCAAAGTGAGCGTTTCTACCCCACATCCATCAACTTTGGAAGCAATGTACTCAAAAACATTTCTTTTGAATAAAACCAAAATCAAAGTGCATAGGAAAACATAACATCTAAGTACTGTTTTGAGTGTAATATTTTTTCACCCTTTTTATGTATCTCCCTCCCCTTAAAAAAAACAGAATGTTCGTAAATATCTAGAAAAAAAGTTCACGCTCATTAGCTTTTCTACTACCTACAAATAAGATCAATCACTAATATGTTTCATTGTGACTGTAACTATTTAGTACAATCACACTTGAAAATGTGTCTCTTTGATTTGATATTTTTCAATGTGGGCATTGTTGAAATATTTACAATTTTAGCAAGATCTTACTCTAGTGTAGACCCTGTTTGGACAAGGGATGGTCGAAAAAGAGCGCATGTACTGCTTATTTAACAATCCGGTATATAAACGTTGCTTTTATTTCGGTTCTTATTCTCAGCCGTGTCTGTCTCTGTTCTGTCTCTGTGTCGATTGTTGTATCTTTGGCTTTTCTTTCTCGCTTCGTCTATGCCCACCCACCTGTCTGTCTGTCTGTCTGTCTGTCTGTCTGTCTGTCTGTCTGTCTGTCTCTCTCTCAAAATTGTTTGAAACATACTTCACGGGGCCTGATGGACTACAAGTACTATAGCTCTGGTATACCAAGTTGTCTGAACAGGTTCGCGTCTGATTTGAAGAGAGACAACAACCGCAACACCAACAACAATAACAACAACAACAACAGCTACGATGATAACAATAACAACAATACAACAACACACGTGAACACTTTCTGCTTGTGCCCACCTGTCCCTATATCAGTGACTGATTATCTGATTCTGGTCAGGGTCAGGGAAGGTAAGTCATCAAGGCAGAGATGTTGAGTACCAACCTCATGATGCTGATTCTTAGAACAACTGTAGTCAACAAACTCAATCTTCTCAGACTTCATGATTATGGGGAAAACTTGTTTCCTTTCCTTGTTTTTTGTTTGTTTGGTTGGTTGGTGTGTGTGTGTGTGTGTGTATGTGTGTATGTGTGTGTGTGTGTGTGTGTGTGTGTGTGTGTGTGTGTGTGTGTGTGTGTGTGTGTTTCTCTACCTCCACAGCTCTGTTCATCTGCATCTGTATGGTTCCCTGCATCTGAATGCGAAATACTTATGATCTGTGATAAAGTCCTAAACCAACAAATCGTCCGATGGTCACTGCAACAGACTAGCGATTGGAAGATTGTGGGTTTGAATCCTATCACTTCTGCCTTATCTATTTATTTATTTATTTATTTATTTTTCATTTATTTGATCATTTTATTTTATTTTATTGTTGTTGCCCCAAAAGCCTCTACACAGAGTTGAGCGTGAAATCGCCTCTTTGGAAAATCTGCTAGCACACAGCTGAGTTTCATCCATTTCACAGATTTTCTGACCAACACCACATGTGTCTGTATCTCTCGGGGTTGGTTGATGCCAGGATGTGTTACAATAGTAAGCAACAGAGTACAACCCTGACTCGCAGTTTTAGTCCAAATTGGACTTCCATAGCATTATGTACCCGTTTTTCATTTCCTATCGACATTATCATGATAGCTTTATGAAGCTGTACCAGTTTCCTCACTCCTTTGACTCCCGCACCCTATCCACCAACTGCAAAAACTTAACCCCTTGATTACCTCACCCTATCCACCAGCTTCATGCAGAAGGCTGGTGGATAGGGTGAGGGAGTCGAAGGGTTTTAAGTTGTTGCTTTGCTAGCATGGATGACAATGCAGGATGCTGATGGACAGGGTGTGGGAATCTAAGGATTAAAATGTGACTGAAACAAGCTGAACACAAATAAAATTGTCTAAGGACGATGATCCTCACTGAAAACGATGATACACGGTTGACTGTTTAGGTAAGAATGATTGATATAGTGCTAAATTAGAAACACTAATATGAGCACTGAGTGTTTAATTTGCTATTCTGTTTGTCACCAGCCTTGCTGTTTTATTGTTGTTTGTTGATGTTGTTGCTTTGTTTTGTTTTTAGTATGTGCCCCCGAGTCCCATCCACACCCTCGTGGTATTTCTTGTTAACTTTATTGGTACAATGTTATGTAGTTCTAGTTTTGTAGTTGTTGTTGTTGTTCTTGTTGGATATTGTATTTGATGTCTGGAATCAATACAAATGATTTCACAGGATTGACTGCCAGTAACAAGTCTAATGTCAGTTCTGTCAAGACAGGAACTCTGCTCCAAAGTTAAGTTCAAAATGTATTAAGGTCAGTTGCGTTTGTCTCCCTTTTCGCTTTTTTTTCAGTGTTGTTTATATGCTGAATGGAGACATTCCCTGGGATTAATGGTGGTTAATGGTAGACTAAGTAGTATTTATGGTTTTATTTTGTTTCTACAGTCCTGAAATGGCCCAGAGTTGTTGTCTGAACACTAGTCAAAGCAGATGGGAGTTTGCCTGTCTCTGCGAACCTTAACGCTCATGTTTGTCTTCTTACCTCTTTTCACAGATGTTTGACGAGCATGGTAGACAAAATGGTAAACATTTGACTCAAGCAAAAATGTCCTGGTATTGATCTGCCTGGACATGATCGGCTGGTAGTCAAAAGGTGGTGTACTTTGTGATCTCCCCGTGTCAACATTTGTGCAGACCTGCCAGTGTCTAACCCCCTCTCTCGTGTGTTATTCTTATTCATATTGTTGCTTAAAGCTTAGCCGACTGCGTAGAGCTATATCAGTGCTATAACTGCTTCAATACACACACAGTATTTCAACAGGAAAAAAAGGAAAAGAAACAGAAACTATGTACACATATCAATAGATTCGCACACGTAACCTAGGGCGACGCCGCTGGCGTTGACAACTCCGTTCAATTTATCACATCATCATCATCATCATCAGTCCCGTAGTCTGGTTGACCGTTGGGGCACCATTGAAGATTTTGCAACCAACTTCCTCCACTCCTCACGGTCCTCAGCTTTCCGCAGAATGATATTCCATTCAAGGCCAGTCCACTCTCTGATATTGTCTTCCCATCTTTTTCTCTGTCTGCCTCTTCGTCTCCCTCCCTGAACTGTTCCCTGCAAGACGGTCTTGGCCAGTCCAGATGATCGTGTGACGTGCCCGTACCACCTCAGTTTGCGTCTTTTCACTGAGGTCAGGAGGTCTTCATACGGCCCGATGGCGTTTTCGATTCGGGTTTTCACTTCTTTATTGGTTATATGATCTATGTACGAGATACCAAGGAGTTTGCGGAAGCATCTCATCTCCATTGCCTGTATCCTTCTTTCAATGTCTGCTGTTATGGTCCATGTTTCGCAGGCATACAAAAATATTGACATGACCAGGGAACGCATCAGTCTGATCTTGGAACCGATTGCGATATTCTTGTCGTTCCAGATGACTTTTAGCTTGGTCATTGCAGCTGTGGTCTGTGCAATCCTGGAAAGTACCTCGGGCTTTGATCCTTCATCTGATACTATAGCTCCCAGATACTTAAATCTATGGACGGTCTCAAGTTTCTTGTTGTCTATGGTAATGTCAGTGCTGATGCCATTGGTATTATTTGTCATCAACTGGGTTTTCTCTGCACTGATCTGCATGCCATATGATGTGGAGGCCTCATCAAGATGTTTTATCAAGCTGACTAGCTCTTGCTCTTGCCCAGCTAGTCCGTCAATGTCGTCGGCAAAACGCAAGTTTGTGATTGTTCTACCTCCGATGCTGACTGTTCCCTCGTGGTCTTCAAGTGCGTCAGCCATTATTCTCTCTAAGAAGATGTTGAAGAGAGTGGGGGAGAGCAGGCATCCTTGGCGTACTCCAACTGTGGTTCGGAACCATTCGCCTATGTTGTTGTCATGGTAGACTGCACTGGTCGCCTTTTCGTAGAGGCATTCTATGGTTCTGATCAGGTTGGCATTGATGTTGTACAGCCTCATGGTTGCCCACAAGGCTGCGTGCCAAACTCTGTCGAATGCCTTCTTGAAGTCCACGAAGACGTGGTAAAGGCCTTGCTGGTGTTGCAGGTATTTCTCACAGAGCAATCTGAGGTTGAAAATTTGCTCTGTGGTACTTCTTCCTGGTCTGAAACCTGCCTGCTCTTCTTTTATTATCTCCTCAGCTTGTGGCTTCAGTCTACTCAGAAGGATTTTTAGCATGACCTTACTTGGATGGCTGATCAGGCTGATGGTACGGTAGTTTTGGCATAGTTGTAGGTTGCCTTTCTTCGGGAGAGTGATGATCAGGGACTGGTCCAAGGTGTTGGCCACTCACCTGTCCGCCAGATCTTATTGCAGATGATGAGTAACATATCTATCATGGCCTCTCCTCCTGCCTGGACCAGTTCTGAGGGAATGTTGTCCATTCCTGCCGACTTGCCTTTCTTCAATGATTTTACTGCAGCTTCAACTTCTTCTCGCACGATGGGGTAGCTGTCGTTGTTGGTTGGTGGAGGAACGTCTAGCACCTTGGGATCTCCTGTTGTTGTGTGTGTGTATAATTCGGAGCAGTACTCTGTCCACCTCTGCAGAATCTCTTGATCTTCTGTGAGACATTTCCCTGCTTTGTTCTGTATGGTAGTGGTTCTGCCTTGTTTTGAGCTTGCTAGTTCTTTCACAAGCTGGTAGGCTTTTTTGCTGTTATTTTTCTGCAGGTTTGCTTCGATATCTTGGCATTGTTCTTCAATCCATGTTTCCTTTGCTTTCCTCATGCCTTCTTTAACTTGTTGGTTGGCTTTTCTGTATAGTTTAGCACCTTCATCCGTACTCTTCTTTTGCTTTAGTTCTCTGCGTTTGTCGCTCAGCTTTAGTACTTCTTCCGTGACCCAGGGCATCTTTGTTGGTCGGTGTTTTCCAAGGATGTCGTTGGCTGCTTCGGTCACGGCAGTGTTGAAGTTGTTGATCAGAGTGTCTACTTCGGTGTCCATATTGTCAAGGACGAGGAGAGGAGCAAACTTCCCTCCTATCGTTGCTTGGAAGTTTTCAACTATGTTGGGGTCTTTGAGCTTCTCAAGATTGAACTTAATTCTTATGTTGCCCTGTTTCTTCATCCTCTGGAGGCGGAGTTTGAAGGTCATCATTACAAGCTCATGATCGCTTCCAATGTCGGCTCCTGGAAAGCTCCTGGTCTTTGCGATGTTAACACTTGACTGGAAGCGTCTTTGAACCATGATGTAGTCGATCTGACTGTGGTATTTTTCTCCTGGGCTGTGCCATGTCCAGCGTCTAGATGGTTTGTGTGGACCGAACGTGTTCACCACCCTCAGGTCGTTGTAACTGGCGAATTCTAGGAGCCTTAAACCTCTTTCGTTGGTCTCAGGGTTGCAGTATTGGCCACATATCCCTTTCCAGTTATTGTGTTCATCCTCTCCAATCTTCGCATTCCAGTCGCCCTGCACTATAATGATGTCTTTCTTTGGCGTCTGATCTACGATTTCCTGCAGTTGATCATAGAAATCTTCGACAGCCTCGTCATCATAGTCAGTTGTTGGGGCATCCACACCTTCTGGAAATTCTGAGCTAGAAATTTCCTCTTTTCTGTCACTCTCTTTGTTTTAGCCTTCCTCCTTTGCCTTCTGTGGGTTTTTTTCCTATCATTTTATGCCGAAGATTTCTATGATCAACTGCAGGAAATCGTAGATCAGACGCCAAAGAAAGACATCATTATAGTGCAGTCGGCTAAGCTTTAAGCAATATCACACAGAGGAGTAAAAAAAAACTTACCTGAATATAAATTTTTATACATAAGTAAGGGCACTAAAACATATACAAAAAAACGGGCCTAAACTACCCAACACTGATTCTGCATATCTCATTTCCCTAGAGCCAGAAATGCACTTTATTCATATGCCCAATTACCAATTAGAAGAGAAAGTATAAATGACATTATTGAACACATACAGGTGAATGGACCAGCACGGCATAAAATGATAGGTAAAAAACCCACAGAAGGCAAAGGAGGAAGGCTAAAACAAAGAGAGTGACAGAAAAGAGGAAATTTCTAGCTCAGAATTTCCAGAAGGTGTGGATGGTATGTGCACTGATAGAGCCGAAGGCATCCCCTTGGGGGGTCTTTCGTGTGTAAACGCACGTATAGTATCAAATATGTACATTAAAGATCCCGTAATCATATCGGTGGATGGCTTATGGAAACATGAAAACACCCAGCATGCACGTCCAATTTTGTAACAATATCGTGGAATGTGGTCAGCTCATCCAAAAGCTCGAATTTTCCATTCTTCACTTAAATGTTTGATTATTTGTAATGTGCAGCGAGTCCTAGTGGGTTTGGAGAATCACATTATACATGAACGGTTTACACATAATCAGAATAGAGGAAAGTTTGACTGTGTCTGTGTAACTGTTGTTTTTATTGGTATAGGCAAGGAAATGCTTTCTGCCCACCTTAGGACTGAAACACTATTCATACAAACACAGAAACTAACAAACTACCTACCGGTTTCCGCCGTTGTGTTTTTTTACAGGACACACACACACACACACACACACACACACACACACACACACACACACACACACACACACACACAGTGAAAGAAGAGAGAGACATGCAGAAGAAGAGAGAGACAGACAGACATGACAGACAAAGACATGAGACAGATGAGACAGACGACAGAGACAGACAGACAGAGATACATTCAGACAGATAGACAGACCGACAGGCAGACAGAGAGAGAAGAAAATGCAAACACACTGAGTGGACACAAGTACTGTGTATGAACACTTCGATGAGAACATAAAGAATGGAGAGGAGATAATAGATATAGTTAAGGGGATGTAATAAGATAGGAGGAGACAAAATGGATGTGCTTTTGTGTGTGGTCCATGCTACAAACACACACAAACACCACACACACACACACACACACACACACACACACAATATATTATAATATATATATATATATTTTATATATATATGTACGCACATGTTGTGTTTGTGTGCTTGTCTCTGTCTGACCGTAGACGATAACAGTAACATAAATCGTCTACTCTGTCAACTCATGGTCTTTGTTCGCTTCGACATCGATTTCTCCGTTTCGACAGATCATAGACTACAGCGCGATCCTGTCGTGGTGGACGTCTCCACCGACTTTGGCACAATCTGCCTCCTGCTGTGCCAGTCCGACACCACTCTTCTGCTTCTTTCGTCTCCTCCACTGCCCCTGCACACGACCTTGCTGCTGCAAACTTCGTCTCCTCCTCTGCCGTCTTCGCCTTCGCCTTCTGTCCCGCCGGTGCCGCCTTCGCCTTCTGTCCCGCCGGTGCCGTTTCGTCTTCTGTCCCGCTGGTGCTGCCTTGGTCTTCTGTCCCACTGGTGCCTCCTTCGTCTTCTGTCCCGTCGTTGCTGCCTTCATCTTCTGCCCCGCTGGTGTCGCCTTCGTCTTCTGTCTCGTCGGTGCTGCCTTCGTCTCCACCTCGGCCGCCGCATTGTGATAAACTGAAACTATGCCTTTTTAACGCTCAGTCAACATGCACTGATGGCAAAGCTGATGTCATTGCTGACTTTATCACAGATGAGCATGTTGACATTGCTTTTATCACCGAAACATGGCTTAACCCCTTGGTCATGAACCTATACATGTGAGTCTCACTCCGAGTGGTTACAGGCTTGCTTCTTTCCATCGCTCATCCCGAGGTGGTGTTATCGCCATCCTCTACAACGACTCACTCCATTCCCGCCTGTCTTTCTCACAGTCTCTGCCTTTCTCCCATCCTTCTTTCGAGCACGTTGAAGTATCCTTCCAATCCACCCCTCACCCCATCACCTTCTCCTGTGTCTATCGACCTCCACCTAGCTCTGCCAACAAGCTCACCACATCCATGTTTCTCTCTGACTTTGATTAACTTCTTGATTACTACTGCCTCTTACCTGGAAATCTCATCATTCTAGGTGACATCAGTGTCCACTATGACAATACTCACCGTTATGACACAAGACATATCATCAACTCTCTGTCCAATCACAATATGACTCAACACATTTCTGAACCAACCCATCAAAAAGGTCACATTCTTGACTGGATCATTTCTCGTGATCACCACAATTCAGCTACCGATAACTGCTTAGTTCTTTCTACCCGTCTAACTTCAGCCCTTCCATCTGACCACTCTGCAATTCTCTGTTCTCTTGACATTCCTCCACCTTCCCGTACCATGCGCACAGTGACTCGACGCAATCTCAAATCTATCGACCTCTCCACATTTTCATCTGATGCCTTCCGTCTCCTTTCTGAAAAGTCACATAACCTTGCCGATGAATTCTACACTACTCTCCACCATCTTCTGGACACTCATGCTCCAGCCACAACCCGTCTTTTACCTGACCGCCCCCCTACCCACTGGCTCACTCATGAGATTGCCTGTGCAAAACGTACCCGCCGCAGATCAGAGCGCCGTTGGCGCAAATCCAAACTCACTGTACATAGGCAACTTTTCCAAGCCTCTAAAACAAAAGTATCCACCCTCATTGCATCTGCAAAAACAAACTATTTCCAAACCAAAATCCTGAATGCCTCTTCTTCAAAAGAACTCTTTACAACCATGAATCATCTCCTTGGCACACGAAAAGATTTACCTCTCCCAACAAAACACACAAATGAAGAACTCCCATCTGTATTCTCCAAGTATTTCACCACCAAAATACAAACTCTTCGTGACAGGCTTGACAGGACACTCTGTCAACCATGCCCACCTGACCCTTCCTTCTCTGGCACACCTCTTACTACTCTTACCCCAGTCTCACAAGAAGAAATTCTCAACACAATCAGATCCATGTCGTTCAAAATCTGCGAACTGGATCCTCTTCCAGGTTCTCTCTACTCTGACTGTCTCCCTACGCTCCTCCCATTTATCACTGACATCATCAACACTTCTCTCCAAACTGGAACTGTCCCAGATTCTTTCAAGTCTGCTATTGTTCACCCTCTCCTCAAGAAATACAATTTAGACCCAAATGAACTGAAAAATTACCGGCCTATCTCTAATCTCTCTTTCTTGTCAAAACTGCTTGAAAGAGTTGTCCTCAACCAAATGAACTCTCACCTGTCTGCCAACAATCTCCTCAATCCTTTCCAGTCAGCCTACCGCCAGTGCCATAGCACTGAAACTGCCTTGCTACACATTCTCAACAATTTCCTCCTTGCAACTGATACTGGCAAAGTCTCTCTCCTCACACTCCTTGATCTGTCTGCAGCCTTTGATACCATTCATCATGGTATTCTCCTTTCTAGACTTCATCATACTTTTGGCATCTCTGACATTGCTCTCTCCTGGTTCACTTCTTATCTATCAAACAGAAAACAAACTGTTCTCATCAATGGCACTTACTCTCAACCTGCATACCTGACCTGTGGTGTTCCACAAGGATCTGTCCTTGGCCCTGTTCTTTTCACTCTTTACACCTCCCCCCTGTCCACCATCATCAACTCCCACTCTATAAAACACCACTTCTATGCTGATGACACCCAACTTCAAGACAGTGACTCACCTGACAATATACAGCGCCTCCTGACTCGCACCACTGAGTGTTACTCGGACATCAAAAATTGGACGACATACAACAAACTTCAGCTAAATGATGACAAGACAGAAGCTATCCTCATTGGCACCCGTCAGAAACTTTCTCAGCTGCCTCCTCTTTCTCTCCCATTATGTAACACATCAGTCCCAATTTCTGATTCAGCTAAAAACCTTGGTGTCTGCATTGACTCTACCCTCTCCATGAACAACTTTGTTTCTCAAACTGCCAGATCTTGCTACTATCACCTCCATCGTATAAGCCTGATCAGGAAGTATCTCTCTGTGGAAACAACTGCAAAACTCGTTCTCTCCTTCATAATGTCTCGCATTGACTATTGCAATTCACTCCTGTCCGGTCTTCCTGCCTCCACCACTCACATCCTACAGCGCATTCAAAACAATGCTGCACGCCTTGTACTCAAAAAGAAAAAAGCTGACCACATATCTCCTCTCCTGGCACAACTTCACTGGCTCCCTGTATCAAAGCGCATACAGTACAAACTAGACACCATGTGCTACAAAAGCCTCAATAACGCAGCCCCCGATTACCTGTCAAGCCTACTTGAGATCTGTGTTCCCTCACGTACCCTCCGCTCTGCCTCCGATCCTCTGACTTTTCGCTTTCCACGCACTAAGCTCAATACCTATGGTCCACGAGCCTTCTCTGTTTCTGGTCCGCTCTCCTGGAACAAACTTCCTCTCTCAGTCCGTCAGCAACCTACTTTTGTCTCCTTCAAGTCCGCTCTCAAAACTCACCTTTTCTCCTCTGCATAAAATCCTGACCTCACTCAATCCCCTCTGCAGCCTGTCTCCACTCGGAGTGGAATCACATTGCAATATATAATTGTATATAATATGCTCTCTATAATTTTCCATTGTTTTTATTCTTTCTCCACATTTATAGCCGTGTGTGTGTGTGTGTGTGTGTGTGTGTGTGTGTGTGTGTGTGTGTGTGGCGTGGGTGCGTGTGTGTGCGTGCTTGCGTGCGTATGTGTGCGTGCGTGCGTGTGTGTGTGTTTCAGCGCTTAGATTTGATTTTATCAAGATTTTGCGCTATATAAATATTGTAATTATTATTATTATTATAGTTCGGTATTAAGTATTGTTATTTACACTGGTATATGCCATGTTTTTGTAGGCATGCGAGACATTAACACGCACAGCGGACCTGGAAACACGAGACTAAAGTCAAGGTAGGAAGGCGTGATCGCACGATGCTGAACATCAGCTACACTGATCATATTACCTATGAATAAGTAAGTGCGCCAAACCCCAATCGAGCGGCACAACAAAGATCTGCTGGAATCAAAATACCATAAACTGATGTGGCCTTGATGAACTCCCATCCAATGGGAATTACTGAAAGAGACAGATGGATGTTAAGACAGAAAAACAAAACAAAGATGGACTGTGTCTGTCTGCAAGACGAGTAGTTCTGATTTATGGGTGGTTGAAAAAAATGAAGAGAGAGAGAGAAAGAGAGAGAGACAAAGACAGAGAAAAAACAGAGAGATAGAGAGAGAGAGAGAGAGAGAGAGAGAGAGAGAGAGAGAGAGAGAGAGAGAGAGAATGACAATGACAATGACAATGATGCTTTATTTTCCAACGGTAAAAGTTATTGACTATAAGCCATTTTTCAAACTTGCCGTTGCTACTCTATACACATGACGTTTGTTTACAGCTACAGAGAGAGAGAGAGAGAGAGAGAGAGAGAGAGAGAGAGAGAGAGAGAGACAGAGACAGAGACAGACACACACACACACACACACACACAGAGAGATAGAGAGATAGACAGACATATAGACAGACAGACAGACAGAAACAGAGAGAGGCAGAGAGACAGAGACAGAGACAGAAACAGAGATACAGAAATAATTAATCAAGTTTATAACCAGCGTAAAAAAATATCATGGTTCTTCAGCTTTTAATTTTGTTCATCTAGAACTGTCGACTTGAATACCTGAATTATGACAGAACTTTGATCGAATAATCTTGGGATTAGCCAGTCCTGTCTGGAAAATGTCACATACATTTCGACAGGTTCATATTTGTTTTCAAACCAAACTGGGCATGCCCACTGGTCCTGTATTTTCGTTTATTTGTTGTTGGGGTTTTTTCCATGTGGTGTTTCTTGAGCAAATCGAACCTGGCGAAGCCCCTCTGTTTTCATGTCAGATTTGTTGCACATGCTGAAGGTAGTACTGCGTTATATGGCTTCCAGTAGCAGAGGATAACCCCTGACTTGACCATGATTTTAAAACCATGGACCGACAGCATTGCAGAATGAACGGAAAAGTCATCTGCAGAGACGCAGCTGGAAGAATCCAAACTTTTCTTCTTTTTTTAAATTTTTATTTCTTTATTTCTTTCTTTATTATTATTATTTTTAGGTTGGCATCTCCATGACTTTTTGTGTGGATTAAGGGGAATACGAGAAAAATAAGAAGACGACGACGACGAAGAAGAAGAAGAAGGAGAAGGACAAGAAGGAGGAAGAGAAGAAGGAACAAGAACAAGAAGAACAAAAAGATGAAAAAAAGAACAAGAAGAAGAAGAAGGAAAAGGACGAGGAGGAGGAAGAAGACGAGAAGGAGGTAAAGGAAGAGAAGAAGAAGGAAAAGGACGAGGAGGAGGAAGAAGACGAGAAGGAGGTAAAGGAAGAGAAGAAGAAGGAAAAGAAGAAAAAGAAGAGAAGAAGAAGAACAAGAAAAGCAAGAAGAACAAGAACAAGAACAACAAAAACAACTAAAAGAACAACAACAAGAAGACGAAACTTATCTATAACAGGTAAGCCCTTTTTCGGCCAGTCTCAGTGATGCAGTGGTTATAGAAACGGATTAACGATTGGAAGACTGTGAATTGGAATCCCATCAGACCTGTAAAACTCATTGTAACATTTTTCATCCCAAATGGCTTTTATCCAGAGTTGAACGTAGTATGTGTTCGTTAGAACAAAAACCTTGGACCACATAGTCGTGTCACATCCACCTTACGGATGCGTCTTTAAAAGTGATGCTCAACAGACCTGACCAATACCGCAGGTGTGCAGGTGTCTGTATTTCTCGGATTTCGTTGACGCCAAGATATCTCACGAAAGGAAGAGTAGCATACAACCGTGCAATGCGGTCTCAATCCAGATTGAAATTCCATGACATACCTGTCGTCATTATCAACGTAGCACCGTGAAAAACTGCCCCAGCTTCTTCAGCTTTTAATGTGACATAGAAAACGGGACAAATGGGCAAAACGAATCTGCCTAAGTTCGAAGGTCCTTCAGAAATGGACTGTTGAAAGTGGGTAATGCATTGCTGTGATTAGCCTCTCTCCCATGGGACGTGTCATGCATTTTCCTCAAATTTACCCACTGAGGATATGACGGGTAAGAATTATATGGATATGTGGCCATTGCCTATGACGTTTTGTGTGCTTGGTGGACAGAAGCAGCAGCAGAAAGGATTTTCTGGCTTTTGCGGTACAGCAAAGAGCAGATCAGGGATACTGAGATTAGTCCACTCTTTGATATCACACAATAAAGATGATAGGTAAGACTGAAATATAAACATTAAATTCAAGAATTTAAATTAGGAAATTAATGACCACATGGTGATTATCTATACATACTTACGAGTTACAGACACAATGGATGATTAGCATATGAAACGACTTTAAAAGCTTAAAGATTGAAAGCACTGACACACTGAAGGTCTGGAAAGTTGGTGACACGCTTTATGACTTGGAGTCTGTTCAAACTTTCTTTTTTAAACTTTTTTTTCAAATATCATAATCAGTGTGACCATTGGGGAGACGAGTGGAACACAACAACAAACAGTATCCTCTATTTGGGGGAAGCAATTTCAGTTTCAATTCAGTTTCAATTTCTCAATATGACATCTCTGTGCTCGGAATGAATTCAATCTGCACTAACGTCACTGGTGCCATGTGATTGAGAAGATTCAGAATGATCACGGCACATGCTTGCACATAAACCCACGAGCCGACCAGGTCCTGAGGTCATACCTAGATAGTTCCATAACCCTGGGGTCATAGGGGAGTGAGGTGGCACACACCCCGGGGCCAGCACCACAAGGGCGGCGCCCATCCCCTCACCCTCGCTTCAAATTCACATTCCTTTTTTGCCAAGACTTCAGAAAGGCAAGAAGGCTAATTGGTCTTCAAGGGAAAAGACCTGGAAAATCAACGTATCTCTCCATTTTTGTTGTTGTTGTTAGTATTTTTTCTTTAACCAAGGCAGCCGGGCAATGCCCTGCTCTTCACGACTTTCAACTGCCGTGGATTCTTTAGCGTGCACAGCCAGAAGGCACACAGGCCCAACTCGTTTTTCGTCTCCTTTCGAAGGACTAGACGTTCAGTTCGATTTTCCTGTCAAACTGAGGAGAAAAGTCGAGACCTCTACAGGGAGCCAAACCTGGAACCTCGAGTTTAGTTATTGGCAAGCGAACGTCTGAACCATTCAGCCACATACATGTCAGGCATACTGAGAACTTTTCAGTCTTCCTTACTGTCCAACCAGCAGTTTTTCTGGCGACGTCCGTGATGGCCTTCTTCCAAGACGGTCTTTGACAGTGTATCATGGCAGGTGATTAACCGAAAATCACGCAAACTGTCGTTTTACTTCAACTGTTGACGAAACGGGAAACACAATCCCGTAGGGATGCCGTGAGATCTTTCAGCATGAATAGTACCCTCACCTTTTAGAAATCCTGTACTAGAAATTTCCTCTTTTTTTGTCCTTTTTTTTTCTGCTTCCCTTTGCTTTCTGTCAACAATTCTTATAACTTTCTGTCTTGTTGGTCTATTCGCCTTTTGTGTTATATAGGCCTCAAACACTTTCTCATCGGATTGGTAAGTGGATACAAGTGGGTACATGTGTCTATTGCAGTTATCGCTCCAAGGAAATGTGATGTGCAAAAGCAAATTTAGGTATCTTGGGCCAGTTTATAAACACACATACACACACACACACACACACACACACACACACACACACACACACACACACACACACACACACACACACACACACACACACACACACTGTTTCGTTCTTTCTACAGCCAACTCGGAAGACAGGGCAATGCTTCTTCGTCTTTACTCGTCGCTCTCTGATTCTCAACTGACTACAGTATATATACATTTCACAGTGAACAGCAATCATTTATCATTTAAACGAATATCATGCCGTGCTGCTATCCGCACGCTGTTTACTGTTAACACACGTCACATCTCCCTTTCTTTAAGGAAACAGAATCAATTAATCATTTTTCCTATCTTTCAGTCCATACGAAATAAATGTTTCCTACCTTTATCACAGCATTAACTTAACAAACACTCATTCTCACGCACAGGGCCCAATCATTCATTCACCTCATTTCATCTCAGATCATTATACTATCCATCATCATCATGTCCATATTTCGCAATGCTTTCAGTTTATCTGATTGTGGTAGAGTCTTCAGTTTCATTCGTATTTCAGGAAATCTGGCCTTTTGCTTTGTCTTCCAGATCTTGTTCTGTAAGGAGAACTAACTGGTTCGGGTTGTCTTGTCCTTGTTTGTTTGATAACTTCATCTGGTTCCTTGATGCTGGTTGTCTCAGACATTTTGATGACTGGTGACTGACCAGATGAGTTCTCACGGACAGACGATGCTGGCGTCCTGACATCTGTTCCAGTTCCAGTTTTCTTGTTATCTTCCAGCATCTGTTTTGATGGTACGATGATTTGCTGTTGCTTGCCCGATGTGTCGCTTTCCTGATGTCTTCCAGAAATCATCCTTCTCTGGACCAGTCGTTGAGGGTTGATTGTCTGCTGAAGCTCCGTTTCTGTTGTGTCTCGTAGCTGACGACGATTCCTTCTGTACTGACGTCCATCCTCTGTGCGAATGTTGTATGACCGGATGTTCACCTGTTGGTCTACTTTGGCGCTGATCCACTTTTTGGATCCTGGAGGTTGGAATTTCACAATCTGTCTCGGACTCAGTTCTGTCAGCTCTACTGCGCTTCTGTTGTAGTAGTGCGCTTGCTTCAGTTTCCTTTTCTCAAGTTCTTTCTTGATTAGTACAACTGTAGGTTGGAGTAATGTCTTTGACGTCGGCACTTGTGTTCGTGTTCTTCTGCCGAACAGTCTCTGAGCAGGCGAACTGTCGGGATGTTTCTCAGCTCGAGTAAAGCGAGGAAGGGATCTTGATTGTTGTGTTCTGCTTTCTTCAGGGCTTCTCCGTGGACGTCTTCATCCCATCTAAAGTGGACGTCTTTTTTTACCAGTTCTCTGAGTGGTGCTGCTGCCTCAGACAGGTTTGGTGCAAATTTCTGAAGGTATCCGACTACACCGAGTAGTCTCTGCACAGCTGCTTTGTCTTCTGGCACTGGGAGTTGTTGGACAGCGTCCAATTTCTTTGGGTCGGCTTTCAAGCCTTCTCTTGAGAAGATGTGTCCCAAATATGATATCTCTGTTCGTTTCATCTCAACCTTCTCCTTGTTGAGTTTGATTCCAGTCTCTCGGCATCGTTGTAGCAAACGGTTCAGGTTAGTATCATGAACGTGTGCTCCTGCTTCGTCGGTTGGTCCTCTGCCAAAAACAAAGATGTCATCATGAACCGCTACCACGCCTGGCAGTCCTGCCAGAGCGATGTCAATCCTCCTCTGGAATTCTTCTGGGGCTGGTGAAATGACAAAGGGCATTCGTTTCCATCGGTATTTGCCAAAAGGCGTCTCAAATGTTGTCAGGTAGCTGCTGTCTTCGTCCAGTTCAACGTGCCAAAACCCGTTTTTCGCGTCCAGGTGTGTGAAGTATTTTGCATCTTTGAGGAGAGGCAGTACGTCATCAATGGTTGGCATGGGGTACTCGTTTCTCCTGAGGGCTTTGTTCGGTGGCTTAGGGTCGATGCACAGTCTGGCTTTCCCATTGCTCTTTGTTGTTACGACCAAACTGCTTATCCACTCCGTTGGCGTGTCTACTTTAGTGACCACGTCCAGTTTTTTCAACCTCTTCAGCTCGTCCTTCACTTTCTCTTGCACTGCTATCGGCCACTTTCTGCAAGGCATCTTCACTGGAGCAATACTGGTGTCAGAAGTGGGATTACGAACTCCAACAAAAATCCAGAATATTGAAGACTAAAGTTCAACCATGGAAGATGAACAAGAAGAGAGAAAAGCCAGTCGACGACATGCCAAGATTCCCTTGCCGCCTAAACTTGATGTGAATGGAGGAAACCTGCAGAGCAGCTGGAGGAAATTCAAGAGGCTTTGGGACAGCTATGAAATTGTGACAACACAGACAGAAGAAGACTCAACATACAGAACAGCAGTTTTTCTTTCTTGCATCGGGCTGGATGCTATGGACATCTATGAAGGATTGGCATTTGCTAATGAAGCGGAAAGAAATGACAATGACGCTGTTCTCCAGAAATTCGAAGAATACTGTGTGGGTTCAACCAATGAAACTTACGAAGCATTCTGATTCAACTGCAGACATCAAGCAGCAGGAGAATCTATCGAACAGTTTGTAGCAGAACTGCGGAGACTGATCAAGAACTGTAACTATGGTACACTGGAAGACAGACTGTTGAGAGATCAAATCGTACTGGGTGTACATGACGAGACTCTGCAATCAAAATTACTGGAAGTGCGACAGCTGACATTGACTGCATGTATTGATATGTGCAGAGCGCATGAATCAAGTCAACATCAAACCGTCCAAATGATGAGAAATACGCAGGACAAGCAGGAAGTCCAAGCTTTCAAAGAAAAGAAGACAGCAAAGCAGTATAGCAAAGGAAACAAACCAGAGTACAGACAGAAATGCGGATATTGTGGTGGAAAGCACCCAAGAGCAAAAGAGAAATGTCCAGCATTTGGAAGAAAATGCAAAGCTTGTGGAGGAAATAATCACTTTGCTTCATGCTGCAGAACACCCAAGAAAAATCAAAAGAAAACAAGAGTTCGGCACTTCGAAGAAGAAGAGACTGACACTGAAAGCGATAATGAAATCCTCGGGATCGAAGACAAAACCAGAAAAAAGGAGAGAAACATACGAGCAAAAATGCTGATAAATGAGATGCCGGTAAGATTTCTTCTTGACACAGGTGCAACAACAAACGTGATGTCTGAGAGCCTGTACAGAGAAGTCACAGGAGATGAAAGAAAGTCTGACCTGCAAGAGACGAAGAAGAATCTGGTGATGTTCAACGGAACAGAAATGAAGCCTGTGGGGGAGATAGTGCTGAGAGTGAAAAAACCCCAAGAACAGAAGGAAATACAAAGTCAACTTCGCGATCACCAAAAGGGACTGTAAGCCAGTACTGGGACTGAAAGCTGTACAGCACATGCAATTGTTGACGATCAATGAAGAGAACATTGCAACGATAGCGGCGAATCAGAAAGAGGAGGAAAATGCAAAAGATATGATCACAAAGTACAACGATGTCTTTGAAGGAGAAGGAAAACTAGAAGGGAAATTACACCTAGAAACAGACTCATTACAAGAACTGGCCATCAGCCAAGAGAGACTGAACAGTCTGCAGCAAGCAACTCAGGAAGATGCAACCATGAAAACCCTGAAAGCTGTCATTCTACAAGGCTGGCCAGAGGAGAAACAACAACTTTCATTACAGTTACAACAATACTTTCCTTTCAGGGAGGAACTGTCAGTCCACAACGGACTTGTCTTCAAAAGCCACAGAGTAATTGTACCTGAAAGCGAAAGAGCAGACATCCTTGAGAAACTTCATGCAAGCCACTCAGGAGTTCATAAGAAGAGCACGTGAGGTAGTCTACTGGCCCAGGATGAATATGGACATTGAAAATTTTGTCAAAACATGTAGCGCCTGTAACACATACCAACGTGGTCAGCAGAAGGAACCACTTATCAGTATAGAGATCCCTGACCTGCCCTGGCAACACATCGCGTGTGACATCTTTGAACATAATGGCAATGAATACCTGGTCACGGTCGATCACTACTCTGATTTCTTTGAGATTGATCGGTTACAAACAAGAGAATCCAAAGAGGTCATCATCTGTCTGAAGAGACACTTGGCAAGACACGGAATACCAGAACGCCTGACAACAGACTGTGGAACTCAATTCACATCAAACCAGTTTGGAAAGTTCAGAAAAACATATGGGTTTGAACACGTAACAAGCTCACCACACTACCCTCAGTCCAATGGAAAAGCAGAGAGCGCGGTGAAGGCTGCAAAGACATGCATGTAGAAAGAACGAAACACACAACACACACACACACACACACACACACACACTACGGTTTTTTTAATGGTCAACGCTACTGCCATATCCTTTAATTATGTGCGCGAATGCACAGGTCATCATTATGAACCCCGCTGCATGGCGTTTGGGACATGGCACTCCATACGAATCTATTCCCTGTTGCTGCAAGTACATCTCCCGCCCTCTCTGTCTTCAGCTATCTTGCAGGTCCGTCCCATATTTTCTCTGTCTACCTGGCGTTCTCTTTCCCTCCAGCTTTCCTGTTGTGACCAGGTGTTTTAAATCCCCTTTCCTTATTTTGCACTGATGTGTGTATGTAGTTTTCTTTTCAAGTTATTTTTTGTCCCCAATGAGGTATTGTGTACGTTCTGAGATAGTTACAGCTATGATACGATTCTGTCCCGTCGGCAGGGCTGTAAAATAACATGATCGGAAATACTTCTACGGTTTAAAGGTCAATGTAAACGCTGTAACAACACATTACTGAAGGCAGATTATAATTTTGCAAGATCTGGTTTTCATATCAATGACACACGCACCCGGCGTTATCACCGAGTCTTCATCGAGAGTATTTAAGTTATGTGTCGGTAACTCACATGTATAAAATCGACTTGCATTTGTATTTGCATTTTGTATTTTCTCACAATGGATTTACCATGCGAAATTAGTGTCCTTCTCGGGGACAATAATCCCTCTTTTTCTTGTGTACTTATGACAATAGAATTTTCTATACAATAAAGCCAGTGACTACGCTATCGTTACCGCGGGATCTTTAACGTCCGCTGAATGCGTGCTGCACACAGGACATCGGTTTATCTTCCATGCGAAACAGACAGAGCAGCATTATAGATCTAGTGAAGAGGGACGAGAAATACCGGTCCTGTTCGAGGTTCGAACACAGGTTTCCAGCGTCCCAGGTAAGATCTTCGACAATTACGCTACATTCCTCACGTTTTACGTCATTTAAACAGACCAACTAACCAGCCAAGCAAGCAAGCAACCATCCATTGAAAGAGGAAAGGAAGCGAGCAAGCATGTTATTACCAAATCGGCTACCCGGCCAGACAACCAGCCAATTAAAAAGACAATGTCTTGCAACAGTCAAAGAAGATAATGATGCTAGGAATATACTGAACACAGACGAGTCGATAATGCGGTAGGAGACACTCATAAAAGAACTGCAGACAATGAGGTAGTCGATTTGTTATAACAGCACAACGTTTGTACTGGGAATAGTCCAAACTGGTTTTCTCTTTGGTGCAGAAGTTGTGAACGTCGATATACACTCCGATCTTTCAGAGATTTGTATCGCATCTGTTGTTGTTGTTGTTGTTGCTGCTGCTGCTGCTGCTGTTGTTATTGTAGTTGTTGTTGTGGTGGTGGTGGTTGATTGAATTTTGTCCGTTTTTTTTCTGTTTTGTTTGTTTTTGTTTTTATTTCATTTTTACTTTTTCTTGCATTTCTTACGCCATATTCAAAGCCACAAGCTGGGGGCATTTTCTTCTCTTGATGCTACAATGATGACGAGGCTTGATACGCTTGATGTTGTGGAGTTCTATCCAGCTTTATGACTGCGTCACAGGGCTATACTCAATGCTTATTATCATATAGTATATCCTTGGATCAACCAGGACCAAGAGATTCGAACACCTGCAGCGTTGATAAAAACATTTGGGCAACGTCATCAATGACGTATCAGTGATGTTGATGAGACTTGACTGTGTGGCCCAGGTGTTTATAGTTATCCCACGGCATACTGAGCTGTGGTGAGGCCTGGCTGTGGGCTGATAATCCCACAATAATTTGAGATAAACCTGATGAGATTCGAACCCACAAATCTCATATCAGTAGTCTGTTGCGTTAGCCAGTGTCAGGGCGACTTACAGGCTAATTCAAAATAAGATTTCTTCTCTCTTGTCTCTTCATGCTGTCTTGGATTTTGTACGAAATCTGTAAACGTTCGTGTAGACTATTACGATACTTGTTATTCTACCAGGTAGTTATTATTACTGTCATTACTGTAACGCGACTTGCATTCTACTAGGTAGTTATTATTACTGTCATTACTGTAACGCGACTTATTATTCTACTAGGTAGTTATTATCACTGTCATCACTGTTACGAGACTTGCATTCTACTAGGTAGTTATCATTACTGTCATTACTGTTACGAGACTTGTTATTCCACTAGGTAGTCATCATTACTGTCATTACTGTTACAAGACGTGTATTATACTAGGTAGTTATCATTACTGCCATTACTGTTACAAGACTTGTATTCTACTAGGTAGTTATTATTACTGTCATTACTGTTACGAGACTTGAATTCTACCAGGTAGTTATTATTACTGTCATTACTGTTACGAGACTTGAATTCTACCAGGTAGTTATTATTACTGTCATTACTGTTACGATACTTGTTATTTTGACAAATTATAGCAGTCCGCCACGTAGGTTTTACTGAACCCATTAGTCATTATTACTACACGTATGGAATCACTGTATGCACCATTGTTTACACTTACATGTGTCGTAGTGCTGTCGCAGTGAACCCGGCTTCATCAGCGACTGACTGTGTTACTGCTGAGAGGGGAGCGAGGCAGCCGTGAGCGAAACTCGTATCCGTTTGTTATTATTAGTCATTACTGTTGCGATACTTGTTATTCTACTAGGTAGTTATCATTACTGTCATTACTGTTACGAGACATGTTATTCTACTAGGTAGTTATTATTACTGTCATTACTGTTACGAGACTTGTTATTCTACTAGGTAGTTATTATTACTGTCATTACTGTTACAAGACGTGTATTATACTAGGTAGTTATCATTACTGCCATTACTGTTACAAGACTTGTATTCTACTAGGTAGTTATTATTACTGTCATTACTGTTACGAGACTTGAATTCTACCAGGTAGTTATTAATACTGTCATTACTGTTACGAGACTTGTTATTTTGACAAATTATAGCAGTCCGCCACGTAGGTTTTACTGAACCCATTAGTCATTATTACTACACGTATGGAATCACTGTATGCACCATTGTTTACACTTACATGTGTCGTAGCGCTGTCGCCGTGAATCCGGCCTCATTAGCGACTGACTGTGTTACTGCTGAGAGGGGAGCGAGGCAGCCGTGAGCGAAACTCGTATTCGTTTGTTATTATTAGTCATTACTGTTGCGATACTTGTTATTCTACTAGGTAGTTATCATTACTGTCATTACTGTTACGAGACATGTTATTCTACTAGGTAGTTATCATTATTGTCATTACTGTTACGAGACATGTATTCTACTAGTAGTTATTATTACTGTCATTACTGTTATGAGACTTGTTATTCTACTAGTAGTCATCATTACTGTCATTACTGTTACGAGACTTGCTATTCTAATAGGCAGTTATTATTACTGTCACGATACGTGTATTCTACTAGGTAGTTATCATTACTGTCATTTACTGGTACGAGACTTGCATTCTACTTGGTCGTTATGGTTACTGTCATTACCGTTGTTCAACAAAAAAAATCAGACATCAGTATGGACTATCAGACTGCAGTCACCTACGCAGAAGACTTACATGAAAGGGGTAGGGAACAGGTATATGGATTTGTCGGACGCCAGCCCAACAAAATGACTTATGTGTAACGGAAGTAGCTGGAAATAGCAGCCACGGTCTGACTTGGGAAAAGGTCAGCGAACAACGGCGGTGGCTGGCCTGATATGACAAAGTTTTCAATGACTTTGGTCTGCTTTGTGGCTGACACGAAGGTAGTTACGGCTGACAGGAACTCTGTCTGTCTGTCTGTCTATCTCTCTCTCTCCCTCTCTCTTTAGAGCGCTATATAACGGAAAAGAAAAAAAGGACCCCCCCCCCCCCCCCAAATAAAAAATGCTTGTGCCATTTTATTCGAAAATGAAAATCTTCTCTTCTTCCTCTTCTTCTTCTTTTCTTTTTCCTCCTCCTCTCTCTCTCTCTTTCTCAAGAAAAAACTGATTCTGTGGGTTTTTTTCCCTTTATCATTCTCACCACCCCTACCCCGTCGATCCATTTATTTATTTATTTTTCTTTTGATAAAGTAGATCGATTCATATCGACCCGACTGATATATCGGTATGGTGTGTATGTGTTTGTGTGCATGCGCGAGCGCGCGCGCGCGTGTGTATGTCTGTGTGTATGTGTGGCATGTATAAGAAATATAAAACTAATGCATAACGCATTTGTATCTCTCAGGCCTGGTTGACGCCAGGACATATATGATGATATCGAGCGTAGAGAACAGTCCTGCCATGTAGTCCATAGCATCATAGTAATCATCTCCACTGGCGTCATCATCATATCATTGTGAACAATCCCCAACAACTGTGGCCATTAGTGAGATATATAAAACAGAACCCACCCCCCAAAAAGGAAGCTTTTTTTAACCCTTTGACTCCCGCACTCTGTACACCGGTATGCTGCATTGTCAACCATGGTAGCAAAGGAAAAACTTAACCCTGTGACTCCCTCACCCTATCCACCAGCTTCCTGCAGGAAGGTGGTGAATAGAGTGAGGGAGTCAAAGGGTTAAGTTTTTGCAGTTGCAGGAAGCTGGTGGATAGGTTAAGGTGTCAGAGGGTTAAGTTTTGTACTTGGTGGAGAGGGTGAGGGAGTCAAAGGGAAGGGGGAGGGGCGAGTATGACGTCTTGTGCGATGACCGTTAAAAACAAGCTAGCAAAGAAACGATAAACGAAAACAAAGAAACAAAATCAAACCCAAAACAAACAAACAAACAACAACAACAGCAGCAGAGCAACAAAGCCTGAACAAGATTGAGGCAGCCGAAATGTGGTTTCTAAGAAGAATGTTGAGAGTTCCATGGACAGCAAAGAAAACAAATGAGACAGTCTTGATGGAGGCAGACACAAGTAGATCACTCATAAGGAAGATTAGGGAAAGACAGGCAACATTTATAGGCCATTTTATGAGGAAGGGGGATTTGGAGCATCTGGTCACAAGGGGAAAGCTGGAGGGAAAGAGAGCACCGGGTAGACCCAGGGAGAAAATGCTGGACGGACTTGCAGAGTGGCTGGGGACGAAGGGGGTGGGAGAGATGCTAGGGGCAATGAGAGATAGAGACAGATGGAAGTCCATGATCGCCAACGCCATGCTGCAGGGCACCTGATGATGATGATGATGATGTGCCGTCTGGTGAAATGATCGTTTCCAAGTATTTAAAGTTATCAACCTGTCTCAAGGTTGTGTCGTTTGCTGTTATTTTGCATGAGGGGATTTCTTGGTTTTTGCTGATCACCATGACTTCAGTCTTCCTGCTGTTTAGTTCCAACCCCTTACCTGTGCTTTCTATTTCAAGTATATTCACAGGGTTTTGTAGGTCCTTTTCACTTTCTGCAATTAGCACGGTGTCATCTGCGTATCGAATGTTGTTTATCATTTTTCCTCCAGCCTTTAATCCAGGGTTCTCCTCTAAGTTTCTCATGATGTTTTCGCTGTAAAGTGAAATCAGATCTGGTGACAAAACACAGCCTTGTCTGACTCCTTTTGTGGTGTTTTGGAAAGAGCTTATATCATTTTTTATTCTCATTGCAGCTGTTTTGTCCCCAATACATATTTCTGATTATTCGTAGATCTTTTTCCATCAATATTGAGTCTTTCTAGTTGGTTGATCAATTCTTCATGTCTTACCAGATCGAAAGCCTTGGTATAATCAACAAAGCATAAATACAAATCCTTATTCATCTCTATTGACCTCTCTATGATAGTTCTTAGGATGCATATGGCATTAATAGTTCCTTTCCCTTCTACAAATCCACTCCATTCTTTTGCTATTTCTCTTTTGATTCTATTCCTTGTCCTCATCATGATTATTCTTAGTAGGATTTTTGTTACATGACTCATCAGGCTAATTGTGCGATGGAGTTCGCATTCTATAGCCCCTGTCTTCTTTGGAAGTGCAAGGAAAATTGATAATGACATATCTTTGGGGATTTTTCCAGTGTCATCAATTTCATTTAGGAGGATTGTTATTTTTTTCAATACAAAATCCTCCAGAGCTACAATCATCTCTGTAGTAATGTTGTCTGGTCCTGGGGCTTTTCCTGGTTTCATCTTTTGCAGTGCTGCTCTAACTTCATCTTTCATTATGGAAGGTCCTTCATCGTTCTTTCTTATAATGTGTTCTTTGTTTCTGTCATCTTCATAAAGGTCTTTAATGTACTCTCCCCATCTGTATAATGTTTTGTCTTTTTTTCCATCATAAGTGTACCATCTTTCGATTTTAAGCAACCAGTTGGTGTGCACGTATTTTTCCTGTGGACAGTTTCTTCAATTCGTCTGCACATACCCTGAGGATTCGTTTTGTGTCGATCTTCTATTTCTTTTGTTTTCAGCCAAGTTTTCTTAGCTGCATTGCACCTATCCCTGGTTTCTTTGTTTATCTTCCTGTGTATCCCTCGTTTCTTCTTGCCTTCCTCCGTTCCTCCATCAAGCCTAAATTTCTTTTGTCATCGATTTTTTTTGCTTTTCTATCTATTTTAGAGATTTCTTCACAAGCTTCATTTATTGAATTTCTCAACTTTGTCCATTGTTTCTCACTGTCAACAACGTCTTCCAGAGCACTGAATTTGTTTTAACATGTACGTTAATTTTTTTATGTATCACTTCATCTGTCTTTAAGAGTCGAAGATTCAGTTTGATGTTGCTTTTGGTCTGTTTCCTGTTCCTTAATTTCAGCCTAAATCTTTCCACTACAGGATTGTGGTCACTGTTGCAGTCTGAGCCTGGTAGTGTTTTTGCTGACAGTAAAGAATTTCTAAATATTTTATTGATCATGATGTAGTCAATCTGATTTTTGGTATAATATCCTGGACTCATCCAAGTCCATTGTCTTCTGTTAGGCTGCTCAAACCAGGTGTTTCCTACTATGCACTCATCCATCTGTGCCCATTCTACAAGTTTCCCTCCCCTTTCATTTTGTGTACCAAGGCCTTGAGGTCCAACTATATCCCCCACTCTATCTTGTCCCACTTAAGCATTAAAATATCCCATTATTATTGTAACTACTTGTGATTTACATTGGGCCTTGGCCATCTCCAATACTTCGTAGAAGATGTCAATGTCTTTTTGAGTACTTGTGGATGTTGGTGCATATACCTAAATGATGTTGATATCAAATGGCGTGCCACCCAATCTAACCAGCAAAACACTTTCGGACACAGCCCAGTACGCCCTAACTGCTTTTGACGATGACTATGAAAATAGTTAATAATAATGATAATAATACAATAATAATAATGTATTAATAATATAATAATAACAATAATGATAATCGCCAGCATCAGCATCATCATCATCACCATTATTATTATCATCATCATCATCATCAAACGAGCTAACGAAAGCAAAATCGTTTAGACCAACCAGGTTTACTCACAGAAAACAACCTACTGGACCGTGCCATGAATACCCCCTCAGTTTGCAAATGCGTTGTCATATCAGATTCTTGTTGTGTATATATTAGTACATGCAGGAAAATAATCATGGTCGTATTTCCTGACAATGAAAGGTGTGGTCTATCAGTATGTAATCGTCACATATGTATTTCACTGTTTGGGTAAGTTAAGTTTTACAGTGAAGTGAAGGACTGCATGTATACTAAAGTACTTTCTAGTTTTGTACACCTTGTATAGTTTACGGTAAATAGGCATAACTTGCATTATGTGATTTCTTTGTCTTCTAATGTTGTGTTCATTTCTCAAGAGAAAGTTTTAAATTTTTTTCATGTATTACACCCATTACTGCACCTTTTGCTAGTTTGTGATCGTTATACAAGATGCCATTGTGTAAAGGGATCAGACAGACAGAGAGACAACCAAACAAACAAACGAAGTGACGTATACCAGTTATTACGAAATGTTTCAAATACTTTATCTCAAAACATGTAATCACCATTTTTTTTAATGTGATTATGTAGCTTTCTAAAACCTGTAATGCAGATTCCGATTTAGCACGTATGAAACTATTCTGTAACATCACTGGAAGATTTATCCATGCAAATTAGTACGATCAGGGTGGCAACTTCTTTTCAAGTACAGACTGAATTGATCTCAACTTATGAGAGAGTGTGACGACCGCACAGGCAAGCTATTATGCTATGTTTCCAGCTTATCACCAGAGATTTTCAATGTATATGTCTGATTGCCCACCTCCGGCGCTATGCTTCACAATCACATCCAGAAAATTGTGATGCCATTCCTAATGGAAGAAGTATTACAGCGGCGGACTCAAATGAGCGTCAATTGGTGCTTGCAGTCAACTCAGACACAAGGGATAGCATCATGTACCTTCAGAGTATGAGGTGACTGACCGGATCTAATGACTGGCCACCCGAGTTACCTGTATATTATTCTGAAAAAGTATAGAATGGTTGACATTTCTGAAAAAAAAAGTTTTCCTTCAGTCATCATTATATTAAACAGTAAGTTGGTTATCTTCTCAGACTTGATAATATTTACTTTTGGGGACAGAACGTATGCACATGCCTTATTAGCATAGCATAACTACAATCACATCACGAGATTTAGACTTCAACATATATGTAAATCATCAGTTGTTGATCACGTTCATATCACAAGATTTATACTTCAACATTGTATGTAAATCATCAGCAATTTTTACCATAACGTCACAAGATTTAGACTTCTACATTTGTGTAAATCATCAGTAATTAGTTACAGTGACATCAGAGGGTTCAGACTTCAACATTCATGCAAATCATTAGCAGTGAGTTACAATCACAAAGATCTGAACTTCAACATCTATGCAAGTGATCAGTAGTTAGTTTCAGTCACAAGATTTAGATACCAAACCAATGTGTGTGTTATATATATATATATATATATATATATATATATATTATATATATATATATATATAATATAAAACACATACACACACACACACACATATATATTATATATATATTATATATAGATATATTTAAGTATACATATATGTCAGTCATCGGTAGTACTCATATTCATAAAGTGCAATTATTTTACAAAACAACATAAGAATACATGGGTAGATTAAAAGGACAACACCATGTATGATAATGCAGATTTTAAGAGCTAACATCACGCTTAAGCTACCGCTAATGAAAATCACGACAACCATTTTCCTCTAAAAGTATTCAAACACCATGCCAGTCTCGCGTTAGGTATTCTTCTATGCCTTATTTTGTTCCAAGATAGTTTATTATAGAATAATAAATTGTGTCTGGGAGAGTTTTCTCTTTGGGAATTTACAATTATAACGTACTCATTTCTTTCCATAGACCGATTATGGACTCAAAAGTACTGAACCCGTGTACACGTTTTCATCACACTTAACACTAGGATATTTTCAGTCAATGCGGCATTTGCCATGTGGTGAATTGTGGCGTGGCTTCAACAAATCTTCAACCCTATCCCATATTCTTTTGCCTTTCAAACACCTCCACAAATATGGCCATTGTGGTCTTTGTGTCCAATTAAAGGGCGCATTAAATGAAATACTTACAAGTCTTATGTCTTTAAGAAATTTCCCAGTGTGTACATTACAAATTTGAACACTTTGAATTTATTCTCTTGTTTTATTAATTTTCATGAAGATCATTTTTCCGTGCAATATTTGTTTCCAGTTTTTCTAACTGTTTAGAACACGAATTTTGAAATGTAACGCCTTTTATTAATGGTTGACAAAAAATTCACAAAACTAGTACCTTCAACATCCAAAACAAGTGTAACTGCCGGCGTTCAAGCAAACAGAAACCAGAAAAAAAACACGAAAAAACAATTAGAACGCATATTTAATAAACCAGACAAGACAGGCGCAAATGTTCGGCCAACTGGCCTTTGTCAAGTGTAAGTATATAGCAGCGAGCAGTCCTTTTCTTCACTGAATAAAGCAGCAGGGAAGTTTCAGACTTTTTCGCCAAATTTTTGTATTTGATGTGTGTTTGTTTGTGATCTTTTGCTATGCAAAGGCCAGTTGGCCGAACATTTGCGCCTTCTTGTCCGGTTGTATCGAATACGCGTTCTGATTTCTTTTTGTTTTGTTTTTTTGTTGTTGTTTTGTTTGTTTGTTTGTTCCTGTTAACATCTTTCAACTTTTTGGTGCGAGGCACATTCCTCCCCGTGCTGTAGCAATATCCTATGCACATTTTATGTGGTGTAGGACGCTGAGTTTGCTGCATATGTTTCTTTACAAACATTGCACATCCACTGAAAAAAAGCAAAAACTTTACATTTCTATCAAAATTTATGTTAAATTCTCCAGGAGTCATGAATGATCCATTACCATTAAAAGAATATATGTAATGCATTAACACCTTTTTTTCAATACAAGTGACTTTTTAAAATCATAATACTAACACCTTCTTTTACATTCTATACAAGTAAACGTTTCGATGACGGTGGCTTTGTATTTTTGCAAAAACAATATTTGTACGCCTGAATCGTATGTCATATTTTTAAAAGGAGAACACGGACTGTTTTTTTTTTATATATAATCAGCTATTTTTTTAACCCTGTACGACCAGAAAAAAACATGTTGGGGAAACTGTTTTTTAGGTACATCACGAGCGATTACTCCGGATTAGCGAAATTGTGTTTTCAAATAACAAGCTCTCCAATTGTCTGTGTCTCTCACAAACAGTACAGTTATTGTTATTCCACGCGAGAGCCGTCTACGAAAGCTTGCCTCATTAGTTTGTCTACAATTGTTTGCTCCTGTTCAGCCCACGTACAACAATCTAGTAGAACTGTTTGTTATGCACCCTAAGACACCAAAGACCCCCCCCCCCCCAAAAAAAAAAAAAAAAAAAAAAAAAAAACCTTCTACACAGACAGAGACAATTAAGATTGGAACAAAAATTAATTATTCTACTAATACTCAGTCACGCACACGCACGCGCACACGCGCGCGCGCACACACACAAAATGACATACTCCCACGTTGAGTTAAGATCGGAGCAAAAATTAATTATTCTTCCAATACTCAATCACGCACACACACACACACACAGAGACTCACGCACACACACACGCACACACACACAGTCACACACACGCACGCGCGCACACACACACACACACACGCACGCACGCACGTACACGCACGCACAAAATGACACACTCCCACGTGGAATAAATATTGGAACAAACAAAAAATATTCTACCAATACTCAGTCACCACACACATACACACACACACTGACACACTCCCACGTGGAATTAAGATCGGGACAAAAATTAATTATTTCACTAATACTCAGTCACACACACACACACACACACACACACACACACACACACACACACACAGAGGGACACACACACACACACACAGAGGGACACACACACACACACACAGTCACACACACACACACACGCACACACGCACAAAATGACACACTCCCACGTGGAATTAAGATCGGGACAAAAATTAATGATTTACTAATACTCAGTCACACACACACACACACACACACACACACACACACACACACACACACACACACACACGTGGCGCGCGCGCACACACTCACATACACACACACAAACACACACTCACAAAATGACACACTCCACGTGGAATTAAGATTGGAACAAAAATTAATTATTCTACTAATACTCAGTCACGCACACACACGCGCGCACACACACACACACAAAAATGACACACTCCCACGTTGAATTAAGATTGGAACAAAAATTGATTATTCTACTAATACGCAGTCATGCACACGCACACACACGCACACACACACACACACGCGCACACACACACACACACATTCCCCGCTTTAGTAACGACTTAGTGGTTAATACCCAATGCGTACAGCATATCTCTTGAGCATACATCGTGCTGTACGAAAAGCCCAGCATGATTACGATCCCTGTCTCAGTCACTATAGGGCATTTAGTACTCTTGCAATGGTTGTATGCTTAAAGACGATATGTAATAATAATAATAATAGTAATAATTATAATAATAATATAACAACAACAATAAAAAATAATAGAAATAATAATAACAACAGCAATAATAATAATAATAATAATAACAATAATAATAATAATAATGATAATAATAAAAATAAAATGACGATGACGATGATAGTAGTATAGTAGTAATAACAATAATAATAATATAATAATAATATAATAATAATAATAATGATGATGATAATAATAATAACAATGATGATGATGATTATGATGATAATGCGTTTATATAGCGCCTCACATGTGGACCTTGGCGCTCGCAAAGATCTATTAGTTCACATACAAACAAACACCACTCTCTCTCTCTCTCTCTCTCTCTCTGCCTCAGACCCATTCACAACCAATCACTAGACACAGAATCAGGCTACAAAAGAGTAGAAAGGTTGTGGACCTCGACGCATTATTTCAAGAGGTAAGCTTTGAGGTAGCATCGAAAGACAAAACACAAATAGAATTGCATGGAAGGGACTATTCCAGAGCTCCGGGCCTAGATATGGGGCCTGGTCATCCATATTTGCGGTCGGAAATATACTCCTAATCATAATTTAAGGGCCACTTCTCTCCTTCCTCTCTAATTTTAAGTTGAAATAATTGACAATGTTTAGAATTGATTCTATGTTTTATTTCATCATTTCCACACCTGTTTTGGAAAAAGAAATTAGCACAATGACCCATTAGTGAACAGCACATGCATTTAAAGGAACATCCCCCCCTTTTCAAAAAACAGAAAGTGTCAGATTTGGCCAATCTGTTTTCAATATCGCGTGTGTCCGCCCCGAGCCTGGATGCATGCTTCACAGCGCCGATGCATCGACCCCACAAGGGTACGGAGTGTGTCCTGAGGGATGGCCGCCCACTCGATCTGCAGGATGTCGACCAGCCTGGCCAGGGTGCCCGGTGGGGGGTGGTTGTCCCTGATGCGCCTCCCGAGCACATCCCAGAGGTGTTCAATTGGGTTCAGGTCAGGTGAGCACGCTGGCCAGGCCATACGGACGACTTCATGCTGCTCCAGGAAGTCGGTCACAAGGCGTGCTCGATGCGCAGGTGCATTGTCGTCCTGGAAGATGGCGCCTTGACCAAGGTCCACAAGCGCAGGCAGTGCCACGGCCGCCAGAACCTCGTCCCGGTACCGGACCCCGTTCAGGATGCCGTTAATGGGGAGCAGGGGGGTCCGGGTACCACGGCTCATGCCACCCCACACCATCACCGACCCGCCGCCGTACCGGTTATGCTCTTGGACAGTGGCGTCAGCGAACCTCTCCCCTTGACGTCGCCACACCCGAGCCCGGCCATCGTTAAAGGTCAGGGTGAACCTGGACTCATCCGAAAACAAGACCCGGGCCCACTGTTGCCTTGTCCAGGTCACGTGCTCCCTGGCCCAGGTCATGCGGCGCACTCTGTTGACTGGTGACAGCACGGGTCGGACGGCCGGTCTCCGTGACCTCAAGTTTGCCTCATGTAGCCGTCTTCTCACCGTGCTGCAGCTGATGTTAGCACCTGTTGCGTCCCTCAGCTGACCCCTCAAGGTCACCGCAGTGGATGCCCTTTCCCTCAGGACGGAGAGGGCAAGGTAGCGGTCTTGCTGTCTTGTCGTTACTCTGGGTCGACCCGTGTGACGCCTTTCCTGGACTGCTCCAGTCTCATTGAAGCGCTCCAGCAGTCTCTGGATTGTGGAATGCGACACTTCAAGTCGTCTAGCAACTTCCCGCTGCGCTAGGCCTTCATCAAGCAGAGCGAGGGCTCTCCCCCGCTGCTCATCCGTCATCCGTCGTCTTGCAAGCATGGTTAAAACGAACCAAGAACGGGTCCTTTTTATCCTCGTCTGCGGGCAACTTTGGCTGGAGTAGTGTTCAAAAAGGGC
>JAPXFY010000016.1:46028662-46056162 GCA_030674185.1 Monoplex corrugatus
AACTGTTAGCCTTAACCTATGTGTCTCACGTTGAAGAACGGATATTTGATGCTGAAGACCTGCTGCAGTCCAAGCCATAAAAATTAGATCTTCAGCAAAGAGCATAAGGAAGAGCTCTATTTCGTGTGAAAAATACATAGCATTATGCTTTTAATTTAAAATCACTTTATTTGCCAGTTCACTGATAAGTCAGGAAAGCAGAATGGGGCTCACAACGCAACCCTGCTTAAGACCTTGGACAACATTTAAAGAAATCTGAATAACTAATGTTACTATGATACAAAATCCATGCATGAACAGTGGATTACATTGCCTGGATCATCTTAAAACATCCTTCCCTGCACACCCACTCGAAATAATACAGATAAAAAAATGCGCTTCACAGTGTCATAAGCTTCCTTAAAATCTATGAAAGCGACACAGCGTTTCATAGTGTCCAATCAATATTTTTCAACAATTCCACGCAAAGTGAAAATATGATCAACTGTAGATCTGTCCTTCCCTAACCTTGCTTGTGCTTCACTTACGATATTTTTTTCTGCCGATAGCGTTAGTGGATTGTTAAATATTTGCATAAAAATTTGCTAAAATGCTCATGAAGGATATACCTCTAAAGTTATCAGGACTACTTATGTCCTTCTTATGTAAAGGAACAATCACAGAGTGTGTCTATTTCAGGGAAACATAGTGCCATGAAACAAAATATTGACGCTTTTTTCTCTCAAATATGTCATTAATGTTTACTGAGCACATTTCACCATTTCAGATAAAATATCGTACAATCTTTCTAGTTCTTAAATGTTTAACTGCTTTCTTGATTTCTGTTTCATTGATTTCATTATCCAGTATGTCATCGTAAATCTCTTCGTCCGTTTCTAAATCAGTAAGATCATCATCATCGAATCCATCTAAAAAAAAAAAAAAAATTTAAAAAACCCAGACCGAAAATGATTTATTTAATCTTCTGCTGTAATAGTGAGTGAGTGAGAGAGAAAAAGATATAGATAGATAGATAGATAGATAGACAGACAGGCAGACAGACAGACAGACACATACATACATACATAGATCAGATAGATAGAATGATTGATTGATTGAGACAGACAGATAGAATGATTGATTGATTGACTGATTGATCGATCTATCGATGTAGATAGACTGAAACAGGGAGAGCGACAGACATACACACACACACACACACACACACACACACACACACACAACACACAGACAGAGACAAAGAAACAGAGAGAGAGAGAGCGGGGAGCGCTCCACTCCATCCCACTCTGCTACAGTACACTGCACCACTACATTGCACCAATTCGCACTACATTACGCTACACAACATCGCACTACACTATACTAGGATACATTATACCACAATACAAAAGTCACATGGGACATTACTAGTACAATGTCTCTCCAGCCAGGTATTTACCACACACATATCATGATTAACACTAAAAGTGTTAAAAGTATTACGTTTCATCAAAACACTACCATTAGTCGGTACTTTGCTCTATCCATTTCCACAACACCACAAGAAAAAATGCCAAGGGCATTCAACACAGCAGATCTCAGCAAAATCACTGCTGTTTAACGTCTGTATCAAGTTACTGAGGGAAAAAAAAGCTGTCGTCGTTTAGCGGTGGTTAACGCAACGGAAAGCCGACTAGAAAAGTTGTGGGTACGAATCCTATCAATAGTCCTATTTCTTTTGTATTTGGTGTTTGATCGTTTCTGATATGAACGTCTACGCTTGAGAAAGGCCAGTTGGCGGGAAATGTGCGCCTGTCTTGTCTGGTCGTAGTAAATACGAGTTCTAATTCTATTTTCGTGTTTTTTTTTCTTGTTCCTATCAGCACTGTCCATTTACACTTGGAATTTTTGGCTCAGCATATACTCAGAGCTGAGCGTGCTTTGGGCTTGTTAGGAAGACTGTTGAGTCTAACCCATTTTATAGGATGCGTCATTGAGTATGGTGTCCATATCTCCTGACCAACGACGTGAGTGACGGTTATCTATCAGACCTGGTTGACACCAGGATATATTTTTATAAGAGAAAGCGTAGAAGGCAGTTTTGTGACGTTGTCTCTATCTAAAAGGAGTTCCACTGCATCATGATCATCATCACCATCGTCATCATAATCATCATGGCCCTGTGAAAAATGGTTCCGAGACGCTCGTGGCCATTAATGTGGCATAGAAAATGATGTAGCAGGCGCGCGCCAACACACACACACACACACGTGTCCGAGTAGTAAATATCTCCCGCACTTGTGTATCACTATAAAGGAAACAACTCATGTTTTTTTCAAGATTTACTAGTCCATTGTAATGGAGTTGTTTCCCGTCGATGTCAGTGGCACGTGTTTTGGGGACATTCGTGGTATTGCTTTAGATTTGTGCACTTGTAAAGTTGTGTTTGCTTTGGCTTTGTTTGTTTGATTTTGGTAATTTGTGTTCCTGGTTGATACATTTCTTGAGCATAATAGACTGGTTAGATAGTAGGCCTATATTTTGTTGTTTTCTAGTTGATTGGTGGTGGTAATGTGCGTTTAGTTGGCTGAATGTGCTGTGTCTATAACACTTTCCAGCTGTTTGTACATGGATTTTCACTAATTTATGTCCTTTTATTGTTTATGCATGGGTTTTTACCAAAAGGTATGCCACTTTTATAGCCCCTTATGTTAGTGCATAGGTTTTCACCAATTCAGGCGTTGTTATTGTTCATCTCACAGTATTGACTTTGATATTCCCGTTTGTCAATTTGTAGTTTGAGTTTGTTAACTTCTTTGTGGTTATTGTTCAGTTCTTGAACATTGAGCTGGTTGGACATATGTGTAAATTTGGTTGTGAAGCTGACTGATACACATGCACGCACATTTGTTAAGTTGATTGTACACTCTGTCATTGATTGTACATGGTTTTTGTCAAATCTGCTCTTTCCACTGTTTTTTCCTTGTTATATGCCAATTAATAGCCACAGAAGCTGGCACAGCTTTTACATGCAATGATAATGCTGATTATGAGGACGATATTCTGATGCAATAAACTTCCATCTAGGAGTTAGAGACGTGAAGTGATGCAGAGAAGTATCTCATGCAAGTTTGGTGAGACTGGTCAAAAGCTATAATTAAAATACAGACATGTTCATAAGCATTAGCTATAATTTCTTGATTGTTTATCCTTTTTCAATCTGCTGGTATAATGCTATAGTATGTCCCAGATGCAAACCAAAATAAAAAAGTATAAAATGTGGATGAGCTTGCCATTATGTCCCTCTATTACCAGCCTCCTCAATTATCCAATGCCAAAGACCCTGACATAAAGTTATCCCCAACATATTAATTCACAAAACCGAATCTGAGGTCATCATGAGATTATGGCATACAGGACTACAGAATCAGTGACAATTTTCACAGTGCTATGTTTGAAGAGAATCAGGTTGACAATGACGAGAATATGGAGCTCCACTTTCGACTAAAGTTGTTTTATGGTTGTACTCTAAGCCTGCGTACAGGCCTGAAAGATATACACCTGCAGTGTTGGTCAAGAATTTCCTCAATGATGCATTACAGAAAAGTGAATCACACAAAAGTAATCTCCTCAAACCTTGGCATGTTTATATGTGGGTAAGAGCTGGTTTTAACAAAAATAAAATCCACTTTTAGTGCTAGTTGGACTTGACACTCCAACTTTCGAACTAACAGTCATTTGTGCAAACTAGTGGGTTGTGATCTGGTTTATTGATGACTCCATGTGCTGCTATTCTCTCTCTCTCTCTCTCTCTCTCTCTCTCTCTCTCTCTCTCTCTCTCTCTCTCTCTCTGTACCAATACACAAATACATGAACACAGAATGTACAGGTTAGAGAAGGATGGTGGTGGTCAGCATCTATTTTTATGTTCTTGTTTTCTCTGATAAGACATTTTAGGAAATGTGAATGAACATGAAAGACATGGCACACATTTATGAGAAAATATGCCAATGTCAGTACATACCTACTTTCAAATCAATATAATTAGTCCCCAAGAAAATGAAAAAACGAGGAAAGACAATAATGATGCATCAATTTACAGTTACATTATTAAAAACTCCGAATCTGAATATCCTCTAGAAGTATGCCTAACAACCAATTTCATTTCTTTTATGGAGTTAACAAACAATACAACGAATAGGATACCACAAATAAAAATATACATGATATTCAAATATGTGTACATACATACCAAACAATCAAGAATAGGATACCACAAATAAAAACATACATACAAAAATGTGTGTAATCATACCAAACAATCAAGAATAGGATACCACAAATAAAAATGATACATACAATTATGTGTACATACATACCAAACAATCAAGAATAGGATACCACAAATAGAAATAATACATTGGATATTACATACAAATATGTGTACATACATACCAAACAATCAAGATAGGATACCACAAATAGAAATAATACATTGGATATTACATACAAATATGTGTACATACATACACAAACAATCAAGAATAGGATACCACAAATCGAAATAATACATTGGATATTACATACAAATATGGTACATACATACCAAACAATCAAGAATAGGATACCACAAATAGAAATAATACATTGGATACTACATACAAATATGAGTACATACATACCAAACAACCAAGAATGGGATACCACAAATAGAAATAATACATTGGATATTACATACAAATATGTGTAGTATACATAGTAGTAGGCCTCCTTCGGTCATGACTGACCATGGACAAAGTACATCCGTTCTAATGTCTAGATGGGCTGTCTGCTTGGTCCAAGCAGCGTCGCCTGTGACTGTACAGACCAATGCGAGAGAGGCAGTCTCTGTCGCAGTGGTCGCATGTGTATGCTGATGCTGGTCTGTTGGCTGTCATCCCTTTTCTGCAAACTCGCTTTTCTGCTGCAGCAGCTGACAGTTTGTCCTCACCAATCCGCAGTTGTTTCTTGAGAGTAGTTCTCCAGCTGTTGCGGTCGTCTGCGAGGTCCTCCCAGGACTCAAGTGTTGATCTCAAGCGCCTTCATGTCACGCTTGCAAACGTCTTTGTATCTCAGCTGTGGGCGGCCAATGTTTCTCTGCCCTGTGGCAAGCTCACCATAAAGGATGTCTTTTGGGATGCGACCATCTTCCATGCGGCGAACGTGGCCCAACCAGCGCAGCCGACGCTGTCTCAGCATGGTATGCATGGTTGGGAGGTCAGCGCAGATTAGGACTTCGGTGTTGGTCACCTTGTCTTGCCAGGAAATGCCAAGTATGCGCCGTAGGCATACATACATACCAAACAATCAAAAGCATGGTAGATGAGAATGAGGACAAACATTGTTATTTCTCAGATTTCTGTCTGTCATGATTCTGGAACATTAGCCAGTGAACAAGACTGAGAGAAGAAAAGACTAACTATTATTGCTGTTTTCATGGACGACCTTGAACACAAACAGAGACACAGAAACAGTTTATCTCAAAGACATGTTTCAAAAATTGAAAAATATGTCTTGATTGCTCATTATGCGCCATGAAGATATGTCTCTAGGTCATCCAGACTTGTTACGCTCAGCACTTCCACCATATATGTGGCTCTACACTCATTCAAAAAAATACCCGTCTGTTGAATCGACAATTTTTGCGTGATAACATCACCAAGAGGAAGAGGAAATGGCCAGTGCACAAAAACTTTCCAGAAGAACGGGGTCAAAAAAAACAGTGAGGGGTCAAAACACATTCTTCAATCAGCCCCTCACATCCCAGAAATTACAGTCACAAAAGATCAAAGTTGACTAAATCAGTCACAACACCTGTTCCATCAAACCTCAGAGATACATAAGGAGAAACTCCTTCCTTCATAGGCAGCCCACCCCATCCACCCATAAAACCAGTAAATGATCCACCTCCCTTTTCTCCACCAGAATATGCCAAATACATTTATGGGGTGTGGGGTGTGAGAATAGCTGATCAGTTCAGAATTTTGAAAGTTAACACTAATGATCAATGGTTCAATGGGTGCATCAAATGTGGGAAAGAGAAGTTGTGTCCTTATTTAACACAGTAACCCACGGTACATCAGATGAAACTAGAAATAATTAGTACTGTCCAAGCATAACCACTCATTTAGTGATCTGAAAATTACATGAAGAAATGTTTCGTTTCTTTTGTTATGACGTTTCTTATTTTGTTCTTGATCACGTTCCAGGACCTGGTTTTCAGGCAGTCGTCTTTTTTTGATAATGCCGGTAATATCCTTTTTACCTGGAAGGCTTTTCTGAATAATGAAATCTTGAAAATGCTTTCTTACAGCCGTCTCTTCTTCGGGACTCCATTTCTGCCTTGAATGATCTGGGCGAACTTCATCTGGAATAAAAGAAAAATTCAACACCACGTATGATGAATTTACTGTTTTTCAAACAAGCTGATTTAGGAATGGTATATATTTCACCGAAGACAAAACTGACACAGCCCACCCCCCACCCAACTCTCGGTCTCTCTCAGAATTATTGTGAATGTTTTTAGCAGTGCGTGGTGGAGATCCAACATTGTGGTGACGGCCGGATTTGAAAACAGTTTATCTTTTCATATTTTGTCAGTGTTACTTTCAAAGACAGAAATTGTTCTTTTTCCAGACGCATACGAAGTAACTTCTGATGCCTTCGTCATTGGCATATATGTGCAAATTTATAGCAGACACTGACAGTTTTGTTGTTGTTATTGTTGTTGTTGTTGTATTCTACATATGTGGTGTTTAGGTATCATACTATTCACAGAAAGCGAATGATTTTAGTTGCAGCATGATTGCTCTAAAGATGAAAATACCATTTCTTGCAAGTGTAAAACCAATGAAATATTCACATCGATTTATGTACAACTACTGCAACTAATATTTATACCAGCCAACGAACGGGGTCACAAGTCGCAACGTGTGAACTGAGATACGGGCCTGAAAAGGTGGTGAGGGTCGATCTGGGTGATTTGAGATTTTTGTTCCTACACATTGTCTGACCATTAATCTATCAATTGTGGTAAAGATTAAAGTGAAATTTGGGCTGAAAGAGTGTTAAAATACCATTTCAAAGTGATAACCCATCGAGAATGTGCCAAATTTTTTCCGTGAAAATGCGTGTGTTTGAGCTTTAATTTAGGCCATGAAACCGTACAGGGCCTCAGCATATCGCATACCGTTGGAATCAGCTCGCGAAATAGCTAGTATGTAGTGCAGAACCACTTTATCTATCACTTCACTAAGTTTGATGAAGATAGAATACTGGTTGCTAAGGAAAAAGCAGAGAATTTTGTTGTCCTTCTTTAACTCTGCTTTTCTCAAAATGGCCGTCCCATCACCCACTCCCTTTAAATTACTGTAACTCTCTCGATTTTCCAGTTAGACAGTTGAATTATACATCATTGGAAAGAGCATTTTTTCTGCTTTCCGGTGATATAAATATCTCTATACCCCCCAAAATTAAGTTGTGACCCCATTCGTGAGAACAGGTCACATATGTCAATACAACATCAATTCATCTATTATCTCTTGAATTCTACATATTATCTTTCTGATGCTTGTTCAAAATATTTTCATCAAACAGATATCATTAATCGAAGAATATGTAGGGCCTACACATTTATATAAATCACCATCAACTAATTACAGTAAGAAGAAATCCGACCAATCATGATAAATATAATGTTTTTGATTACCAAATGTAAACAGAACTATACTCCTAATCATAATTTAAGGGCCACTTCTTCCTTCCTCTCTAATTTTAAGTTGAAATAATTGACAATGTTTAGAATTGATTCTATGTTTTATTTCATCATTTCCACACCTGTTTTGGAAAAAGAAATTAGCACAATGACCCATTAGTGAACAGCACATGCATTTAAAGGAACATCCCCCCCTTTTCAAAAAACAAAGTGTCAGATTTGGCCAATCTGTTTTCAATATCGCGTGTGTCCGCCCCGAGCCTGGATGCATGCTTCACAGCGCCGATGCATCGACCCCACAAGGGTACGGAGTGTGTCCTGAGGGATGGCCGCCCACTCGATCTGCAGGATGTCGACCAGCCTGGCCAGGGTGCCCGGTGGGGGGTGGTTGTCCCTGATGCGCCTCCCGAGCACATCCCAGAGGTGTTCAATTGGGTTCAGGTCAGGTGAGCACGCTGGCCAGGCCATACGGACGACTTCATGCTGCTCCAGGAAGTCGGTCACAAGGCGTGCTCGATGCGCAGGTGCATTGTCGTCCTGGAAGATGGCGCCTTGACCAAGGTCCACAAGCGCAGGCAGTGCCACGGCCGCCAGAACCTCGTCCCGGTACCGGACCCCGTTCAGGATGCCGTCAATGGGGAGCAGGGGGGTCCGGGTACCACGGCTCATGCCACCCCACACCATCACCGTTCTCTTCACCATTTACCCATTTCCCTCACCTTCTCCTATTCCACACCAAGCAGGGTAGTAACTCTACTGAAAAACGTTTATTTGTGGGTTGAAAAAAAGTGGAAGTAACAACTGTCATTTCTTGAAAGGCAGAAAAAATATGTCTACAGTAAAATAATAATTTTTTTAAGATGTTGATACCGTGTTGTCCCAAAACCCAAGTTGTAAGAAGAGATGTGCTAGAGCCTCAACTTTCTTTGGGCTAGTATTAAGACCATTGTCCATCTCTTCTCCTTACTTGTCTTACCTTCCCCACTCTCAAGAGGGTTTGATACCCGTTCATAGTTGGACTGAAAGCTCCACACAACAAAGGATTTTCCCCTGAGTCAGACTTACACCTCGTCCAGTCTAACTGAAAGGTAACAAACAATACCTTTAAACCAACCGGATTCTTGCTAAGACTGTTAGTAAGTCTTCTTGAGGCAGTGGACGAGTGGGTAAATGTCGGACTTCCAACTGGAGAGTCCTTCGTTCGATTCCCCTTTTTACCTCCGTCTGGTGGGCACAGGGTGAAGTATTTTTCTATCTACCAGGTCAACATGTTTGTGCAGACCTGACGGTGCCTAAACCTCCTTCATACGTATATGCATACAGAGTATCAAAGACAGGGGGTACGCATGTTTTAGACCCATAACTCATGCTAGAGGCTGGCTTATGGAAACGTGAAAACACCTGCACAATATGCATGGCCGCCAAAGGTGCTGACTGTGCAAAAATGTAGTGAAGTGTCGTCAGCTCGCCTAACAGCTAGTTTTCCATGCTCCACTAAAATATTCGATTCTGTGTAAAGTGCGGTGAGTCCAAATAGTTTGGAGAATAGCTTTATACAAAAATGACTCATAACAATAAAAACAGTTATACTGTATGATTAATAAAAGACAGATCCATCGACATTTATTCCTTATTGATGATAAAAACACAGTAAGGCATAAAATGATTATGAATGCAGTACACGGTAATGTAATTATGTAATTTCTTTGCAGAAATGGTGAAAACCGTTTTCTTAAGATGCATAACTGTACATGTATAATATATTTGCTGCTGTCAAGTACATGCTGCATTCGTTTGTCAATTATGTACACAAGTAGATGCTTTGATACTTACGAGAAAGGTAAGAGATTTGCAGTTCTGTTAGTTTTTCCCCAGACTGTTTGGGGAGTGTGCCTTCATCCATTGTACAGAACAATTTTGCCAGTTTAGTGATCTGGAAAGCCCTGTCAGGCAGGCGGTAGAACCTATGATGCACATCCAGAGTGTGTCCCATAAAGCTGGCCAGGCTTTCCAGTTCTTTATGACTTAGTTCCAGAACTTGAGATAGGGTTGCCACGTGCTTTCTCAGTTGTGTGCTAGTAAGCCTGATTGGCTCTTTCAAATTTCCACAATGTTTGCACACAGCTGTGTGCAGGGCTATATCACAACGGATATACAGAGATTCCTATTCTGACAACGGAAATGAGCAAAATAACATTCGTTATTGAGGCACAACAGAAGTATACGGTCACTCGAAAATAAATGTGATGACTATAACTTCAAAATTATCAGACACACAGGTTACAGTTACAGAAATGCATATCATTTCTCGTATCATCTCATAAATATACATTCAAAAACTAACATTTATTTTATATCCATATTCATGTTTTCACGGAATTTTAAGTGAGAAGGAGGCGGTTCGTTTTTCTGTAAATGGAAAATGGCGCACTTCATGAATATTTCTCAATGAAAACAGAAAACCTGAACTCCATCCTATGACAAGCTTAGTCTCTGCACAATCCGTCAGATAATGAAGAATCAACACATTACTCTTTCCTACGGCACCCCAATGTAGGCCTACTTATGTAACCAACTAAAGTGAACATTATTCACCACAAATTACTGGACAAAAAATGTGAATGCTTTCAGATTAAATTGATACAAAGTAATGACACGTTTACCCTGTTGTTGACAGCAAAGACAAATGGATTGCTTGGAGAAACGTTTCCTTCTTCCATTTTCTGGACGAGGACATCAACTGCATCTTTCATCTGTTTGCTCATAAGAACTGGGACAGGTCTTGTCCGTTTCTCCCTGACTTCTACTCGAGAAAAGTTTTTAAGTAGGCCAGTTTCAAGTCTAGACAGACCTAAATCTGCATCTGACTTGTCCAACCCAGACTTGATTTTTGTCAAATCCGCCAGTGTCATTGCAGCAACCTGTTAAAAAAGGGATAAAATAATAGGACATAAGATCAATTAATCTAAAGAAAGGTTACTGGTAAGAATTACTAACTAAACAATATTTAAAACAAAAGAAAACAAAACCGGATGTACATTCATAGGGTACAGAGACTTTATATATATATAATTTCCTCCGTTCTCATCCCAATTTAAAAAATAACAGGTTTCCAACTGCAGAAACTGTATTTTGTATCTGCGTAAGTTAATATCATTCACGAGAAACTAGGGAATCACATGACTGAAAAACTATTTCAGGTGCGTACACACACACACACACACACACAGCGAGAGAGAGAGAGAGAGAGACAGACAGAGAGAGAGAAAGAAAGAGAGTGAGAAGAGAGAGAGAGAGAGAGAGAGAGAGAGAGAGAAATTAAAATGAGGGGAAGATGAAATTTTTGCAGTCATCTTTTTTATGTTTTTGTTCAAATCTACATCTACAATTGATTAATCGTTTTAAATAAGTAACACACAAAGATATGAAATAAAGAAAATAATGATAACATACCTCATTGATTCGCCTTCTATTGAACAGAATCAGATACGCTAGGACTGTCTCTCCTAGCTGGCGCCAGTTCTGTTTGGAGGTGTGGACTTTCACTTGCTGGAAAAAAAAGGAATCATTCACATACGTACTCCAAATTATATTACTATACTCCAAATGGTAAAAAAGGAATGATTTCATTTGCGATTGGCAAACAATCAGTATCAATAGTATACTCTCTCATTTGCATAATAATGGTTCAATACTTGTTCTGTACACTGACTATGATAGGTTCCAAGACAGAAAACTATACATATCAAGAATAACAGCAGACGATAACTTGTTTACCAACTGGAATACCACCTGACTAGCAATAAGATCATAATGTCCTAACAATTTCAATGATTTTAGAAACGAGGACATGGAATCAAATATTCCGTAAATGTACCAATCATATTTAAATTATACTACTGTAATGATACTTATCTTTAATAATGAGGGGGAGAATGAGACTAAGGGAAATCTATCAATTTTCTATCTATACAGCTTACTTAACATGGATTCCAACAGACACAAACTTTTTCGAAACCTTAAATTTAACATTTACCTTAAGTGTACATTGATTTAAATTACAGTAACAAAGCAACATGCAACTGTGCCAGTAAACAGTATGGGTTACATGCGTATATTTCATGAATGATAAACAACTAATGTTGAACTAAATACACAACAATAAATTAATCATATATTCAAACTCTTTGCAGGTTAATCAATCAACCAATCGATACATTCCAATCAAATCACTGTCTTAACTCTTTGAGTTTGTCAATGTCTTTTTTCAATGCTGTTGAAAGGGAAACATCATCTTCGGTGAGCGGTAACTCAGCGCATTTATTCCTCTGGGCTTCTTTTGTTGCCAGTCTGGCCTGTCCGGCTACTTCCACAACCCACGCATCATTATACAGCGTTGTAAATCGTTGCGCATAAGTAAATCTCTCCATATCGTTTCGCATATTTGCCTGTGCCGAAAGGGCTGATGCACATCTCAAACAAACATTCTGAACATGTACACTTGAGGGAAGGCTTATTACACGCGCAGAAAATCTGCTCTATTACATATCACCAAACCATATTTTCATTAAAATGATAGAATTTACTCCATGCAATGGTATATTCGTTACTGCAATAAACTATAAAGATTGGTGCAGGAACCAATCAGTCAAGATGTGAGATTTTTCAGTCCCTTTCAACCGACCCAGACCCGAGTGTCTTAAGGTTTTCATGGGAAGGCAGACTGCACAGTGAAGTCACACGAGCTTCATAGATGCCACTACAGGTCCTGCTCAAATTTCTTGACCATATTACAAAATGCATTTATCTCTCAGGACTGATTGACACCAGGGTATATTAGAAAGGTAGCATACACTACAGTCTGGTCATGCTATACGAATCTAAATTAGAACTCTGTGGTAACAATGTCATCCCATTTTTCTCATATTTTGAATCATCATAGCATTCTTTCAAAAAATCCGAGATTCTGTAACTCAGTGTCAGCTTTACCTGCTGCATAGTGTCATCGTGGCATTTTTTTATGCCAATCATTCACAGAGGCTGTGGGTGAATGGCCATATGGCAGTACATCTTGACTGAGAGGGCATTCACTCAGTCTTGTCCAACAACTGAGCAATTATTGTGATTACTGCAGGAGTTTTGGAAAGTGGTGTCGTATGTATTGTTGATCAAAACAGGCACAGATGAACTCTACTAAAATCAGTTGGGAGCAGCGCAGTCTCCTCTAGCGGTTGGTCCTTCAGTGGCCTGACATCAATAGCTACAACCGACATCAAGGGTAATAAATATACCTGTTTCATGGCGTGTCGTGGAAGACTGCTCAACATCCGAGATGAGTAGAGTAGGGGGCAATGCCGATAAACTGGCATAGAAGACTAAGAGGGGAAACATGAAGAACACACAGAAAGTTTTCTGGTTTCCGCTGATCGTGTACACAACTTTACATCGACGAATTGGTCCAATAAAAATATAAAAGGAACCTGTGGTCAAACAGAGATGTCTGGTATCGGTAACTTTGTGCCCTCGGGAAAAAATATCAAATCTATCAAGATGTAAAAAATACCCATCCTCAATGTTGTAATATTTTGGTAAATTTCATTTTGGCTCATACATTCAGACATATATTAACCACCCAAATAAAACTATCTTCTAGGCACCAAAGGGGAAAATGTAAACATGGCAATGGTCCCTTTCTTCACATGCATACACAAAACAACTAAAAACAGACGAAGAATGAAGTTAAAGGGGAAAAAAGGCAACTGAGTTTGGTGACAAAGACATATTTACACCACTCTCGTCATATCTAGCTACTACAGTCTAATTTTGCATACCGTTGATGATGGTTGAGGATGGCTGTGGGTTACAATTTGAGAAAGAAAATGAGTAAATGAATAATAACAACAAATACACAAACGAGTTCCAAACACGATACTAATTGTTTTTTTGCACATAGTTTCAAACTGCAAGCCTTTTGATCTGATACACTACAAATAAGATTTCTACATTTCAGAAAGAACGGAAATGATACAGGTTTAGTTGATTTAGAAAACAATGTTAGTGGTCACATCGCTCTGAAGGTAAAACTTGTTCCACAACTAAATATCAGGAACAATGAGGCGATACAGATCTCGATATCTTCCCCACCCTGAAGAGGGTCAGGTGGCCATTCACAAGTGAGTGGATCAGAGGTTACTGCCAAAAGATTTTCAGGAGACAAGACCTGAATCCATACAGTCAGGCTGGAAGGTGGAAACTTCTGTGACAACAGCCAGCTTCATCGTGTTATGATATTGTGAATTGTATATAGCTGTACAACACTGTAGACACTGTTTTCAAACTTTACAACTATTTGTACTTACTCATTTAGTATCCTTCCAATGACGGCAGCATTGGACGGGGCAGAAATTCTTCCATCTTCTTCAAACCCTGCCACTATTTTCGCGGCAGTGACAGTTTGCTCAAAATTGGACGGATTGAGCATCGTTTCGACAGAAGCTTCTGTATCATTCACTAATTGTCGGAAAGCAATCAGCGTTCTTATCAAGACATTCACATTGCACCTTAGGTACTGTCGGTGCCTTGCTGTCATTTGATGATGACAGCAATACCGCTCTGCATATTTCATAATCAGATTGTCATTTAAGGCAATCTGCCTTCTAACTAGATCATGAATGTCCATCAGGATTTCAACAACTTTCGGTTGATTGGAAGTTGTTAATATTGATGATGCTTTGGGCTGAGCCTTTTGGTTGAAAGTGCCAACGCACTTATGTCTGGTGAACCGTCTTCTGTGATATAATCCCAGACAGTTCACACAGATTCGCTGTTCCTGTGGAGGTACAGCTTTGTTGGTTTTTCTTGTAATGATTTGACTTTGTTTATTTTCATCCAAAGCCTTTTTGCTGTGAACATGTTGTCCTCTGTTCTTCAGGAGAACGAATTGTTTTTCTTGTTCTTTTTTAGGCATATTTAAGAGATTTTTAACCTCTTTCTCGTTTTTGTGAACAGAGACAATGTGTCATCTTATTTTGCTGTTAAATGCCTTCTGGTAAAATGGACATATGAATTTTGTTGTCTTGTCAACGGGTGTATTCTTGTTTTTTCCATCATCTGTAACAAAGAAAAAATACAGTTAAGATCAGACATTTCTGAAAGAAGAAAAACAAAAAAACAAAAACACGCTGAATGTAAAAGCAATTGAGCGAGTGACCATAACCACTGAAAATTGCAAATAAGAATGGCCTCAGAAAATGATGGCATTCAAAGTCGAATTAAAATCACAGTTAGTTAACAAGGGAATCTACGCATTCAATTTGATCCACCCAAATATGTGGCCATGATCTGGATATTCCTAGTCCTTGAAACTACACAAAATGCTTATACTGGCAAAGTCTTGAAACAGGGAGGATGGACAGAAGAGAAAACAGATCCTATGAAACACTAAGCTGGTATCACAAGTGTAATTGGAGCATTAAAGTGGGCAGTGAACAATCCAGGGTTCATGTGGTAAGCTGGGATTGAACTGAAGACATTTGACTTCACAACTCTCAGCAAGCCTGCTACAGAGATGGTGGAACACAGTTCAAAAGCAAGCAATTGCATTCAAAACTTCACCTTGTGCCTTCATGGCCATCTCTGCAGACAGCATGAAAACTTAACTGATTGAAAGTGGACAAATGCCCGATGTACAAAGTTTCCTTAATGTCACACGTCAAAATGTCCCCTACCTACTACACAGACACCTACACACACACACACACAACTGCGAAGCCTACCTCTAGGATAAGTCCCACCATAGATATAACTAATGAAATCGATTGACCATTCACAGAACTTCAATCCTTCTTCAGCCTCAGAGACGATTCCGACTTGTGTTGGCAGATAAATATATGTGAGGGCAAGTTAAGCCAAAGGTTGTTTGTTAATGTTAATATCTATGTGGCTATAGTTTGCTCCTACTTGTACGTTTTTCATTATAGTTGGAGCTGTTATGAAGTCCTTATCTGTTTTCTTTTTCATTCTTGGTCATACACTGTACTTTTATCTCAAATTTCTCAGTTCAAAATGATTTGTGCACTGGTTGCTTATCAGCGTCTATCTTCCAATAAACGGGAAAATCCCCAGACATGATTTAAAGTTTGTCAAATGACACTACATCGTTATTGAGCTCTTTGACATGCGAGGCATCAGAAAACAGTGTAAAGAAGCCAAACGCTTTTCTCATTATGTCCATGATTTTATATCACAGAGGGTTAAGAAGCTGAACGTTCATCTCACTATCTATATCGATGGCTTTAAATCACAGAATTCAAAGAAGCTAAACGCTGGTCTCACTATCTGCATCTACGATTTTGTATTACAGAGTGCAATGAAGCTGAACGCTTGTCTCACTATCTATATCTGTGATTTTTTACCACAGAGTGTGAAGAAGCCTAACGCTTGTCTCGCTATGTCTACTGTTTTATGTCATAGAGTGTGAAAAAGCTAAACGCTTGTCTCACTATCTGTGATTTAATATCACAAAGTAAGAAGAAACTTAACGCTTGTCACACTATCTATATCTATGATTTGTATCACAGAGTGAGAAGAAGCTAAACGTTTGCCTCACTATATATCTCTATAATTTTATATCACAGAGTACAAAGAAGCTAAACGCTTGTCTCATTATTTATATCTATGATTTTATGTCACAGGGTGAGAAAAAGCTGAATATTTGTCTCACTCTCTATATCTATGATTATGTATCACAGTCGGTTAAGAACATTAACGTTTGTCTCGCTATCTATGCCTATGGTTTTATATCACAGTGTGAAGAAGCTTAACGCTTGTCTCGCTATCTATATCTAAGATCTTATATCACAGAGTGAGAAGACGCTAAACGCTTGTCACATAGTCTATGTCTATGATTTTATATCACAGAGTGTGAAGAAGCTAAAGGCTTGTCTCAATATCTATGTCTATGATTTTTCGCTGCAAGGTCAGTTCAGCGCTTTTCAGCCTCAGCATTGATCCAACGCATTCAGGTCCCATTAATTTCACCCCCTGCTGACGCAAAAGGATAAAACAAAAAACGACCCCCCACACACACACACACAAATACACACACACACGCACACACACACTCTCTCTCTCTCTCTCATCACACAAACACACACACACACACACTAACACACAAAAAACACACACTCTTCCCCCCCCCCCCCCCCACACACACACACATTGTCAAGGAATCGTGGGTGAGTGATGGTACCCCCTAGTGTGATCTGCTTTGTTTTGTTCTAATCGGTTTTACATGTCCGTCCCAAAGTCTGTGTCGCTTCGGTGGCGTTTGATCCCACGCCGCTCATTCCGGAGCCACTAAACACTATCACCCCTACCCCCTCCTTCTTCCAAGTTCATTCAGTAGAAGTCCCAGTTTCAGGAAGATCACGGAAGCCAAACTTTAACAAGTACTACTACTACTATTACTACTACGACTACTATTACTAATGATACTACTACTACTACTACTACTACTAATAATAATAATAATAACAATAAATACCGATAGTAATAACAACCATAACAATAACAATGAAGAAGAAGAAGAAGAAACAGAAGAAGAAGAAGAAGAAGGAGAAGGAGCAGGGGAAGAAGAAGAAGAAAAGAAGATGAATAATAATGATTATATTGATAAGGCGCCAAGAATCAAACCAAGGCACACACTCTCATCATCTCATCCTCTCAAAGCAAGCACCACGAACGACCAAATCTCCATGGCACAAAGCACACACAAAGTGATAGGAAGGAAGACAGCAGGGGAGTAGGGCGTGTGACCCAAGCCGTCATCCTCTCTCTGTCTCTCTGCGTCTGTGTCTGTCTATCTGTCTGTCTGTCTCTCTCTCTCTCTCTCTGGGTAGTTATCGGGTCCTTTTACAGTACGGAATCCACTGACTGTTCCTCAAATAACGGTTTTTAGCCAGGATGACAATGTTATCATATTCATATCAGGTGTATTGCCCACTGACTTGTTCCTGTTGCTGACAGAAGATCTTGCCTGGTATTCAGTTTAAGTGTACAGGCTGGTTTGATCGATTATGCTGGAAGACTACTAACATATACCAAATATCTTTGTATCTTGAATACGCCATTATTCTCATTCAGCGTTGGTAAAGATTCTATCAATCAAGTTGTCATAATCCAGATGTTTCGTTCATGCATTTTGGACATTGCTTCCTCCCCCCCCCCCCCCCCCCCATTTCAACTTCTTTTCTTGATGCGTCTGTACAAATGTGTTTTGCCCACACTGTACGAAATCCAAAACTAGTATGACTGCCCGCGTCCAAGCAAACAGGAACCAGAAAAAAAAAAAATGGGAAAAAAATAAGAACGCCTATTTTAAAACAGGCAGACAGGACAGGCGCACATTTTCGGCCAACTGGCCTTTATCAAGAGTAAGATCACAAACAAACACAAATGCAAATATTACGAGAAAAACACAAGTGGAAATATTACGAGAAAAACACAAGTGCAAATATTACGAGAAAAACACAAAAATTAGGAAAAAAGATCGTAAACTTCCCTGCTGCTTTGTCTTTTTCTCCTAATGTTTTTATTTGGTGTTTGTTATCTTACGCTTGACAAAGGCCAGCGGGCCGAAAATGTTCACGTGTCTTTTCTGGTTGTATTGAATACTCGTTCTTATTCTTTTTTCGTGTTTTTTTCTGGTGCCACATCGTAGGGCAGAATTCTGCTGCACAGTTTGTCGGGTGGCCTTGCATGCGTTGTTGGGTGGCCTTGCGTGCGTTGTTGGGTGGCCTTGCGTGCGTTGTTGTGTGGCCTTCGTGCGTTGTTGGGTGGCATTGCATGCGTTGTTGGGTGGCCTTCCGTGCGTTGTGTGGCCTTCGTGCGTTGTTGTGTGGCCTTCCGTGCGTTGTTGGGTGGCCTTCCGTGCGTTGTTGGTGGCTCGTGCGTTGTTGGTGGCCTTCCGTGCGTTGTTGTGGCCTTGCGTGCGTTGTTGTGTGGCCTTCCGTGCGTTGTTGTGTGGCCTTGCGTGCGTTGTTGTGTGGCCTTGCGTGCGTTGTTGTGTGGCCTTGCGTGCGTTGTTGTGTGGCCTTTCATGCTGTGTGATTTTATATTTGTTTCCTTAAGCCCAAGCCCGTTACTAACATGACTTATAGGATATCTAGCGTGTATGTTTGATAGTCTGCATGAAGGGAGTTTAAAGAGAGTCAGCATATCTCTTATCCCTAGAGCCAAAAATGCTCTTAACATATGTACCCCCCAATTATCAATCCTAAGAGAAAATACGTAAGACTTTATCGACCACATAGAGATGAATGAACCAGCAAGGCAGAAAATGATGGGAAGAAATGGCAGAAAGCAAAAGAGGAGGACAGAACAAGAGGAAATTTCTAGCTCAGAATTTCCTGAGGTGGGGATACTACTTATATTAAAAGAGCCCCCGGCATACTAGCATGATTTACAAGATTTCTAGTGTTCATATTTTATATTCTGCATGCATACACACACGAAGGGAAATTTAAGTACAGCCAGGTCTGCACTCATTGTGATCCAGGAGATAGAAAAAAATAGCCAGCTTCTACTCACCAAAGGATGGTGAAATAGCCACCGTTAATCCACCAAACCATGTTGAAACAGCCACCGTCAATCCGCCAAACGATGGTAAAACAGCCACCGTCAATCCACCAAACGATGGTGAAATAGCCACCTTCTAACCACCAAACGATGATGAAACAGCCACTTTCTACCCACCAAACGATAGTGAAATAGCCACCGTCTACCCACCAAACGATGGTGAAATAGCCACCGTCTACCCACCAAACGATGGTGAAATAGCCACCGTCTACCCACCAAACGATGGTGAAATAGCCACCGTCAATCCACCAAACGATAGTGAAACAGCCACCGTCTAACCACTAAACGATGGTAAAACAGCCACCATCTACCTACCAAACGATGGTGAAATAGCCACCGTCAATCCACCAAACGATAGTGAAATAGCTACCTCAATCACCAAACGAATGAAATAGCACTACCACAACGATAGTGAAATAGCCACCGTCTACCCACCAAACGATAGTGAAATAGCCACCGTCTACCCACCAAACGATAGTGAAATAGCCACCGTCAAGCCACCAAATGATGGTGAAATAGCCACTGTCTACCCACCTAACGATAGTGTCTACAACGATAGAACCCACGATCTTTCCATTGAAAGTCTGATGTTTGCAGATTGTATGACCACGCCCCTCTGCAAGGGGTTTGTTATATCGACAGCATGAAATGACCCGTCATTACACGCTTCTGTACTTCTTCCTAAAGAGAATATCGACAAAAGATACGTCATCATCATCATTATGGGCCATGCCGTTGGCGATCATAGCCCTCCATACGAATCTATCTTTTTTGTTGATGCAAGTACATCTCCCACCCTCTCTCTTTTCATCCACTCTGCAAATCCGTCCAATATTTTCTCCCTGGGTCTATCTGGCACTTTTCCCCTCCAGTTTTCCTCTTGTGACTACGTGCTCAAATTTCTCTTGCCTCATAAAATGCCATAAAATGTTGCTGTTCCTTTCCTAATCTTCTTGATTAATATTTTATTTTTCCGTTTTACCTCTTTCAGGGCTGTCTCGTTTGCTTCCTTTGCTTTCCATGGAATTCTTAGCATTCTTCTTCTTAGAAATCTCATTTCAGCTACCAAAAAAATACGTAGTTTTGTATTCAGTAGATACTTTTTTGCGGTCTTATTTCTGTATGCCTTATTAATCGCTAAAATAAATTTTAGGAAATGTTTTTGCAATGCGATGATGATGATGGCAGTAGAGATGGTAAGCATGATGCTATGGGATCCCATTCTGGATTGAGACCGGCCCGACAAGGCTGCACTCTACTCTTACTCTCACAAACTATTTTGGCGTGAACTAGATACAGCGCTTAGATTTGATTTTATCAAGATTTTGCGCTATATAAATATTGTAATTATTATTATTATACAAATAAGATAGAGACAGCTGCTGTACTGGTTAGGATATTTCAGCAACATCCTCAGTGATCATCCGTGATGTGAACGAGACTAAGTGTGTGGTCCCAGCTTTTCCAATAAGCCCGTAGCACACACAGTTCCTGGAAGGAGCCTGTTGGGCCCCCAACCCTCCCACCCTCACCCCACCCAAAGATTCCAAGAAGAGTGAAATAATATTTTATTTAATGTCTGCTTACACTCGTAGTTTTAGACCAAAATGAAAACAAAAAAGAAAAAAGAAAGAAAGAAAGAAAAAAGAGGTTAGCTTGAAGGAAGGAAAGGGAACAATTAAGTCAAATAACAGTGTACAATAATTGAATAAAAGTGTCAACACACAACAAATAATAACATGTCATAACAATTGCCAATAGGGGATCTGAGGATTATCCACACAATTGAAATCATGGCATTCTATTATTGAAATAAAATAAATGCAGCAGAAATGTGGTGCTACGGGCGTCTTCTCAGAGTAAAATGGACAGACAAAAGAACCGATGAAAGTTTGCTAACGGAATTACCTGTCCAACGTAAAATGTTCCCAGAGGTCAACAAAAGAAAGTTAGTGTATATCGGGCACATGAACAGAAATACAAGAATCGACTTGATGACATCAGTCCTGCAGGGAAGAGTCGAGGCAAAGAGAAAACATGGAAGGCCAGCAAAATCATTTATGGACAACATCGCTGACATCTGCAAACTGGGGCTCCATGACATACACAGGAGCTGAGACCATGTTGCCTGGCGATCCTTCGTGTCAAAGAATGGAGCTCCCACCTCGTCCACGGCGATGGAGATAGATAATGACGATGATTTACTGGAATGATGGCTATTCCGAAAGGATTGATGAGATTCGAACCCACTGTCTTCCAGTTGGTAGTTCACTGAGCTAACCACATTTGCACTCAATGCTATAGATTTCATTATACTGAGAGCTTGGTATGACAGTCGTTCACTACATCCGAGCTGTTATTCAAATCGGATATCAAGAATCAGATTTTGCGCGCGTGTAAATCCCATGATTATGTGATAATGTTCGCTAGCCTTAGTTTCCATTAAATACAGATACAGTCATGAGCGTATCTGCAGACCGGTTTCAATTTCGCTGGAGTTTCTGTTGTCTTTTTGCCAGCTTCTGTCATTCGGAACATGCAGCTACGTATCGTGATTCCTTTTGTTGGTATGGGACCGGTTGCAATTTCTACGATCCTCACATTCAGGAAGACATAACATATTCAAAAAACAAAAGGAGGCAGACAGACTGATGGACAATGGACATACATACATACATACACACACACACAAACATGCATACACACATGCATACATACATACATACATAGGTACGTACGTACGTGCGTACTTAAATGAATAATAAATTAATTAATGAATGAATTAATCAAATCAATCAATCAACCAATGACAATGAAATGGATGTGTAAATAAATAAATTAATTAATCAATGAATCAATCAATCAATCGACCTATGAAATAATAAAATGGATAAATAAACAAATAAATGAATGAATGATAAATAAATAAATAAGTAGAGGCAGCCTAGCCTGTTTTTTCGATTCTGGTTCCTCGAAAAGTAACAGATGTTTTTACTCGGTGCCTTGCTATCAAGAGTGCAGAACAGTACATTTTCTTGGGTAGGGTTGATTGCCAAACCAATTTCTTGGCACCACGAATCTACGTTGTTTGTCTGTTCTTCGACAACTTTGTTTCTGTCTAGTGCTCTTACCTGTCCTACAGACGAGTCAGTCGTCAGCATGGGTGATTGTATAGCCCGGTCCACTGCTATGTAGGTTAAATGGAGAAATTGGTGATCCTTTAGAAAGTCCCATGGAGACTTTTCTGGGGATGTTGAACTCCAGTTCTTAAGTCGTAGAACTACCACTCTTTCTTGGGGTGTAGCGACAAACCATATTGATTGTTCTGCTGACATTATATTGCTGAAGTAGTTCAATGAGTCGTGTTAACTGGACATTATTATACGTACCATCTAAGTCAGCAGCTACAGCAAGGCTTTCTTCTTTGCTCTGAGAAAAACGTTTACTTCGTAAACAAAGGCAGCTCCTTCATGCCCATATATTTTTTCCTGTAATAAAACCACCTCGAAATGATGAGAGTGTTTTTCTGTCCTCTGTGTCTCCAGTTCATTTTTGCCATAATGTTTCCCATCAATTCCAATAGCTCTAAAGGATAACGATTAAATACTAAGAATGATAAAATTGCAAATTTTTTATCTGACCGTCGAGTGCAAACAAATAAATTTCTTTATCTGCTTTCTTGCTGCATACAGCCCACGCTATCCGAATGTAATTCAAGAGGGACTTTGTGTATATGCGAAAGAAAATCATCTTAGCTTCCTTGGTAACAAATGATTATTAACAAGAAAAAAACGGTGATGTTTTTAGAGAGCTTTTTTTTTTGGGGTTCAGATTTCAGCAAAGAATCTATTGAAAAGAGGAAGAGAAAGAAAGACAGACAGACAGACAGACAGAGAAGAGAGAGAGAGAGAGAGAGAGAGAGACAGACAGACAGACAAACAGGGACAGAGAGACAGAGACAGACAGACAGGCATACAGACAGGCAAGGGACAGAGAGACAGAGACAGACAGACAGGCATACAGACAGACAGGGACAGAGAGACAGAGACAGACAGACAGGCATACAGACAGGCAAGGGACAGAGACAGAAACGAAACGAAATTTTCCAACGGTATCAGGACACAAGCGAATATATGTATCTGTCTTTATCAATCTGCATTATTTATATCAAACCAAAACAAACTAGGTGATTTAGACACTACAAAAGAATGATTACATTCAAAGAAAAGAAAGGAAAGGAAAGCAATAACACAAGGGAGAAAGGTAAAGTAGCAAATTTCACAAACAGGCACACTAAGTAAACACACACATACACACACACACACACACACACACACACACACACACACACACACACACAACACACACATACATACACGTGTGTGTGGGGGGTAGATGTACAGACAGATAGACAAACACACACACAGACAGACAGACAGAAAGAGACAGACAGACAGACAAACAGACAGTAAGACAGACAGAAAGAGAGGAAGAGAGAGAGAGACGTACAGACCGACCATCTGCCAGACAGACAGACCGGTAGATAGAGAGATACATACATACATATATACATACACACATACATACATACATAATACATACATGCATGTATGCACACATACATACATAGGTACACACACACACACAAACACACACACACACATATATACATACATCTTTAAGAGTGCGTGCGTGCGTGAATACGTGCGTGTGTGTGTCTGTGTGTGTGTTGTGTGTATATGGGTGCACGCATGTGCATGTGTGAATGAAAGAAATCGGATTATTAAGATTTCAATTCAGTTACTACACATATGAAACATATCTAATTTGCATATGTTATGATCACATCAACATTGATACATTAGCCATGTACCAGTTCATTATGAAATTAATAATATTACTTATATATGTTATAACCATATTAAAATGGACAATGTGAACATACAATTATTCATAAATATATTCCTGGTTAAAGCAATTGAATAACACTGTCTGGAGCAACCCATATTACAGGTGTGTATACATTTGTAAACGTAAATAGGATGAGCAAAATACAACAGATATGATATACACAAAACATCAATCATGCGCATTACCACGCATGCAATGATTAAGTGTAAAAGATTTTACTGACACTGGAACTTTCAGGCTCTTTGGTAAATCATTCCAACGTATTGTCTAAGAATATGCAAGATCGGATTTAGGAAGATCCAGTCTTGTTTTTGGCAACATCATTCACCCTTTCTGGTGTCTGATTCGCGTTTCTCTTCAAAGGAGATAATTTCCTTTAATTTGCTGTGTTTTTTGTTTAAAGCCCAGCCGACTGTGTACAGCCATATCAGGTCTATAACCGTTTCAAAACATACACAATACGTCAACATGAAAAATTAATAAAGAAAAGAAAATTAAGTACACATATCAATGCATTCGCGTACATAACCTAAGAAAATACCCCTAGCGTTGACCACTCCGTCCAAATTATCGCACAGGGGATTTGAAAACATACCTGAATCCAAATCTAAACTAATTGAGGACACTGAAGCATTATATGAAACGGGCCTAAATTACCTAAAATTGCTTCGCATATCTCATTTCCCTAGAGCTAAAATGCACTGAATACATGTATCCAATTATCAATCATAAGTTAAAGTACGTAAAAATTCATCGAACAAAACAGGTGAATGGACTAGCAAGACAGAAAATGATAGGTAGAAATGACAGAAAGCAAAGGAGAAGAAAGACACAAAGAGAGTGACAGAAAAGAGGAAATTTCTAGCACAGAATTACCAGAAGGATGGGAATACTACATGTATTTATACTGAAAGAGCCCCCGGCATCCCCACGAGGGGGGGGGGGGGGAATCAGAACACATTTTGCTGCATGTATGTTCAAGGATACTTTATGATTTTCAGTACACGATTATATATAGATTTAAGTCTCTTCACATGAACTTCTGCATAATTATCCCATATTGTTGAAACAAGATCTATTTGAGACATGGCATCGGTACAAAGAACACGTACCAAGCTTCGGGACAAACAACATATCGCAAGCGAGATGATTAGTACGCATTTTGGGCTAATACAATTAGAAAGATCATTGATGTGAGCTTTTAAATTTCGATGCTATAAATTATACCCCTTAGATGCCGATTTTTTTAAACAATTTCAATTCAGTGGTCTATTTAATCGATAAAACTAGTGGAGGCAGTTTGCGTCGATGTTTTTGATTGGTAGCTACAATTGTACTACTTCTTTTTGTCAGGGTTTAGTTACAGAGCATTGTCTGGACACCATCTAGAAACTTCGAGCAGATTTGCCTGCAATTTTGGATTGATAAGATTTACACTAGTTCCATAAGTAAAAGAATTGAATGATCAGCAAACACGTAGCATTTTACATCACCAGATCAGACACAAAATTAAATCACTGATAAAAATGTTACGAAGAACCTCATGGGATACTTCATTTTGATATTTCTTCTGGTGAAAAGAAGTATTTAAGACTTTTTCTTTCAGATAAGAATTGATGAACACAATAGTATCTGGACTTACTTGATACATATGAAGTTTCTTAAGAAGTGTTCCATGGTCAACAAGATCGAAAGCTTTTTCTGAGATCTACGAACAGAGCACCAATAAGACTTTAACTGTTGATAGAAGATAGTAGACTGTCAGTGAAATAAGTGAGCAGCATCTTACACGAATGACTAGGACAGAATCCTGACTGATTCAATTAGAAAACATTATGCTGCTTTAGCTATTTTAATGTGTATTTATGCAGTGTTTTTTTAATGGCTTGTAAGTGAGGACAATACTGAGCGTTTTTTAGGGTTTTATTTTAATTATCATTTACACTCATGCAAAGCACTCACAACCATATGCTTCCAAGTTCTCCACATTTAAGAATAGAAAAGCTGTACATGAGAGATCAAAAGACATCTAGAATTAATTCACTTTGTAGCTTGTAAAATAATATCACTACTATAACATTCGATAAATCAGTCATAGAACATTTTGTGCTAATGTTACAAAATACAGATGTTATGTACGTTTTAAATTGACAAAAAAGAAAGAAAAGAAAGACTAATAATGCATGTGCACGAGGTGAGATGAGGCCAAAGGGGAAACACCACACTCAAAACGAAAAAAACAGTATTCTTTCAATAGTTTGGCTACTGCATATGTTTTTGTACCTTTCTGCAAGCAAAATCCAAACAAGTGTGACTGCCCGCGTTCAAGCAAACAGGAACTAGAAAAAAAAATAACGGAAAAAGAATCAGAATCGCATATTTAATACAACCAAACAAGGGGGTACAAATTTTCGGCCAGCTGGCCATTGTCAAGCATAAGATTACAAACAACATATACCAAATACGAAAATTAGGAGAACAAGACTGAAACTTCCCTGCTGCTCCGTCAGTTTTTGTCGACTAATTTGTGTATCTGGTGTTGTGTTTGTGATCTTACGCTTGACAAAGGCCAGTTGGCGAACATTTGCGACTGTCTTGTCTGGTTGTGTGAAATACGCGTTCTGATTCTTTTCACGTGTTTTTTTTTCTGGTTCCTTCTGCAAGCAGTCATCTGCACTGACCTCCCAATCTACATAACAATTTTGGCATTTCCGTAATTTCTATTGTTATATTTTGATTAGCTTTGACATGTCTGGTATGACTAAAAAGTGGAAATCAAAGACTCAGATGAACGTACTTTGTTAAACACTCTTAGAAATTCTCTAATGAACATACTTTCAACACTCTTCAGAGACTCTTTACTGAGACAAGGCATGAGTTCAGACAATACTGAGATTGGTCTGGAATAATCCATATGTAATGCATTGTTAACCCTAGGAGTGATATGACTTAAGCTGATTTCAGCCATGAAGGAAAACAGTTTTCTTTTTTCTTAACAGAGATTGCAAACATGGGTAGATAAAACACAATGTATGGCAAAGACAATTTTATACTTTGTTGCTAAGTCCATCACATCCAAAAGAAAATTTGTTTCCCAAAATCAGATACGTATTTACCGTCTTCATAATTACGCTGTCTTTTAAGGAAGGCTAAATGTGTTTTGAAATCAAAGTTTGCAAAGGGATTTTAACTTCTCAGAACATTTATACAGAGCGATGTT
>JAPXFY010000016.1:46058662-46063662 GCA_030674185.1 Monoplex corrugatus
ATTGTATGAATGACTACTCAGCGTTTTTCCCCGAATTCTGCATGCGTGCACGAGTACGTGCGTGTGTGCATGCGTGCGTGCACGCGTACGTGCGTGTGTGCATGCGTGCGTGCGTCCGTGCGTGTGTGTGTGTGCGTGTGTGTGTGTCTGTCTGTGTGTGTGTGTGTGTATGTTGTTGTGTGTGTGTGTATGTATGCTATATACTCCTAATCATAATTTAAGGGCCACTTCTTCCTTCCTCTCTAATTTTAAGTTGAAATAATTGACAAATGTTTAGAATTGATTCTATGTTTTATTTCATCATTTCCACACCTGTTTTGGAAAAAGAAATTAGCACAATGACCCATTAGTGAACAGCACATGCATTTAAAGGAACATCCCCCCCCTTTTCAAAAAACAGAAAGTGTCAGATTTGGCCAATCTGTTTTCAATATCGCGTGTGTCCGCCCCGAGCCTGGATGCATGCTTCACAGCGCCGATGCATCGACCCCACAAGGGTACGGAGTGTGTCCTGAGGGATGGCCGCCCACTCGATCTGCAGGATGTCGACCAGCCTGGACAGGGTGCCCAGTGGGGGGTGGTTGTCCCTGATGCGCCTCCCGAGCACATCCCAGAGGTGTTCAATTGGGTTCAGGTCAGGTGAGCACGCTGGCCAGGCCATACGGACGACTTCATGCTGCTCCAGGAAGTCGGTCACAAGGCGTGCTCGATGCGCAGGTGCATTGTCGTCCTGGAAGATGGCGCCTTGACCAAGGTCCACAAGCGCAGGCAGTGCCACGGCCGCCAGAACCTCGTCCCGGTACCGGACCCCGTTCAGGATGCCGTCAATGGGGAGCAGGGGGGTCCGGGTACCACGGCTCATGCCACCCCACACCATCACCGACCCGCCGCCGTACCGGTTATGCTCTTGGACAGTGGCGTCAGCGAACCTCTCCCCTTGACGTCGCCACACCCGAGCCCGGCCATCGTTAAAGGTCAGGGTGAACCTGGACTCATCCGAAAACAAGACCCGGGCCCACTGTTGCCTTGTCCAGGTCACGTGCTCCCTGGCCCAGGTCATGCGGCGCACTCTGTTGACCGGTGACAGCACGGGTCGGACGGCCGGTCTCCGTGACCTCAAGTTTGCCTCATGTAGCCGTCTTCTCACCATGCTGCAGCTGATGTTAGCACCTGTTGCGTCCCTCAGCTGACCCCTCAAGGTCACCGCAGTGGATGCCCTTTCCCTCAGGACGGAGAGGGCAAGGTAGCGGTCTTGCTGTCTTGTCGTTACTCTGGGTCGACCCGTGTGACGCCTTTCCTGGACTGCTCCAGTCTCATTGAAGCGCTCCAGCAGTCTCTGGATTGTGGAATGCGACACTTCAAGTCGTCTAGCAACTTCCCGCTGCGCTAGGCCTTCATCAAGCAGAGCGAGGGCTCTCCCCCGCTGCTCATCCGTCATCCGTCGTCTTGCAAGCATGGTTAAAACGAACCAAGAACGGGTCCTTTTTATCCTCGTCTGCGGGCAACTTTGGCTGGAGTAGTGTTCAAAAAGGGCTTGCCTTGCACGTGCAAAGCGAATTTTGTCGCTACCTTGCCTGCGTCGTCAGAGAGACCCTGCTGAAGATTCGACAATTTCGTGTGGAAATTGTCTTCCTTGGGCCGCCCATTGCAAATCGGCAAATCCCCAAACACGTGCCAAAAGGAAACTGCAATGTTGTCCGAGCTCTTATCCATTCAGTTACGGCAACGAATTGGAGAAAAGAGTAAGAGAAAATAGGTTATTTCTCCTTTCAAAAATTGACTCAAAAACGTTCCTGGCCCTTCAATAATGACGTGTAGTATATATATAAGTTACGCACAAAAAGTTAAGGATCACTATGAGAAAACAGGTTCGTAATAAACTCAGTTCGCTACTGTTATTTATTTCTCAGTCCAGCCAAATTGTTATGAATTCTTGTTCAGCTCTAAGTGGGCGATGTTGTGTTAGTGCGAAAATTGCACGGGATTCTCTACTACTGAGCTTGGCCGCAAACGGAAAAGCGGAAACTTGCGAAAAAGGACCTTGTTTTGGACCGTTCTGCCTGAACACATTGCACAAGCCAGATGGAAAAACCATTATGCACGTGCAAGCACTGCTGTTTATGTGTGAGATGCTGTCTCTTGCTTGGCTTTATAAGAAGACATTCCACCAGTAGTAGGCCTGATCTGACAATGCCTCCACAACGAAAATTGAGCGAGTTTGAGAGGGGACGAGCTGTTGCATGGTTCCAAGATGGTGTTCCCAAGCGAGAAGTGGCCAGGCGACTTCAGGTGTCCATCTCGGTCATTGTCAGACTGATTCAACGCTTCACATCCACTGGGAGGGTCCATGAAAGACGCAGATCTGGTCGACCGAAGAAGACAAACCCACATGAAGATCGTCTCATTGAACGACAAGCCCTGCAGACAAGAACAGCCTCTTCCAGCATCATTCGAAGGCAGCTGAGGGTGGCTACTAACATCAACATCAGCCAGCAGACCATACGGAACCGCCTTCATGGGTTTAACCTCCGTTCTCGTCGCCCAGCTGTACGGCCACGCTTAACTCCAGCCCATAGGGCAGCACGCCGCGCCTTCTGCAGACGTCACGTGAGGTGGACACGTCAGCAATGGTCCCAGGTCCTGTTCAGTGATGAATCACGCTTCACCATGAACCACAACGACGGTCGACTGAGGGTCTGGAGGCGCCCAGGGCAACGCTTTATTGACACCACTGTCCAAGAAAAGGTGGCCTTTGGTGGAGGTTCTGTAATGGTCTGGGGGGCCTTCAGCCTTCACCACAGAACACCCTTGTATCATATACAGGGTAACCTGACTGGCCTCCGATACCGGGATGAGATCCTTCGACCGCTGGCTGTGCCTACACTGCAGCAGATGGGACCGACGGCTGTCTACCAGGATGACAACGCTCGCCCCCACAGGGCAAGGGTGGTCAACGACTTCCTGCAGCAGTCTGGAGTCAACAGAATGGAGTGGCCAGCATGCAGTCCCGATCTCAACCCGACTGAGAACCTCTGGGATGAGCTGGATTGCAAAGTGAGGAGCAATCACCCCCCTCCCAGGAATGCCCAACACCTCTACCAGATGATGCAGGCTGAGTGGCAGGCGCTTCCACAGAGGATCTTCACCAACCTGGTCAATTCGATGAGGACTCGCTGCGTCGAGTGCCAGAACAGCCATGGCGGTTACACGCATTACCGAACTTTTGGGAGCATCAGAATGCCGTGTCTTGTGATTTCAATGACTTTGGGAAATCAAATTTCGATACGTACCCACTTTGATCAAATGTACACACCAAACGATTGCTCGAAATTGAAGGCAATTGTGTATCGTTATCACTAAAGCATGGAATTAAATGTTTGCCAAACTTAAACGCATTGGCTTTCTTATTTTGAAAGTTATGAATTTTTGTGCAAGTGATCCTTAACTTTTTGTGCATAGTGTATATGTGTGTGTGTGTGTGTGTATGTATGTTGTATGTCTGTGTGTATGTATGTTGTATGTCTCTGTATAGTGGTGTGTGTGTGTGTGTGTGTGTGTGTGTGTGTGTGTGTGTGTGTGTGTGTGTGTGTGAAAGAGGGAATACAAAGGAAAAGAGAATGTGTGTATCAAAGGAAGAGACAGAGAGACAGAGAGCGAGAGAAAGAGAAAGAGAGAGAGAGAGAGAGAGCGAGAGAGAGAGAGAGAGAGGAGAGCGAGAGAGAGGAGAGAGAGAGAGCGAGAGAGAGAGAGGAGCGAGAGAGAAGAGAGAGCGAGCGAGAGAAGGGGGATGGAAGGAGAGATAGAGGCTGACCATAACCATATCCTAAATTGTTTGCACGAACAATGAGGTACACTGGTAAGCAATCAAATACAAAAATGATATCCAATCATATCAATAGGAAATACGAGTCCAATAAGATAAACCTTGGATTTTATGGAATGAATCATAACATTAATTTAAATTGAAAAACAAACATACACACACAACCAAAGCAAGCAAACAAACGAACGAGTAAATGAACGAACAAGCGAAGAATCAAATAAGTGCACATAAATAAATCAAATTTTGAATAGAACAATACACCAGAGAGACAGACAGAGACAGAGACAGAGAGGGGCGAGGGGGAGACAGATAAAGAGAGAGGGAGACACAGACAGAGACAAAGAGAGACAGACAGACACAGAGAGAGAGAAAGAGAAAGTGAGATGGAGAGACAGAGAGAGCCAGAAAGACAGAGAGAGCCAGAAAGACAGACAGACACAGAGAGACAGACAGACAGACAGACATAGAGAAAGAAAGAGAGAGATGAGAGACAGAGAGACAGAGAGAGGGGGAGAAAGAGGGAGAAATAGAGAGAGGGAGAGACAGACAGGGACAGCCAGAGAGAGAGAGCCAGAGAGAGTGAGACACAGAGACAGCCAGAGACAGCCAGAGAGAGAGCGAGAGAGAGTGAGAGAGAGAGAGAGAGAGAACATGTGAAAAACAGTCAGAGACAGAGAGTCAGACAAAGACAGAGAGAGCCACACAAGAGAGACACAAAAGAGAGAGAGAGAGATACAGAGACAGTGAGAGTGAGAGAGAGAGAGAGAGAGAGAGAGAGAGAGAGAGAGAAACATGTGTGGGAGTGAAATGAGTGAGGCATAGAGAAGCCTTTTAGCATAACAAAACACACGAATAAAGACAGAGAGAAAATGCCAACACCAAACCTACAGCGATCACGGTGTAAAGATTTAGCTGATGGAGAAACACGAGTTACCACTGACCACTGAGATGAAACAGTCACCTGTTTCCTGAGAGAGAAAGTCATCCTCCATGGTTGTCAATGTCAGTCAATATCAGCTGTACTAAATTTTTTTCAACTGTACATTGGTGAAACTGGACGTACCCTTGATACACGTTTCAAGGAACACTTGGCTGACATCCGACATCAAAAAGATAAAACTATCTCAAATCATTTCAACCAGTCAGACCACTCAATCAACAACATCTGGATGAAAGG
>JAPXFY010000016.1:46071162-46073662 GCA_030674185.1 Monoplex corrugatus
CACATTCAACTAGACACACAAAGACACAGACGCACAGACAGACAGAGCCTATGTTGCAGTGCATTACTGAGAAATAGATCTCAGGATCAAAGAGATGAAGGAAGAAATGGGATATCCCATCATCAGCCTGGTGACGATCACAGACAGAAGCAACCTCCATCCATCTGGTTATTTTTAGTCCTTCCTCTATTTTCTGACTGTGCCCTAGAGGACGACGGCTTTACCAAGCCCTATTGATGGTGGAATTTGACCATAAATTTTATGTCATCGTCCTTGTTTTCATTCCGGGCACTCTTCCAAACTTTTATGTTTTTCCGTAAATAGTTATTTCAGTTCTGTTTGCTATCCAGATTTTTTACGACATATTATGGCCACAGAATATCTGTGACATCTCTTGTTTTACGATGCAATAATGATGACAGATGACAGTGACGATTGTTGTTATTGATGTTTAAAGCCCAGCCAACTGCGTAGAGCCATGTCAGGGCTATAACCATTTCAAAACATACACAATACTTCAACAAGAAAGAAAAGGAAAAGAATTTTAAGTACTATATCAATGCATTCGCGCATATAATCTAAAATGATGCCCCCAGCGTTTACCACTCCATCCAATTTATCGCACAGGGGATTTAAAACACATACCTGAATAAAAATTTAAACACAACTAAGGACACTTAAATGTGTATAAAAAAGTGCATAAATTACCTAACATTATTTCCGCATATCTCATATCCCTGGAGCCAAAAATGCACTAACACATGTACCCAAGTATCAATCCTAAGAGAAAGTACGTAAGACTTTATCGAACACACAGGTGAATGGACCAGCAAGGCAGAAAATGATAGAAGTGACAGAAAGCAAAGGAGGAAGAAAGAAATAAAGACAGTGACAGAAAAAAGGGAATTTCTGGCACAAATTCCAGAAGGTTGGAATAATATTTATGCTGAAAGAGCCCCCAGCAATAAAGATTATGACACTTATGTTGCCACGGAATTTCGTCTAAGTTCATGCCATAAGCTATGGTCTCTCATGAATGAGTATGCGAACAACATACAATTCGATATTTACCGTGTGACTACAAAAGATATATTTTCCATCTAGGGTTTAGACTTCATGAGAGGACAGTTCTGTTCATTTACCATCTTAATAATGATATCCTGGCAGCAACTAAGCCTGAGAGATACAGGCACTTACTGTATCGTTTATGAGATTCGAGCATCCATAAAGTTGATGATACTAGGTCAGGCCAGTGGCAAATGGAGGACTCTTTCACAGGAACACACATTAATCGAAGATGACGGTGTCCAAACTTTATTTACATGTGCTTTGGGAAATACATCAAAAAGGACAGAAGAACATAAGAACAAGAAAGGAGAAAGAAGACGGCGTAAGGAGGAAGGAGGAGAAGGAAAGAGGAGGTGGAATAAGGAGGAGGGAGAAAGAAGAACGAAGAAGAAAGGAGGAGGAGAAGAAGAAACAGAAGAAGAAGAAGAAGAAAAAAAAAGATGATGATGATGATGACGGTGCCACAAATAAAAGCAACAGTCAGACTGTTGTTGAGCCATTGGAACTACCTCATCTGACCACAGACAGACTGAGGATCAAGCGGGAATTTTTCGATAGATACAGACATGAGACAAAAGTCCCAAGGATCAAACGGGCACTATTTGTATAGGTACAACAATGAGACATAAGAACCATGCCTCAGGCACAATCTCAGGACCTGGTCAGCTTCATGGGGCTTACGCTTCACACTGTCCAAATGTAATACTGAAGCAAGCTGATGTTTGTCTGAGCTAAGATTTGTTTTACCTGTATTATGTATCGCATTATTCTCCAAACTTGTTTGAACTCGGTATGAATTACATACAATCAAACGGTTTGATGACGTACAGGTGGAGGTTGTAGGCGATCTGTCCACACAGAGCCCTATCTTCCACCAACATGATTAAAATAACCTTTCTATTATCGTCGCTTCCCCAAGCCATCGCCCAAGAAATGAACGCACGCACGGACGCACACACGCACGCACGGACGCACACACGCACGCAGACACACACACACCACACATAATACACACGCAGACAGGAACAGAAACATATATATATATATACATGTATATATACACTACGCACAAAAAGTTAAGGATCACTTGCACAAAAATTCATAACTTTCAAAATAAGAAAGCCAATGCGTTGAAGTTTGGCAAACATTTAATTCCATGCTTTAGTGACAACGATACACAATTGCCTTCAATTTCGAGCAATCGTTTGGTGTGTACATTTGATCAAAGTGGGTACGTATCGAAATTTGATTTCCCAAAGTCATTGAAATCACAAGACAGGGCATTCTGATGCTCCCAAAAGTTCAGTAATGCGTGTAACCACCATGGCTGTTCTGGCACTCGACGCAGCGAGTCCTCATCGAGTTGACCAGGTTGGTGAAGATCCTCTGTGGAAGCGCCTGCCACTCAGCCTGCAGCATCTGGTAGAGGTGT
>JAPXFY010000016.1:46081162-46083662 GCA_030674185.1 Monoplex corrugatus
AATCATTTAACCTGTTATTCTCTCTAAAGAAATGGACATAAAGTGGTATTCTTAAAGTCATGATATCAAGGATCCAAAAATATTCAGTGTTTCTCTTTCACAAATGTGGAATTAGAATCCTGGACTTATATATACAAATACTTAAAGTAATACATGCTAATAAATTATGTTTACAAATCAAAACGAAACAAAATCGACAACAAATATTGACAGGAAAAGTATACACACACACATCCAGTGAAGAGACATCAGATGAAAAAGCACACACACACATACACACATACACGCACGCGCGCGCGCGCGCGCACACACACACATACACACGATCTCTCTGTCTCGCTCTCTTTCACATACACACACGATCTCTCTCTCTCTCCACCCACACACACACACACACACACACACACACACACACACACACACACACACACACACACACACAATACACCAGACTAATAAAACACGGGAAGCTCATGATGTCTTCTGGATTCGTATTGACAGAATGAGGTGGTGCACTTAAAGAGAAAAAAAAATAACTAGGAACACTATGAAGAAACCCAATTCAATAAATTCCCCAGTCCATACAAATCAGGGACATTTCCATACACGTCTTGTGCAAACAAATCATCTCTTTTATCTGCTCCATGCTGCATACGGTCGACACTGTCCGAGTGCCATGTAGAAAGGATTAAGTGTGTGCATCAGGCAATAGGATTGTCATCCTCGGGCGACAAATAAAGAGAAACACGGAACGTATGAATAAGAAATGACGTCGCATATTTAGTTAATCAACGGAATAAGACAGGCGTAAATTCTAGCCCAACTGCCCTATTGCTAAGCGTGCCCAAATGACAAGAAACGAATATTGAATTGAATAGCGAATTGTTCTAGACATTGACATGAGAAATAAGGAAAGTATTTTCGGGAGAGTGTTCTTGTTCATACCTTAATATGTGAACTCTACGCAGTGAGAGAGAGAAAGGAAAGGAGGGGAGGGAGGGGCAGAGAGAGAAAGAGAGGAAAAGAGAGAGAGGACAGATAGAAAGCGAGAGGAAAGAAAGGCAGAGAAGGAGACAGACAGAGAGGAGAGAGGGGGGGGACGAGAGAGAGGAGAGAGAGGAGAGAGAGAGAGAGAGAGAGAGAGAGAGAGAGAGAGAGAGAGAGAGAGACTGAATTTAAAAAATCGATTAAGTAACGATTATGTATTGAGCTGAAATTTGTTCATTTTTGTATGCTATAATGGATTCACATTGCGAAAGTATAGCTTCTCTCTACCTGGAGAATATGTCACTGTAGTGAATTACCACCCGTTTTTTCTTTTCTTACTTATTTTGTTTGTTTCTTTTTTTTATTTTTTTTTTTTATTGATACTTGTCATCTCTGTCTGGCTATGGAAATGCATTTTCCCATGTTTCAGTTTCGGTTACAGAAGATAGCATTTCAAAGCTCGGAATAAATTTCACATGCACTGATGTCACGCATGACATAATTATGATGGATAAGATCCAAATTAATCATGGCCTAAGCGTCATGCCTGTGCGTACGCCCTGCACACTTGGAAGATCTAGAGGTCCTATTTTACAGTACGAGTTATGTTTCTATCTTCTTGTCATTATGTTATTGAAACAACTAAGGTTACATTGTAGTAAAATGTATCTCTTTATCTTCAACATTTCTGAGAGGTTTGCCAGCAACATCTCATTTACTGCCATGAGATCTTTAACGTGCACTGAATCTGTGCTCCATCCTGAAGAGGAAACACTTATGAGAAAAGCAGGTCTCAAAACTAAGTATATGGACTTTCAGTTTCCTCATCTGGGATGGTGAAACATGTAATGAAACGAAATGTACTTAGCTCGCCAAAAGAATGAAACATTGCTCACAGAATGATGAAAACGGACAATACCAACTGGTTTTGACCTTTGGGTCTTTAACAGGATACAGAAAAACAAAATGCTGAGAGAGATAGAGGAGGGAGAGAGGGAGGGACAGAGGGAGGGACAGAGGAGAGAGAAAAGGAAAAAGGACAAGGAGGAAAAGAAGAAGGAAAAGAAGATGATGATGACGAAGAAGACGAGAAGAAGAAGAAGGAAAAGAAGGAAAAGAAGATGATGATGAAAAAGAAGAAGGAAAAGAAGAAGAAGAAGAAAGGGGAAAACATGATGATGAAGAAGAAGGAAGAAAGAAAGAAAGAAAGAAAGAAAGAAGGACAAAAACGTACTGATTGAGGAAATGAACGAAGAGCAGATGAAAAAAAAAAAAACACATGGCAGGCCTACACGAACAATAAAAGGGATTGCATGGTGTTACCTCACGACATCCTTAAATCCATAACTTTGCCCAAAATCATTATCTTGATCTGTCTGTATCATTGGGATCCTTTACTGAATTCATCTTCTTCCTAATCATTAAATCACGTGTGTGTGTGTGTGTGTGTGTGTGTGTGTGTGTGTGTGTGTGTGTGTGTGTGTGTGTGCGTGTGTTTTGTGTGTGTGTGTGG
>JAPXFY010000016.1:46088662-46106162 GCA_030674185.1 Monoplex corrugatus
AGAGAGAGAGAGGAGAGAGAGAGAGAGAGAGAGCTCAGACAGCTCAAAACATATCTTTGATATAACCTAAATAACCTAAATCCCTGGACAAACACATCCATTTTCCATTTTTAAGCAGAATTGACAAACTGAAAAAAAATATGGAGGCGACTACAGACAGAAAGGAGAAGAAGAGATTGAATGAAATTGAAAGAAAATACATAATGGTTTTCTTACGATATCTCAAAAGGCCTTGTCACATTTCCAAATGTCCAAACAATTTCTTTAGCCTGCTGTGCCATTGAGACCTTTGTTTACCATATCTTGTGGTCATCATCCAACCCCCTTTGTCTCAAAACTGTAAATGGTTTAATAATTTGTTCCAACACAGCAACATTCAACAAAAAAAGTTTTTGTGGAATTTTTTCTGTCACGTTGCATTCGTGAAACAGGTTGAAGGACCTTATTAGGCATGCTATGTCTATGGAAGCAGAAAAAGAGAATTGGGGAGTGAAAAACAAGGTGAACATATATCCCTAATTGCCAACACACGCTCTCCTCCACCCACAACCTCCTGCATTCTGTGCACACAGATATGTGTAAACAAAAATAAATACATATTCAAAATTTGACTCGATGAAAAGGTGATTGATATCCATGATAAAATATGGTTTCATCCACAATCATTATGCCCATTATCGTAAAATCATCAATCATTGTAAGATCGACGAAACTGTAAGATCGACGAGATGATGAAGACCAGAGTGGGACGAGAGAGAGGTCTTTCCCTCTCTCTTGGTCCTGAGGCTGGGCTGGACCTGGTTGGTGCGCGTTGTGTGGCTATGTCCCGGGGTTTGTCATCTCCTCACCTTGCCTTTTCGGTTTGTAAACAAGGTAACTGATGACTGGGTCCGAAAGGGTCATGCAGCGCATGGGCATCCCCCCACCCCCACCCCCACCCTTGCTTGAAGAAATGACTGTCGATTGGCGTCGGGAGCTCGGGGGATAAATGAGCGTCCCGCGAGTGGCGAGGCATTGGTGCTCCGGGTCCCGTCCGCACCCTCGTGGTGTTTCTTGTCTAGATTCTGTAGCCTTTTATACCATGATCTCGTAGTTACTTCAACTTCAGTTTCGTTTCCCACTACCGCTTCCATGCCTGAGGTGCATTCAAGTTGGAGTCTTCTGGTCGTTGGAGGACTGTGCTGGTGGTCTCTTTAAACGGGGGTGTGGTGAGGGATTTTCCCTCTTAATCTAACACTGCGACTGAGCGCTTACTGAGAGGAAGAGTATCAGGTAGTGTTTAGCAAATTAGTTCAGAAAAAACTCCACAAAAGTGGAGGATCTCCTCCAATTGGTGGCCTTACAGCAGCTTGACATCTCTGGCTCCTGTGAGTATGATTTTTTTAAGAAGTTTAAAATGTACAAAAAGAATGCATATTCTGCTAATCAAGTGAATGGCTGCTAAAACAATGAAACGTAAAAGATAACATACTACTGAAATAGTGCGTACGTATGTGTGTGTCCTGCGGGTATGGGGGTGGGGGTGGGGGCGAAAAAGAGAATGGGAGGGCGAGAAACAAACAGATAATTATATAAGGACAGACAGAGGAAGAAAGAAACAGAGATAGAGACAGACAAAAACGTATGTAGAGAGACAGACAGAGAAGATAGATGAAAAGAGAGAGACAGAGAGAGAGAGAGAGAAGGTGGGAGGGAGAGACAGACAGACAGGCAGACAGAGACAGACATAGACAACACAAAGATATCAGAAAACATTTTTATAAAAAATCATTCAATATCGATTACCAGGAATTAGATCCTGAAACAAACACGTTTTCTTTTTTTTCTTTTCTTTTGATCTTCTATTTCAAGCATGATGGGTAAAAGAAGAAGAGCAATATGAAGAAGAAACACGAGAAATAAGAGAAGAGATTAAAATAAAAAGTGAAAGGAAGCACATGGCAGTGCCTAACGTCTCCAAATCCCTGGTCACATTTCCATATGTCCAAACCATTAACTCAGCCTGTGGCATGTTTTTACCCTTTTCTGTCAATATCGATGAAACGACTTTTAAAACCCCTCAATGTATTTCAACAATGTTTATGCGGTCCTACAAAGCTGCTTTTATCAAAAACAGACATTTTTTTAACACTTGAATTCTTTCCTTCCAGTTTTTACGCTGCTCATGAGCATCAGAGTAATGGAACGTGTCCAAACACATCACATCACTACAACACAAACAGGATGCACGTGCTATGTTGTGGAGAGGGATATTAACACAAATCGTTTTTTTACGGCGTTATTCTTTAAATGTATTTAGACTCGTAATACATTACGCATACTCAGATTTTTGAGTGCGGGTATTGAGAAGTCCAGTTGTTTGGTGACGTGACCATTTTCTGCTGTGTTGTTTGTATATTCTGCATCGTTGATTGACGTGTATATTTGAGGTGCTTTCATAGTTCACAAAAAAAAAAAAAAACAGCCGTGATACAGCTTTCACGAACTCTGGCGTCTGCGTTTGATACATTCTGTTTGTGTGCAGTACAAACAGAATGGATTTATTCACTGGCAGGTGAACGCACGTAGCTGATCATGGTAGATCAGAAGATGGCCATCCTTCACCCATCAGATTGCTGTGTCTTACTAGATCAAACCCAAACCCTCTCGGTTCAAAGTCTAACGTTTATTTGCTTGACTACCACGCCCTTTATTGATGACATCTCATTCTTCATGAGTTGACCCTCAATCCATCTATATAGCTATCTATCTGTCTGTCTGTCTGTCTGTCAGTGAAACAGGTAAATAATTAAATAAACGACTGAATGAATGGATTAATTAATGAACGCATAAACCATTAAACAAATAAATAAATAGACTCACAGGTAGAATGATGGCTAGCTTTCCTAAACAGATAGGATAGATAGGGAAAAAATGAACAGCTCTCTCTCTCTCTCTCTCTCTCTATATATATATATATATATATATATATATATGTATATATATGTGTGTGTGTGTGTGTGTGTGTGTGTGTGTTGTGTGTGTGTGTGTGTGTGTGTGTGTGTGTGTGTGTGTGTGTGTGTGTGTGTGTGTGTGTGTGTGTGTGTTACACGTCCCTACTCCCTCGATCACTCACTAAGAACTGATCTTGTTCAGTTTCTCGCTCCCTATTTGATTCATCCTAGTAAATGCACTATAGAAAGGATATCCCAAATGAGTTATGTCATTAGAAAGTCATATTATAACTTTGCTTAAGCCAAACCAGCTTAATACATACTACACGTCATTATTGAAGGGCCAGGAACGTTTTTGAGTCAATTTTTGAAAGGAGAAATAACCTATTTTCTCTTACTCTTTTCTCCAATTCGTTGCCGTAACTGAATGGATAAGAGCTCAGACAACATTGCAGTTTCCTTTTGGCACGTGTTTGGGGATTTGCCGATTTGCAATGGGCGGCCCAAGGAAGACAATTTCCACACGAAATTGTCGAATCTTCAGCAGGGTCTCTCTGACGACGCAGGCAAGGTAGCGACAAAATTCGCTTTGCACGTGCAAGGCAAGCCCTTTTTGAACACTACTCCAGCCAAAGTTGCCCGCAGACGAGGATAAAAAGGATCCGTTCTTGGTTCGTTTTAACCATGCTTGCAAGACGACGGATGACGGATGAGCAGCGGGGGAGAGCCCTCGCTCTGCTTGATGAAGGCCTAGCGCAGCGGGAAGTTGCTAGACGACTTGAAGTGTCGCATTCCACAATCCAGAGACTGCTGGAGCGCTTCAATGAGACTGGAGCAGTCCAGGAAAGGCGTCACACGGGTCGACCCAGAGTAACGACAAGACAGCAAGACCGCTACCTTGCCCTCTCCGTCCTGAGGGAAAGGGCATCCACTGCGGTGACCTTGAGGGGTCAGCTGAGGGACGCAACAGGTGCTAACATCAGCTGCAGCACGGTGAGAAGACGGCTACATGAGGCAAACTTGAGGTCACGGAGACCGGCCGTCCGACCCGTGCTGTCACCGGTCAACAGAGTGCGCCGCATGACCTGGGCCAGGGAGCACGTGACCTGGACAAGGCAACAGTGGGCCCGGGTCTTGTTTTCGGATGAGTCCAGGTTCACCCTGACCTTTAACGATGGCCGGGCTCGGGTGTGGCGACGTCAAGGGGAGAGGTTCGCTGACGCCACTGTCCAAGAGCATAACCGGTACGGCGGCGGGTCGGTGATGGTGTGGGGTGGCATGAGCCGTGGTACCCGGACCCCCCTGCTCCCCATTGACGGCATCCTGAACGGGGTCCGGTACCGGGACGAGGTTCTGGCGGCCGTGGCACTGCCTGCGCTTGTGGACCTTGGTCAAGGCGCCATCTTCCAGGACGACAATGCACCTGCGCATCGAGCACGCTTTGTGACCGACTTCCTGGAGCAGCATGAAGTCGTCCGTATGGCCTGGCCAGCGTGCTCACCTGACCTGAACCCAATTGAACACCTCTGGGATGTGCTCGGGAGGCGCATCAGGGACAACCACCCCCCACCGGGCACCCTGGCCAGGCTGGTCGACATCCTGCAGATCGAGTGGGCGGCCATCCCTCAGGACACACTCCGTACCCTTGTGGGGTCGATGCATCGGCGCTGTGAAGCATGCATCCAGGCTCGGGGCGGACACACGCGATATTGAAAACAGATTGGCCAAATCTGACACTTTCTGTTTTTTGAAAACGGGGGGATGTTCCTTTAAATGCATGTGCTGTTCACTAATGGGTCATTGTGCTAATTTCTTTTTCCAAAACAGGTGTGGAAATGATGAAATAAAACATAGAATCAATTCTAAACATTGTCAATTATTTCAACTTAAAATTAGAGAGGAAGGAAGAAGTGGCCCTTAAATTATGATTAGGAGTATATATAGGGCTCACTCTGTCGATTAACACAGAGAGCATAAAAGATTTTATTCAGCAGAAGAGGAACCAGCTGAAACACAACACAACACCACAGGGCTTTTTCCCTTGGAGCACTCAAGGTAAGAGCATGCGCCTCCAGAATCAAGTGTTATTCGACATAAAAACCCACAGCACACGATAGAGGACATGTATGCTTACACATCGGTCAGACCAACGGTAGAATGCATCATCACGTCAATAACTGTCATCTGTATATTAGAAAATTATAGTGCTTACCAATTATCTGTGACAATTGAATGAAATGATCTGCTCTGCTCTGATCTGCTCTGCTCTGAGTACTTCACGATTCCTCGTTTTTTATGTCCACACCCATCATCATTCAGCTTCGTTATGAGGTAAACCTACGTTTCATCTTTATTCGAGTCTTTGCCACCCAACTCCAGCTTGGTCATTCCTAACACTTTTTCTGCGTCACGTCAAGCCTCTTGGTGCCATCTTCTCTCTCCCAGTCCTGTAGTGGACAGTCATACTTCACTCTATTGTCATGGTGTCAGAGTCCAACGACCATTTTGTCAAAACGGACACTGAAGCTAACATCAGGTCAATTCAATTTTATGGTTATAGAATAACAAGATCAGAGAAAACGGTTTCATGAAACCAAGACCTTAATTTTACACTATTTTATGGGACACACACACGCGCGCGCGCGCGCGCACGCACGCACGAACAAACAAACACAATCTCTCTCCTTCTCTCCTTCTTTCTTCCCTTCACATTCAAGAAAGGTTTTTTTTTTAAATAAAAGAACAAGCGCATAAAAGGAAACACACAGTCACATGTCAACAGTGATAATTATTTCATAGCGACTTTTATACATAATAATAAAACAGAGCTGAATCACATGCGGACCACACTGCTGATATCTTTATGTTAGAAAAAAAAGACAAAAATGATAGGAAACTGAAAATACAAACAATGAAAATATTATTCCCATGTCAATGCAATTTTAAGGGGGGGAATCTGATTCCCCTTTTAACGACAGTGGTAGTGTAGTGCCAACAGATTTTACACCACCACCTCCAGCAATATCACGGTAAAGCATCTTTTCGTCATCAGCAAGCTTCCAAAACATGATTCCTTTCATTCTAACGCGTGGTTGCTCAGTTCAAGAGAGAACGGCTAGTCAGCGCAAATCCTCAGACAGAACGGAAACCAAGCCCACATTCTCAATAGGGTAAAATTCAACAAAGGGAGGTTACTTCGTTTGAAGATAGAAACTGTTTCGGAAATGAATGTCGATCGACGACAAAATTAGTTTTTGATATTCATGCATTGATGTATACGCCCTCAAATCTTCTCAACGGATTTGCAGGATACACGAGAACGGCATGTGCGGCTTTGAAAAATACGGAATTCATATTTAGACGGGAAATTCCCATCTCTGAAATCTAGATTGAAGTACATTTTAGTGCTTACCGATTACTGCTGGAAATTAAATAAAATGATCTGATCTGATCTGATCTGATCTTACCTGAGCTGAGCTGATCTACTTCATGATTCCTCGTTTTTATATCCACACCATCATCACTAAGCTTCGTATATAGTTCGTCTAGGTTTCGTTCGTGAGTTTTCGTCTCACAACAGTACCTAGATCATTCCTGACATCTTTTCCTACGTGGCTTGCCATCTCCTTTCTCCATCACTTTTAAGAGAACAGCCACACTCCCTTCATTTGCCTTTTAGGATCTGTGTGTGTGTGTGTGTGTGTGTGTGTGTTGTGTGTGTGTGTGTGTGTCTGTGTGTGTGTGTGTGTCTGTGTGTGTGTGTGTGTGTGTCTGTGTGTCTATGTGTCCGTCTGTCAGTCTCTGTCTCCCTCCCTCCCTCTCTGTTTCATATTCTTTATTGCTGCCTGTATCTGTCTGTCGCTGTCTCTTTCTTGGAATTAAATTTAGATGTGTCTGATTGCTTTCCTGACTGGTCTTCTTCACCAGGTCTTTAGAACACACGAGGAGCCGCCATTTTCTTCTTCATTGATATTCATGAGTGCCTTGTGAAAATCGTGGTCTGTGATTGAATGCGTGTCGAAATACACAGGAAGAATGAATATATGCATGCACACAGACACACATACCAGCACACAGACACACATACATACAAGCACACAGACAGACAAACACACACACACTAGCAAGCACACACACACACTCTCAAGCACTCTCTCTCTCTCTCTCTCTCTCTCTCTCTCTCTCTCTCTCTCTCTCTCTCTCTGACATTGTGAAACTCGAAATCTGTTTAACCAGTCATTGCTTTTCTCAACTAAAGATGAAGAAATTAGCCATGATCTATATAACTTTAAAAAAAATTATAATTGATGAGGTTATATCACAGACTTAAAAGTTAATTTAAAGTTCCTCCTGTGTTGTGTTATAAGAATGGTTTCATTTAAGGTATATAACTATTTACATATAGGAATTATGAAAATGTATTCGCGTGATGTCAACTGTTGTCCACAACACTTCATAAGTTAATTTGAATAAAACATCAAAAAAATCTTACACACACGCGCACGCAATTTCACGTGGTAAAGCCATCGCGACACAAAACAACAAGAGCCGGACTAGTAAAGCCAAACAACGATAAATAGATAAATAAATAAATAAATAAATAGATAAATAAATAAATAAATACATGAAAAGACGAATGAATGAATGAACGAACGAACAAATGAAAGCACAAACGAACAAACGACCGCACGATTAGATGGATGAATGAATGAATGAATGAATGAATGAATGAATGTTGAAGCTTTTTTTGTGATGACCTAATGAGATACCTAAGACAAATTCTTCGTACTACGTAAACGACGTTTGCTTTGTTACGTCTCCCCTTCAGCCAAAAAGGCAGCGACAATACACACACACACACACACACACACACACACACACACACACACACACACACACACACACAAAACACACACACACACAAAGAGAGAGACAGACAGAGACACAAAGAGACCGAGAGAGACAACAGAGAGAAACAGAGAGAGAGGAGGGATGGATAGAGAGACAGAGAAAAAGAGAAAGCGACAAACAGTGAGACACACACACACACACACATATATATATATATATATATGTATGTATGTATGTATGTATGTACAAACGTCGATGTATATTTGCGGTGAACAATTCACACTGTATAATGGTTTTATTGCAAAAAGCTGCATGTTTTGTTTTTTGGGTTTTTTATTCTTTTTTTTACTAAAGATGTTTACACAATGAAACTATCTTGAAACGTATTTTAAACAAGTAATATCGAATCAAGTTTTGTCAGTTAAAATCTCTTAATCACTGGTTCACAGTCCTGTCAATGCGTTACTTTAAGGTTAAGACGTTATTTGCTTTGTTGTTGTTGTTGCTGTTGTTTTGGGTGACAATTGTTCCTTCACATTATTGATGTTAGCGTTGTTCTAATTCTATTATTTTGTTTATCCATATCTTTTTCTTTAGACCTTGCCGCTTCCTTTCACATATTTTTTTGTCTCATCTATTTTCTTCTACCCCCCATGCCCCACTTTTATCCCCCATACCATGCTTCTATATATACATAGTCTAATATCACTCATAATGAAAAGACATTAAATCAAAGAACCAACACACACACACACACACACACACACACACACACACACACACACACACACACACACACACACCACACACACAGAGTCAGAGACAGACAGACAGAGACAGAAACAGACAGATGTAAAGACAGAATAACACGTACATCATCTGTGTCCATGTAACGTGGAAAAAAAAAACGCAGTTCTTTTTATCCCTAGAGCAGACAGTAAAAGGAGTTTCATATTTACCCTGCATTGTCAACTTCAGCGGAAAGCAAGTAATTAACAACGCATGAACACACACACACACACACACACACACACAATATATATATATATATATATATATATATATATATATATATAACACACACACGCACACATACCTATAGAAAAAGGGAGGAGACAGAGAGATAGAGAGATGCACACAGAGAGTCAGTTAAGGGGACAGACAGCCAGAAAGACAGAGGAACAGAGAAACAGGGAAAGAGAAGAAGACGGAACCAGAGAGCAAGCGAGAGAGAGAGAAGAGAGAAAAGGAGAGAGAGCCAGACAGACAGACAGACAGACAGAAACAGATGTGAAGACAGAATAAAGCATGAATCATCTTTGTTCATCTAAGATGGAAAAAAACCGCCAACAGTCCCATCCCTAAAGCAGCCAGTAAATGGAGGTTCATATTTACCTTGCATTGTAAACTATAGTGGAAAATACATAATCAAACAAAACAAGAACACAGACACACACACACACACACACACACACACACACACACACACACACACTAATCGAGAGAGTGAAAGAGGTGAACAGACACATGGACAGAGACGTACAGACAGATAGGCAGACAGGCATACAGAGAGACAGAGACAGACAAAATTGATAGAGACAAAGATAGACGCAGAGAGAGACATACGCAGAGGGTGGTGGGGGGGTGGGAGAGAGAAAGAGGGGGAGAGAGGGGAGAGGGATAAAGAGAAAGAGAGACAGAGACAAAGAAAGACAGAAAGACAGACACAGAACCAAAGAAACAGACATACAGAGAGGTAGACAGACAGAGAAACAGACAGGCACAGAAACAGAGACAGAGGGGGAGAGAGTCAAAGAGACACACAGACAGATGACCTTATTAGTTATAAAACTGGACATCACCTTGCTGAAACATGAACCCTTGATATAAACACAACATATTTTTTTCTAGCAGAATGTAGACACAAAGCCAGACGATATGGAGGAAGAGAAATAGGAGATGACATCTAAACTGAAAGAAAAGGCATAATGGTCAGTCATGTTGAAATACCTGTTTGTCATGTTGATATGTAGACGGTGTATGCCATTTCTCTTTCTATATTAAAAAAAAAATGAAATAAAACAAAATAAAACAAAATAAATAAATTAAATAAAATTAAAATTAAATATAAAATAAGAATTTTACTTTTTATGTGTAAGGCAAAAAAGAGTGGTGTGTGTGTGTGCGTGTGCGTGTGCGTTCTCCCCACCCCCTATCATGCTGTTCCTCTCCACCACCACTCATTACAAAGGCTTTAATGGCCCTTATTTTTCATGGAGGGGGGGTGGAGTGGGTGAATCGTGTGCATATGTATGTTTATATGTAAATATATATGTATATGATACATATACACATACATACACACATATATGTATATATACACATATATCTGTGTGTGTGCGCGCGCGCGCGAGTGTGTGTTTGTGTGTATGTGTACGTGCGTGTTTCTGCTGATACTACCTCCATGTAGCTTGAACATTGATCATGTCGGAATACATCAAGTTTAGGACGACACAACAAGGGAATTACAAACTGACAGACAAGGTGAAGGTCGACGTTCATATGGCCTATTTCAGACATCGTCTTAAATCACACACACACACACACACACACACACACGCACACACACACACACACACACACACACACACACACACACACACACACACACACACACACACACACACACCGTGAAAGAGAGAGAGAGAGAAAGAGAGAGAAAAAGAGAGAAAGAGAATGAGGCTGAGAGAGACAGACGGACAGAGAATCTGAGCTTGAGAGAGATATTCTGAGTCAGAGAGAGAGAGAAGAGAGAAGAGAGAGAGAGAGAGAGAGAGAGAGAGAGAGAGAATGCATGTGTGTAAACTGCGTTAAAAGAAATAGTGAATAACGAAAGATGGCACCTCAAATGGCTCATTTTACTTTATACCACACGCCCCTGAGTGACGCAAATAAATACATTTACATTATGATTATCATATAAACGAAGGACTCCTGAGGAGTAATTAAACATGCAGATAACACTTACCTGTTTACCCAGTTCCAGTTTACAAATATGACGTCTCCACACTCGGAATGATTTCCACATGCACTACCGTCGAGAGTACGATGTGATGGAGCAGATCCTTTAAATGTTTCTGCTTACCCAGCTCAGCTACTTGCTCACTGACTCGTCCACATTGACATTCTCACTCCCGACAGTTCAAACTATTTTCGCGGAAGTTCTGATTTACACAGAATCGTTGTGTAGCGCCATTTTGTCAAAATGATTTGGACTCACCGCGCATTACAAATAATTAGACTGTTTAGTGGAGCCCAGAAAACTCAGAGCCGTTTGCCAAGTCGACTACTCTCCACCATGTTGTTTTTGCACAGTCTGTATCTTCGGTTGGCGAACATACCCGAAAGTTCTTGTTTCGGTAAGCCAATTACTGACATGATTTTCACGATTTTAGCGTGAAATGTCGACATCCCGTATGCGTATACACACGGCAGGAGTTTAGGCACTGGCAGTTCTGCACGCACAATGATCTGTGAGATCGGAAAAATGTCTCAACTCTTTCCTTTTCCCATGAAAAGGAGGTGTCTGCAGAGATCGAACCCTCGATCTGATTGCAAGTTTGATTACCACGCCTAAATTCGAAAGGACTGTCCCACAATGACTGTGTCATTATAAATTTACACAGTAATCTTCGCAAGAAATGCCTATCAATTAACATCAGGAAGAGAGTTCTTGAATGTAGTATAGAACCGATGATGTTATACGATTGTGAAGCGTCGACAGTCAACGCAAAATGCGGTTTCTAAGAGGACAGTTGAGTTCCATGAACAGCAAAGAAAAACGAGATAGTCTTGATGGAGGCTTACACAAGAAGGTCATTGATAAAGAAGATTAGGAAAAGACAAACAACATTTACAGGCCATTTTATGAGGAAAGGGGAATTAGAGCACCTGGTCACAACAGGAAAGCTGGAGGGAGAGAGAACACCAGGTAGACCCAGGGAGAAAATACTGGACGGACTTGCAGAGTGGCTGAGGACAGAGAGGGTGGGAGATGTACTTGCAGCGATAAGGAACAGATGCATACGTAGGGCCGTGATCGCCAACACCACGCAGCAGGGCACATGATGACGATGAATCTTTGCTACTCAGAGTTCTCTTTAATATAAACTGCTATGCTGCATTTTTACCAGCGACGACCAAAACATGAAAACGTGATTTTTCTCTGTCAAAATATATTCATTGTATTAAATTACGGCTACTCTACCCTGGTGGACACGCACTGCCACAGCGCAGCTGCACCTTTAATTTTTTTTCTTTATTTTCTTTTACTATAATTATGTGTGTATGCTGTGTTTACTTATGACAAGTGATGTTTCTTTGTAATTTTGTTATTGACAACTTCTTACCTGCTATGGAATTTTAAACGTGGGCTGAGTGCGTGTACTGTACAAAAGACTTTGGTTTATTGTCAAATAAAAACGATCAACACCTAGAAAGCTAGTGGAATGAAGAAACAACAGGCGGGGGCCTAGGGAGGGGGTGGGGGGAGCGAAGGGGGCTAATCTATGTCTGATCCATGATTCGAAACAAGATTTCTTGTTTCCAAGGCAGACCACACCACACACCCGAAAAAGACATATTACATGTAGATAGGTATACCTCACAGGCTTCAAACTGAAACGTCCTGGGTACGACTAAATTAAGATACCTCTGTATTACCTGGGAAACAACAAGGAGTGGACAGGTCGTAATGGCCCAGAGATTTTCAACCTGGTTGAGGAAAGACAGATGTGGAGGACAGAAACCTGAAGAGCAGTACGGGTAGTAAACATTCCATGGAGTGATGCTGTACACTGACTGACTGACTGACCTCCAGCTCTGCATAGAGGATACAGGGTGAAGATTTCTCCAGTCTGACAAATCAGCCGTGTGTATACACAAGCAGAATATCTCGTATGGACGTTTAAAGATCATGCAAATCACGAAAGTATCCGTTGGCTTATGGAAACACGAGAAAAAGAAAAAACAACAACAACAACAACAACAACAAAAAACAATCTAGCTGCAGTCCTACCAAAGATGCAGACCGTGCAATAAGATCGTGGAGAGTGGTCAGCTCAGGGAAACAATTTGATCTTTGTGCGCTCTACTAAAATGTCAGTCTGATCACGTGAAATGTACAGTGAGTCCAACTGCATTTGTAGCACAGCGATATACACGATTAATACATTTATACCTCTGTGTGTGTATGTGTGAGTGAGAGAGAAAGAGAGAGAGTGTGTGTATATGTGTATATATATAATTATATATATATGTGTGTGTGTGTATATATATGTGTGTGTATGTTGTGTGTGTGTGTGTGTGTGTGTGTGTGTGTGTGTGTGTACGCGTGTATGTATGTATATGTGTGCGTGAAAGAGAGAATGTGCCAATATATATCTGTGTACGTGCGTGCGTGTATGTGTGTGTGCGTAGGTCCATGCGTGCGTGTGTATGTGTGCGTGTATGTACGTGTATGTGTGTACGTGTGTGTGTGTGTGTGTGTGTGTGTGTGAAAAGAGAGAGAGAGAATGTGCCAGTATGTATATGTGTGAGAGCATGTGTACATGTATACGTGCGTGCGTGCGTGTGTCCGTATGTGTGAAAGAGACAGACAGAGAGAGAGAGAGGTTTTGTGTGTGTGTGTATGTGTGTGTCTGCGTGCGTGCGTATGTCTGTATGTGTGAAAGAGAGACAGAGAGAGAGAGAGAGAGAGAGAGAGATTTTGTGAGTGTGTGTATGTGTATGTGTGTGTGTTTGTGTGTGTGTGTTGTGTGTGTGTGCGTGTGCGTGTGCGTGCGTGCGTGTGTGTGTCTGTGTGTGTGAAAGAGAGAGAGAGAGTTTGTGTGTTTGTGTATGTGTATGAATAAAACACACAAAAACTTGGGTCTGTCTGCATGGTTTGCAAACCTCGTTATGGACACTTACGGTGTATAATTACATCGTCTCTACGCAACATAGCGGACGTCGATCTCTGTCATCTGTGCCTCGGCATTACCGGTCGTCTCTGCCCCACATCGTCTTCATCACTCAGTCGTCATTATGTGGTGTATCCCTTCATAGTCTCTGTCCCCACATCGCCTTCATCACTCGGTGTCATTATGTGGTGTATCTCTTCATCGTCTCTGTCCCACATCGTCTTCATCATTAAGTGTCATGATGTGGTGTATCTCTTCATCGTCTCTGTCCCACATCGTCTTCATCACTCAGCGTCATGATATGGTGTATCCCTTCATCGTCTCTGTCCCACATCGTCTTCATCTTTAAGTGTCATGATGTGGTGTATCCCTTCATCGTCTCTGTTCCACATTGCCTTCATCATTCAGTGTCAGCGTTTGGTTTATTCATTTATCGTCTCATCGTCTCGGTTCTCCATCAGTTCAGCTTATCGTCTCACAAATAAAAGTAGGTTTTCCTGTGTGTGTGTATGTGTGTTGTGTGTGTGTGTGTGTGTGTGTGTGTGTGTGTGTGTGTGTGTGTTTGTTTGTTTGTTTGTGTGTGTTTGTGTGTGTGTATGTGTGTGTGTGTGTGTGTGTGTGTGTGTGTGGTGTGTGTGTGTGTGTGTGTGTGTGTGTCTTTTTAGCAACTGTCCTACTGATGCCATCTCCTGTCCCCACTACCTTAATGGAACGGCCACTTTCACAGCATTTGCATTTTTACCCATCCTTTCTATCTCTGTCTCTGTCAATGTCTGTCGATCTATCTGTTTGTCTGTCTGACTGTCCCTCTGTCTGACCCACTATCTTTCTCTCTCACGCAAGCGACCGCACACGCACGCACGCACACACGCGCATACACGCATACACATACACATACACATACACATACACACACACTCGCACAAACCTATCTCTCTTTCTCACTGTCTGTATATATATATATATATATATATACATGTATATATATATATATTTATATATACACATATATATATATTATATATATACATATATATTTATATATATACATATGTATATATATACATATATGTATATACGTACATACATATATATACATGTACATATATATATCTGTGTGGGTGTTTGTGTGTGTGCATAGACTACAGATAGAGAAATATATACCTATATTTATCGACAGAGATAAAGCTAAGAAAAACGTGTCTCGTGCATAATTACTTAATCTTTGCTTCTTAAATTAATATGCCAGCATCTTCCTAGTATAAAAAATTCGTTACTGAATATCTTCCTAGTAAAAGAAATTGTTACTCTTGTGCATAATTGTGTTGTTTTCGTCTATCATTCTGTCGACATCTCCCATTCTTATCTATTTTTTATCCATTTCATCGTATCTCGACTGTACTACACTTTGCATTTCTTTGTATGTCAACATCTTAATTTTAGTTCTGGGCAAGTCATCATCTCTAAACCATATGTAGGTCATCTCTGCCATCTTTTTCTGTGTGGCTTCTGTCCCGTTCGTGCCATCTCTTCTTATTATCATCTTAATGGAACAGCCACATTACTGCGGATGCATTTTTAGGTTCTCTGTCTTTCTCTGTCTCTCTGTCTCTGTAATCACTCTGTCTCTCTCTCTCTCTCTCTCCTCTTTCTTTCTGAGCCTCTCTTTCTCTCTCTCTCTCTCTCTCTTTCTCTCTCTTTCTCTCGATTTTTATGTATAACGTCTGTCTCTCTCTGTCGCTCTCTGTCTCTGTTTCTCTCTATCTCTATCCGTCTCTGTCTGTCCTCTGTCTGTCTGTATCTCTGTCTCTCTCTGTCTCTCTCTGTCTCTCTCTCTCTCTCTCTGTCTCTTTCTCTTTACCTTTATGTATGTCTGTCTTTCTCTGTCGCTCTCTGTCTCTGTCCGTCTCTGTCTGTCCGTCTCTGTCTCTCTTTCTCTCTCTCACTCTGTCTCTCTTCCTCTCTCTCTTTCTTTCTCTCTCTTTCCCTCTCTCTCTCTCTTTTGCTCTCTCTATATCTTTCATTCTCTCTGTCTCTGTCTCTGTCTCTGTCTCTCTCTCTCTTTCTCTCTATCTTTATGTATTTGTCTGTCTCTCACTGTCGCTTACTGTCTCTGTCTGTTTCTCTCTGTCTCTGTCCGTCTCTGTCTGTCTGTCTGTCTCTGTCTCTGTCTCTCTCTCTGTCTCTGTCTCTCTCTCCCTTCTCTCTGTCTCTATGTCTGTCTGTCTGTCTCTCCCTGTTTGTCTCTCTCTCTTTGTCTCTCTCTCCCTTTCTGTCTGTCTGTCTGTCTGTCTTTCTTCTTCTTCTTCTTCTCTCTCTCTCTCTCCTTCTCACTCTTTCTTCTCTTCTCTCTCTCTCTCTCACTCTTCCGTCCCCTCCCTTCTCTTATTCTTCCTCAATTAGATGTAATACTATTTGATTGCCTTCCTGTTTGGTCCTTCCGCCTTGAGCACAGTATTCAGAAAATAGCCCGCCAAAGAATGCTTTCCAGCATTCAGCTGAAGAAAAAGAAGGTGAATGTTTCAAATAAACACGCATATGAACTCACAGATAGCAGACAAAGAGAACCAGTCATCGTGGCCTGGCGGTCCGAGCTACTAAATGCTGACTGGAAGGTCGTGGGATATTTTTTTCTTCTTCTTCCAGTTTTTAAAAGTTTCTATTTGCATCAGGTTTCTATGAAATATTTTTAAAGGGATACATTTTTCTCCAGTTTTTATGCTACATCTGTGCGTCAGACTAACGGAAAATGTCGGTCGATAGTACTTTCAGCAAGGGAATTGGAAACTGTCAAAACAGGAAACATGCTGTCAAGAATTGAATTCTGTCATTCCTCGTTTTACTTCGTTTTGCCATCCCATCTCCTACGGCACATTAATGGCCACAGAATCTGGGACATTTTTTTCTCAATGCCATTATGATAAGAAAACAAGAATTGGCATGGCAAAACAAAAAAAAAGTTCCAATTAAACAACATATGGAAAAACAGAGGGCTTTCCAAAAATTTTAAATTAAGAATTCTGAAAAGTTTGGTTTGGCCTGTTTTAATGTATAGTTGTAAAGCCTGAACACGAAGAAAAGACCAAGAAAATAAATTCAATGCAGCAGAAATGTGGCTCTTTTGACGACTTCTCAGAGTGAAATGGACAGACAGAAGAACAAACGATAACGTTCAAGATCCGCTCAAAATTGAGACTTTGCGACGGACTGTACTCTATGCTCAGTTTCGTACTATATCCTGACGTCAACCGGACCCGAGAAATACAACCAAATTCAGTGCTAGTCTGGAAACTTGAGTAACACCCTCAAAGAGGAACTGTAAAGTGGATGAGACTCAAACTGTGTGGTCCCAGTCTTCTCGATAAGCCTGTAGCACACTCAGTTCTGGGTAGGATCTGGTTGGGGATGAAACTTCTCATTGTGATTTTAACAGGGTTGATGGGAGTCGAACCACTAACCATCCAGTCGGTAGTCTGTTGCACTAAACACTGTACCATGATGATCGGTACACTGACAATTATGTTTATGTGACACACAGCTGTTATGGTGATGTACTTCTTTTATGTAACGTAACTAACTGACTAACCAACCATCTAAGTAACTTACAAAAACAGCTTAGCACATAAATGACATATGTCTGCTCAAGTTCAAGTTCATATCGCTTATAGCCCAGCCGAGCACTAGAGCCATATCAGGACTAACACCACGTCAGAAATATACACTCAACTACTTATTACTTATTGATTGATTGATTCA
>JAPXFY010000016.1:46118662-46121162 GCA_030674185.1 Monoplex corrugatus
GATTGATCAATGATCGATCGATTGATCGATTGATTTGATTGACTGATGGTTGATTGATTGATTCTGATGATGATTGATTGCCATTGATTGACTGATTGATTGATTGATATGTTTTGGTTGTTTTAATTTCTGTGACACCACAGTGGCTTTGAACTCTCGCCACTCGTTTCTGTTGCACAACACACAACCAACCCTGTGTTCATTTATTCAAAGTTTCAGTGCCATGGAAATCATGAGAGGCAGCGAGGTCAAACAGCAAACTGACCATTCATCAAGACAGTCTGTGCAATAATGCTGGATTACTTTGGCAGATTCAGTGTTTCCACTTCTGATCCAACTTACTAAGCATCCTATTAGGACAGTCATCACCTACTCGTAAGACGAGACTGGGTGAGAGAATCCCATAAAGAAGCCGTCACCTCTTCACAAAAACAACAAACCGAACCAAACCAATCCATCCAAGGAATCGTCATGACATATTCTGTGTGTGTGTGTGTGTGTGTGTGTGTGTGTGTGTGTGTGTGTGGTGTGTTTGTGGTGTGTGTGTTGTGTGGTGTGTGTGTGGTGTGTATGTGCGTGCGCGTGTGTACTTTGTGGTGTGTATGTGTTGGTGTGTTTGATTGTGCGTTATTTGTGTATGTTTGTTGAGTGTGTGTTTGTGTGTGTGTGTGTGTGTGTGTGTTTGTTCAGTGTGTGTTTGCATGTGCATGTGCGTGCGTGCGTGCGTGCGTGAGTGTGTGTGTATATGTGTGTATGTGTTATGTGTGTGTGTGTGTGCAAGTGTGTGTTGGGGAGGGGGGCATGTGTAAGACATGGTTATGTTCATCTTATGATTTATGCATTTAGACATTTTACATTTTGTTTATGAGTATTGGCACTAAGATATATTTCAAAGACTTATTTTATAATCTCATTTGTTGCTATTCTTGATGGAATGACCATGCTTGCCCTGTTACTTTTTGTTTGTTTCTTTCATTGTTTGTTTTGAAAAACTCTCAGATAGGGCTTAAAATCTTCATCAAATAAATACCTTAACGATTTCTGACTATATAAAATTTACCGACCATGTGTTTGACAAGGATTGTAAACGCTATACAGATGAAATCATGATTACATGTAAATTACTAATATCGTGTCTTTCCCAACAAATCAAATACCAATTATGATATTCTCAAATATGTGGATTTCTGTTCCTGTCCACAGTAAATACATCATTGAAAGAAGAGTACTCTCAACTATTTCCTCATACTGATTGGTGTTTGGGGAGTTGGGGAGAGGATTGTGTTTCTTCTCGTTCTTGGTTTTTTCTTTTAATTATTTTTTTGTCCTAAGTCGGCACCATTTCACTGTCCACATAATCTTTGAAAGATGGTGTTATTGCTGACATGAGGCATGACAATGTGTAGGGTAATCACGATGCCACAAAGTTCCATTTTGGGTTGAGACTGCGTGATAGAGATGTACTGTGTGTATCTTTTCATAGTACATCCTGTTGTCAACCAGGCCTGGGGGATACAGTCAAATTGCTGTGCTGGTCTGGAAATTTGAGCAAAACCCTCAATGATGCATTAATGAAGTGGATGAAATTCAAATACATGTGGTCATCCCAGGCTTTACACTGGGCCCAACATTTTGAACTCTAGTAGATAGGAAAAGACAGGCAACATTTATAGGCCATTTTATGAGGAAAGGGGAATTGGAGCACCTGGTCACAACAGGAAAGCCGGAGGGAAAGAGCTCCAGGTAGACTCAAGGAAAAAATATTGGACGGACTTGCCAAGTGGCTGAAAACAGAGAGGGTGAAGATGTGCTTGCGGCAACAAGGTATAGAAACAGATGGAAGGCCATGATCGCCAACTCCATGTGGCAAGGCACTTGATGATGAGTACATAGGAGGCAGTTGGGGCATAACAATCCCACGATGACTTTGTTCATATAATGGGATTTGAACTCACAACCATCTAGTCGGTTGTCCGTTGCAGTCAGCACTGTACCACAACAACTTGTAGTCGTAATCTAAAGCAAGTGTGACGGCCCATTTTCAAGCAAACAGGCGCAAAAAAAAAACTAAAAACATGAAAAAAGAATAAAAAGGTAAATAAAAACAACGCGATATTTGGAATCACAAGCGAAGATCACAACAAACACCAGCAATACAAAAATTAGGAGAAAAAGACAAACTTCCTGTTTTGCAAGTTTACCTTCTTTCAGTCAACTTTCATGACGCTGGACGGAGCAGCAGGGAAGTTTCAGTCTTTTTCTCCTAATTTCTGTATCTAGTGTTTGTTTGTTTGTGATCTTACGCTTGACAAAGGCCAGTTGGCCGAAAATTTGCGCCTGTCTTATCTTGTTGTATTAAATACGCGTTCTTATTCTTTTTTATGTGGTTTTTTTTTTTGGATCCAACTTGTGGTTGTGCTAATTCTAATGTCAGAGTTATTTCGCTTTTACTTTGCAAGTTTACCTCCTTTCAGTCTGCTGTCATGTGGCTTCCTGCTTT
>JAPXFY010000016.1:46128662-46131162 GCA_030674185.1 Monoplex corrugatus
TTTCACGTACAGGAAACATTTAATAAGCAACAAGGCTTTCAATATGAGAGGCTGTGCTTTGTCGTTTAGAATATACAGATGCAAAGGAGAGATCCTAACTTTGTCAAGAATAAGTCAATGCCTGTCAGATAGGCACATACATAGAGGGCTGAATACCAGTGATCCAATTCCAGACCAGTACAAGACTTCTGACTTGCCAACTTCTTCAGCTCAAATGACAGATCATATCATATTTTCTGTGTACTTGTATATGTTAAATTTTCAGTATATCGAAGTGGTTATGATCCCAGGGATGTGACCTATGTATGATTCAGATCAGTTTTTATTTTCAGGTTCGAGTATCATTCGAGGTTCAGTTTTGTTCACATTTTCCCGTCTTATGACAATGTTGAGAAAGTAGATGTATGATTATGTGCTCTGTTGAAAATATCTAATTAGTTATTGTAAAATCTTCGGAAAAAGCCTGTTCAGACTGTTTCATTGTTGTGTGCACCTCAAGCACGACACTTTTCCCTACAATAGAATAGAACCTCAACACGATTAGGCGAGGTCTGGTACCACCAGCTTTGCTAAACCAATGTAAATCTTTGTATCTGTTTGGTCCACAGACATACCTACTGTTCTTTCATTTTGAATATTCCCACTGCTTATTACACACAGTCAGATGCAGTTTCTAGTTTCTGTCCCGCCTTTTTCAGCCCAAAAATAAGCTTATCTGTCTCCATTTCAGGTAGTTTACTTTCAAGAGAGTCGACACAATCTGTTTAGAATTCAGTGAATCGTTTAATTTTAGCTCAAATAACGTCCTTAATAATATATTTAGTAAGCAGGTTCAACAGTTTCTGATAATTGTTTCTAGATCTGGCTGGTATCCACTTTTTTCTATTTCCGAAACACATGAAGTTATCCTCTACTGCAATGATTCATTGCCACTTTGTTTCCAAAAGTGACTCTCTCAGGGCTACCAGGTGTATCATTGGCTGTATAAGTGGATGAAGGTATACTCTTCTTCTTTTATCATCTTTTTTAATTTTTTACTCTACGAAAATATGTTAATATGCTTTTATTCTTACTTATGTACAGGATAACATCAGTTTTGTATATTGTGTATACCTCCAAACTGTCTCATGCAAATTTACAGCAGAAGACTTGTTTTGTTCATTATTTGCAAAATCATTACAAAAAGTACGTACCACGTGTTCTTCCGCAAGTGCTACAAGGTAATAAGAACTGCAGCCTTAGTTTATGTTTTACTGGCCATAGTGACACATGGAGGAAGTTAGAGCAGCACTGAAAAAGATGAAATGGGGAAAAGCCCCAGGACCAGACAATATTACTACAGAAATGATTCAGGCCCTAGGAGAATTTGGCATTGAAAAAAGTAGTCCTCTTAAATGAAATTTATGAAATAACCCCAAAGATATGTCAAATCAATTTTCATTGCACATCCAAAGAAAGCAAGGGCTGTAGAATGCAAACTACACCGTACAATCAGCTTGGTGAGCTGTGTAACAAAATCCTGTTTAGAATACATGATGAGGACAAGGAACAGAATCAAAAGAGAAATAGCAGAAGAACAGTGTGAATTTGCTAAAGGAAAAGAACTGTAAATGCCATATACATCCTGTGAACCATCATAGAGAGGTCAGTCGAGTTAAATAAAGATTTGTATTTATGCTTTGTCGATTATACCAAGACTTTTGATCGAGTAAGGCACGAAGAATTAATAAACCAACTAGACAGGCTCAATCTTAATCAAAAAGATCTAAGAATAATGAGAAATATGTATTGGGAACAAACAGCAGCCATGAGAATAAAGAACGATATTAACTCTTTCCAAAATGATAAATGGGGGGTAAGGCAAGATTGTGTTCTGTCCACGGCTGTTCAGATGCCGCAATTTCTTTCCACTTAGTTGTGACCTACTTAGGCGGACAGGCCGCAGCACCAGCTGTACCACTGATGGGTTGGCCCCTTTCTCTAGCACCACTGCCCACTGCCCGATTTACGTATCCTTCTTTGTTATCTGTCTGTTAATTTCTTTACTTAATGCACGACTGCTGCATATCCACCTCAAATTTGTCTTGGCATCGAAGGTTTGCACAGGATTAGAATAAGTGTTCTTTCACTATAATAGATCCATTTTGCGATTTTTGTTTCCTGAGACCAGTTTTATGAACTTTTTTTGAAAGTTTTATGGAGTGTGTGTATTCATGTGTACACAACAGGTGTGACAGATATAATATTTTTTTGTGTTCTGTTTTTTAATGGTTGATTTCAGTGGTGTCATGGTGGGTTATTAATTCTCATGTAATTTGTTTGTGTTTCAAAACAATATGGAAAAAAGAACATACAAAGCAGTTACATTTGAAAAGATTGCATCTATTGTGTAGAGTATCTGGTGGACGCTCAAAAAGAAATTCATAGACCTGTGTGAAATTTTGCAGAAACATAGCACAAAACTAAAGAGATTTCAGGGCATAAATATTCATTTAGATTG
>JAPXFY010000016.1:46136162-46138662 GCA_030674185.1 Monoplex corrugatus
AGAAAGAGAAGGAAGGGAACATGAAGAAACAGAGAAAGAGAAGGAAGGGAACATGAAGAAACAGAGAAAGAGAAGGAAGGGAACATGAAGAAACAGAGAAAGAGAAGGAAGGGAACATGAAGAAACAGAGAAAGAGAAGGAAGGGAACATGAAGAAACAGAGAAAGAGAAGGAAGGGAACATGAAGAAACAGAGAAAGAGAAGGAAGGGAAAAAGAAGAAACAGAAAAGGAAGGAAGGGAAAAGAAGAAAACAGAGAAAGAGAAGGAAGGGAAACATGAAGAAACAGAGAAAGAGAAGGAAGGGAAAAAGAAGAAACAGAGAAAGAGAAGGAAGGGAACATGAAGAAACAGAGAAAGAGAAGGAAGGGAAAAAGAAGAAACAGAGAAAGAGAAGGAAGGGAAAAAGAAGAAACAGAGAAAGAGAAGGAAGGGAACATGAAGAAACAGATAAAGAGAAGGAAGGGAAAAAGAAGAAACAGAGAAAGAGAAGGAAGGGAAAAAGAAGAAACAGAGAAAGAGAAGGAAGGGAAAAAGAAGAAACAGAGAAAGAGAAGGAAGGGAAAAAAGAAGAAACAGAGAAAGAGAAGGAAGGGAAAAAGAAGAAACATAGAAAGAGAAGGAAGGGAAACATGAAGAAACATAGAAAGAGAAGGAAGGGAACATGAAGAAACATAGAAAGAGACGGAAGGGAACATGAAGAAACAAGAGAATGAGAAGGAAGGGAACATGAAGAAACAGATAAAGAGAAGGAAGGGAACATGAAGAAACAGAGAAAAAGAAGGAAGGGAAAAGAAGAAACAGAGAAAGAAAGAGACCAAGAAAGGAGGGAGGGACACATAGATAAAGAGTTATTTTTTATGTCAGCGCCACCTTGCGTGACATGGCCAGCTGGCAGAACCATCCTAGGGAGGTTGGATTTCTTTTTTCCGTTTAATCCTACACCGACACCACCACAACAACAGTTTGTTAGAGTGGCAGTAATATGATCAGTTTTAAAGTACCATACCCAGTGCTTAGAAACAACAACCATCAGCGTTTGAAACCGTTGCTTAAACCAGCGAAGTGAATCAGGTCAGACAGACAGACAGACAGACAGACAGACAGAGAGAGAGTGAGAGAGAGAGAGAGAGGGAGAGTATGATTGTGGAGCCAGACAGACACAGAGGGAGAGACAAAGAGAAAAAATGACAGGGAGGCTGACAGTCAGACAGACAAGCAGAACGAAAAGATAAAGAAAAACACAGACAGAGAAACAGAGACAGGAAAGATCATATGAAATAAATATCTGAATGACCATATTCTACTTGATTGTGACTGTCCCACAGTTCAGCGGCTGACTGACCACATGCTGCCTGACCATGACTGTCCAACAGTTTAGTGGCTGTCTGACCACATGCTGCCTGACATTTTGTGCAACAGCTCAGTGGCTGACTGACCACATTCCGCCTGACTGTAACTGTCCAACAGTTTAGTGGCTGTCTGACCACATGCTGCCTGACTTTTTTTGTGCAACAGCTCAGTGGCTGACTGACCACGTTCTGCCTGACTGTGACTGTCCAACAGTTCAAAAGCTGACTGACAACATTCTGCCTGACTGTGACTGTCAACAGTTCAAAAGCTGACTGACCACATTCTGCCTGACTGTGACTGTCCAACAGTGCAGTAGCTGACTGACAACATTCTGCCTGACTGTAACTGTCCAACAGTGCAGTAGCTGACTGACCATATTCTGCCTGACTGTAACTGTCCAACAGTGCAGTGGCTGACAGACAACATTCTGCCTGACTGTAACTGTCAACAGTTCAAAAGCTGACTGACCATATTCTGCCTGACTGTGACTGTCCAACAGTGCAGTGGCTGACTGACAACATTCTGCCTGACTGTAACTGTCCAACAGTGCAGTAGCTGACTGACCATATTCTGCCTGACTGTAACTGTTCAACAGCTAAGTGGCTGACTGACCATATTCTGCCTGACTGTGACTGTCCAACAGTTCAGTGGCTGACTGACCATATTCTGCCTGACTGTAACTGTTCAACAGCTAAGTGGCTGACTGACCATATTCTGCCTGACTGTGACTGTCCAACAGTGCAGTGGCTGACTGACCATATTCTGCCTGACTGTAACTGTCCAACAGTGCAGTAGCTGACTGACCATATTCTGCCTGACTGTAACTGTTCAACAGCTAATGGCTGACTGACCACATTCTGCCTGACTGTGACTGTCCAACAGTGCAGTGGCTGACTGACCACATTCTGCCTGACTGTGACTGTCCAACAGTTCAGTGGCTGACTGACCAAATTCTGCCTGACTGTGACTGTCCAACAGTGCAGTGGCTGACTGACAACATTCTGCCTGACTGTGACTGTCCAACAGTGCAGTAGCTGACTGACCATATTCTGCCTGACTGTAACTGTTCAACAGCTAAGTGGCTGACTGACCACACTCTGCCTGACTGTAACTGTCCAACAGCTAAGTGGCTGACTGACCATATTCTGCC
>JAPXFY010000016.1:46148662-46151162 GCA_030674185.1 Monoplex corrugatus
CTGAACACTATTGGTAAGATTCGCTCCTTCCTTTCCACTGATGCTACCAACAAGCTTGCTGTCTCTTTCATACTATCTAGACTGGACTATTGTAACTCTCTATTCGCAGGTCTCCATGACAATCAACTATCTAAACTTCAGCGCATACAGAACCACGCGGCTCGCCTTGTTCTCCGCAAGCCCAGGCGTGAGAGTGCAAAATCTCTGCTTAGAACACTTCATTGGCTCCCGGTAAAGGCTAGGATTCAATATAAAGTTGCCTGTCTCTGCTTTCAGTGTATCTATCACGAGAACATGCCATCCTATCTTGCCAACCTCCTGCAGGGTTACAAACCTTCTCGAACGCTCCGCTCTTCTGACACCTCACTGTTGACTGTTCCTCGCTTCTCTCTAGACACCTTTGGTAAAAAATCTTTCTCTGTCTTTGGCCCAAATGTATGGAACTCTCTACCACTGTCTCTCAGAAAAACTAAGTATTTCTCAACCTTCAAACGGCACCTGAAAACCCACCTCTTTCAAACTCATCTAACCTGAAGAGCCTTAGTTTGCAAGTCTGTCATCAGACTAATCTCTCCTGCCTGTATAACAGTATTTTGTATAAGGGCCTATTGAGCAAGGTGTGTGTGTGCATGCATGTGTGTGTGTGTGTGTGTGTGTGTGTGTGTGTGTGTGTGTGTGTGTGTGTGTGTGTGTGTGTGTGTGTGTGTGTGTGTGTGTGTGTGTGTGTGCTTGAGTGAGCATGTGTGTGTATCACTGTATGTGTACAGCTGAGGAAGGGATAGGGGAGAAATTGAGTGGGAAAGAGACTGAAATACTTTAAGAAACTTTTTCAAATCTTTGTTTGTATGTAAATTGTGATGTATGATATGCGAATAGTTCATAATTTGTGAGGAATTTTGATTGTCAAGGTATTAATGCTGTAATACTGAAGTTGTAATGTTTTTCCTGTATATGGATTAGAATTTTTCTGTTTTTATCTTCATTCAAAATATTGATTATAATTTTATGTAGAACTATTGCATGCAAACATAGCACACGCACACGCACACACACACACACACACACTCTCTCTCTCTCTCTCTCTCTCTCTCTCACACACACACACACACACACACACACACACATTCTTACAAACACACGCGCACAGCAACGCACACGCACGCACACACACATGTACACACACACGTACGCAAGCACACACACGCAGCAATATATAAACACAGTATGCCTCTTTATTCATATGAAAAATCTGTTAATCTTTCTTCATTACATAAGTCAGTGTTTAAATTTTAATATTCTGTGGTTTCTTATGTGTCTTCTTACTTGTATAGCTTTAATGTTTGTTGTTATCTTATTGTGTATGTAATTGTGAACATTTTTTATCACCTTTTGCCTTTCTTGCGAAATGTAAAGCGCTGGTGAGCATGTTTTTATATGGAATATGCGCTATACAAATAAACATTATTATTATTATTATTATGAAGTACTTCACAAGGATCCAACCAAAGAGATAGCTGCAACATCCAATGCTTTGATGGAAACGCTTCTGAAAGAACAGATAGTGGACCAGAAATGCAACGAATGGGGGAAGGTCGATGAACAAACTGTGAGAACTCATACATTTCACCATCTCCCAAAGATACACAAAGATAACCAGACACCTCCAGAGCGACCCATCATCTCCCGCGTTAATGGACCTACGGAACGGCTTTCCAAGCTCGTAGATCATTGGCTTCAGCCCATCGTGCAAGCACTGCCATCGTACCTGAGGGATACAACGCACTTCTTGCAAGTGGTGGAGGCCTGAAAAGAAAAAAATGGCACCAATACTCGAGGACGTACTTATCGTCACAGTCGACGTTGTTGCACTCTACCCGAGTATACCGCATGAGGAGGTTTCAGAATCACTTCAACATATGCTCAAGAACAACAGATATCTGATCAAAGACGCTCCCAGTACTCCTCTGCTGCTGGACATCGTGAAATATGTCCTCCACAACAACGTCTTTGACTTCGACGGCCACTTCTTCCGCCAGATTCACCCATGGCGCCAGCAATTGCAAACCTCTTTATGGGGTGGATCGAAAGCCTGCTGCCATCATCCCCTCACCACATTAGCACAGACCTGTGGCGTCGATTCATCGACGATGTGATCATGCTGTGGACCCATGGAGAAACAAAACTCAAACATTTCCTGGACTGGCTGAACAAACAGCATCCCACCATAAAGTTCACCGCTCACTATGGTCGTAGCAACATCCCTTTTCTGGACACATCAGTCAGCATCAAGGATGGACATTTTATCACAGATCTTCACAGGAAACCAAGTGACGCTAACATGTACCTTCCCTTCAGATCCAGTCATCCGCGCCACTGTGTCCGAGCAATACCTCATGGACAGTGCCTGAGAATCAGACGGATCTGCTCAGAAGATGCAACATTTAAGAAGAGATGCACTGAACTGAAGGATCGCCTGAGAGCACGTGGCTACCCCAACAGC
>JAPXFY010000016.1:46156162-46173662 GCA_030674185.1 Monoplex corrugatus
GACAGGCAGAGAGAGAGAGATACAGACAGACAGACAGACACATAATTCCAGAAACATAAAAATACGTAAACAGACACAAAACAATAAACAAATAAAAAAGATGTAAAATCGAAGGGAAAGAAACAGGATAAAAAGGACAGGTAAACGAGGAAGGAAGAAAGCAGTAAAGAAGCAGAATGCATAAACGTAAAATACAGAAGTACACAAAGAAAATTAAGATAGACACCATCTCAATCGCAATCAAAACAAACGTAATAAAAAGTTAAATGATGTGGATAGACATTAAACAAAAACAAGACAGATCAACGCAAACAAAACAAACGTAATAAAGTTAAATGATGTGGATAGACATTAAACAAAAACAAGACAGATCAACGCAAACAAAACAAACGTAATAAAGTTAAATGATGTGGATAGACATTAAACAAAAACAAGACAGATCAACGCAAACAAAACAAAATGTATCCCCTTTTTATCGAGAACTTAAATGCAGTGCATGTGACTTGATGGATTAAGTATCGTTTCGTGTGGTTTTAAACATGTAATGAATTTGAATTATAAAGGTGTCAGCATCTTAAATATGGATGCATATTTGCTTCTTTCATTTTAGAAAAATCTAGCACATATGGGTTCATAGCGCGTCGTGTGATTTTATTTCCTGACATTTTAATGTGTTTCTTTCTTTTATTTTTATTTTTCCTTTTTTTTCAGATAGAAAATAGAAAGCTGTCATTTAAGCATTTCTTCTTGTATTGTTACTTCATCTTGTTTAACACACACCTGTCTGGGACTGGTTAAATATATTGTATTGTTATCCAACTGGACCTTATCTCTTTTAAACTAAAGTGAATCGTTATGATCAGTATAGACTAAAGAACTCAAACAAATTCAACGATCTGTAATTGAAAAACAGATGGAAACTATGTATAACTCATGAACAAGAAGATGCTGAAACTAAACATGGTCATGATGCTTTATTGTTCGACAATAGAATTAATTAACAAAAAGCTCTTCTTTTCACAAACTTTTTTTTTTTTTTGCATGCTGGTTAGTTTAACGTTTTCATAAGCCCACCACTGGCATGACCTACAGACTGCAGAATGTGTCTATTTTGACATTCTGCTTTCGTATACACACGAAAAGGTTTCAGGTACTTTCAGGTGTTGGTATCTACGGAGTGAACCCACAAATATCCTGATGGATGTGGCCCTTTACACTTTTTTCGAGATCGAACAAGAGAGAGAGAGAGAGAGAGAGAGAGAGAGAGAGAGAGAGAGAGAGAGAGAGAGAGAGCGAGAGAGAGGGAGAGAGAGAGAGAAAGACAGACAGACATATAAACAGACAGAGGCAGAGACAAAGAGACAGACAGACAGAGAGGAGGGGAGAGAGAGAGAGATGGGGCGAAGAAAGAGGTGCATACTTGTTTAGAATCGTTAGGATTTTGATATACTTGTGAATGTTATTTATCATCATATCAAAAAGTTGCCCTTTGTAAGGTAATGACTTTGTGTAAACATACATATGTTTAGCGTGCATATTTAATGACACTATCATTTCATAAATCAATGTTTGTAAAATAAATAACGATCGTGAATGAATTTGTGTACTTTTGTTTTTGTTTTGTTTTGTTCTGTTGATGTGTAAATGCCCTCTTGTTTAAAACGCCTGATCAAGTACCAGGAGTTCTGTTTACTATTTTCAATTATTACTCTTACATGCCTTAAATGATCTATAATAAATTAATTTCAGCAATGGCAGAAATGAAGAGTGACCCAATCAGTGTTGTAATGTGTTACTGTCTTTAACGTTGAGAATTAAACGACCGATCAATCAATCAATCAATCAATCAATCAATCAATCAATCAATCAATCAGTCTATCCCTCCCTCCTCCACCCGTCCATTCATTCATCCATCCATCCATCTATTGACCGATCGACCGATCAACCGACAGACTGACCAACAAATCAACAAACAAACAAACCGATCAATCGATCGATCAATAGATCAATCAATCAATCAATCAAACATTCAAATCAATCGATCGATCAATCAATCAACCAATCAATCAGTCAGTCAAACAATCAGTCAATCAATCAATTAATCAATCAATTAATCAATCAATTAATCAATCAACCAACAAACCAACAAACCAACCAACCAACCAACCAACCATCAATTACTCAGTCAATCAATCTCTCTCTCTGTCTCTCTGTCTGTCTCTCTCTCTCTCTCTCTCCCCTGTCCCCTTCTCCCTCCACCCACCCACCCACCCACCCACCAACCAACCAACCAACCAACCAACCAACCAACAACCAATCCACCAATCCACCAATCAATAAATCTCTCTTTCTCTCTCTCTCTTTCTCTCTCTCTCTCTCTCTCTCTTCTCTCTCTCTCTCTCTCTCTCTCTCTCTCTCTCTCTCTCTCTCTCTCTCTCTCCTGTCCCCTCTTCCCTCCATCCAAACTTAGAGTTCTGGACTGACGAACACAACTCGATATCAGTAAACAGCGAAAGAGCCCAGTCGTGACGTGATCCTTGGTGAAACAACGCTTGGCCTTTACCGCTTATGTTTGTCTTTGCTCTGCTGCGTCTTAGAAGTAGAAAAAAAATCCCTCAGTTCGATATCCCATCCTACCCATACATGCTTACACGCACACGTAAACACACGCATGGATACAATCTAGCATAAACACACACACACGCATGATGGGTATGAGGACGCGAAATGTGAAATCGACCACCATTGAAATTATCGATTGTTTCTCGTGGTTTATTGCATTCAGTTATGTTTCATAGTCCTATCTTGTGTTTTTAGGGCAGGTGAATAAATTGTGAGTTACGAATCCTGTGTTTTGAGTTTTGAATTCACACACACACGCGCGTGTGCTTGCGCACACTCACACGCACACACACATACGTGCGGGCGGGCACACACGAACGCACGCGTGCGCACACACACACACACACAACACAAACACACGCACACACGCGCACACGCACGCACGCACGCACATTAACACACACAATATACAAATATATAAACAAACACATGCATGCACACGCGCGCTCCTCTCTCTCCTCACACACACACACACACACACACACCCCCACACACACACACACACACACACAGAATGAGATACAGAGTGAGAGAGACAGAGACGGACAGAGAGCGAGAGGGCGAGAGCGAGAGAGAGACAGACAGAGAAAGAGACAGACTGACAGACAAACAGACAGAAAGAGACAGACACACAGACAGATAAACAGAGAGAAAGAGACAGAAAGAAACAGAACAGAGAGACGAGAGACACAAAGAGAGAGAAAGAAAGAGAGAGAGAGAGAGAGAGAAGACAGACAGACAGACAGACTGACAGACAGACAGACGAAAAGACAGACAGACAGACAGACAATCAGACAGAGAGAGAGCAAAAAAAAGTTTGCATGTATTCGCAGAGGTGAAATATAAGCAAATGTGCAAGGTTTTTGACATCTATTCCTCACCCCATACTGCATCTTCACCAAACACAAACTATGCACGAATCAATACAAATATTTCAACAACTGAGACATCAAATGTTAGTTCAAAGAAATAATTATATGTTTATGTGCTTATGCCAAGTTATTGAGATCATTCTACAATGTGTTAGTGACTGATCGTATTGTTATGCAGTAGAAGAATATATCCGTTTGATGTGGTAAGCACCTCGTTTTGAATATTGTAGAACTGAGACATTTTTGTATGTTTTCTGTGAGTGTGTTCCAGAGAGTATGCTTCTGCATACACGAGGTCAAGGTAGAAAGAAACTCTAGGGAGAGCTAGACAACAGAAGGTCTTCAGAGAAGTAACCCCCTTTAGACAAGTGTTTCGGCCCTGAACTCCTTACACTCTCGGGGGGCCGGGCCACATCCAGGTCATGACTCCTGGATGCCCTTCTGCTGTTGTCTATTGGGAGCGAACCTGGGCGATTCTGCGCTTCAGAACTGCGGTACGCGGTTTTACCAATGTGCTAACGGGGCACACATCATCTGTAGGGAATTTAATCCTTATAATGTTCACTTTTGGTTCCTCCTTGCCCAGATCCAGCTTGAGCTCCTTTCTGCTGCCTCTGCCATCGCTTTAAGGGCTCTAGTCCTCTTCTTCCCAGAAATGGCGAGTTGTTTCATGAGATCATAAGCGGAGGTGCCCACAAACCCTCTTGCCCCGACCTCTATGGCGAAGATTTTGACCCGCAGACCTGCTTTCTTCAGAGTGCTGGCAAGACCGGCGTATTTTTCGGTCTTGTAGATATGTGCTTCTTCCATTCTGCTTTCGTATGGCACAGTGAGTTCTATCAGAATCACTTGTTTCGAGGAGTCAGAGTGGAGAGCGATGTCTGGTCTCATGCCTGTCTTGCTGATGACATCTGGGTAATTTCTCCACTCTGGGTGGTTTGCTGTACACTCCCAGTCGACTGCTCCATCCAGAAGATCCTTTGGCAATGTGCTGGTTGTCATAGCAATTTCGGGCCAGACCTGTTTCCCTCCTGCTTTGTAGAACGTTGTCATAGCAATTGGTGCGTTTGGGGTCATGGTTTTTTTGCTAACCACGTCTGTGATCACTTTCAGAACTTGGTTGTGCCTCCATGTATACCTTCCTTGGGCTAGCGCTACTTTGCAAGAGCTTAGGACATGTTCCACTGTTTGTTTCTTCTGACAGAGCGGACATGCTGGGTCATCTGATTTCCCCCATTTCACTAAGTTTGCATTCGAGGGGAGCAGGTCATATACAGATCTGAGGAGGAAGCTTATCCTTAGAGGAGCCATTTGCCACATATCGCTCCAGCTGAGACTTCTTTGGAGTGCACTGTCCCATGTTGTCCATTGCCCCTGTTGACCTTGCTGGACTGCCTTCTGCACTCTTTTGACATCTTCTTTCTTCAACTCCTGTATGATCATGTCTCTTTTTTTCTTTCCTTTTGGCTTTGGACCACCACTGCATTTTTGTTGCTCCCAGTCCCTGTCTGTTGGTTTGCGTGTGTCCAATTATTTCTTTGATGCTGAGGTTTCTCTTGGCATTGTTTACAGCCTCTTGGGCTTTCCATTTTTTGCCAGTTCTCAGCTTGGGCTGAATTGATCTCACGATATTGTCTTCCGATTCCTCCAGCATGCTCACCAGTCTTGCTTTTCCAACTTTGTATTCCTCCACTATGGATTTCAGAGGTAGCTTCAGCATTGCTTGACGACAGTAGAATGCAACATCAGTGAGACAGGTGGGACACCGAGCCATTTTCTTGTGTATTTGTTGATTTTGGCTTCCATTGCTTCCACTGTGCTGGTGCAAATGTCATAGATTAGCAGTGGCCACAGCAGCTTTGGTATCAGCATGAACTGTAGACACCAGACTTTGTATTTGCCTGGCAGTCCGCAGTTATCTATTTTCTTCAGGCCTTCTTCTGCTGTTTGCTTGGTTTCACATCCCCTTTGTGTGTCTTTCAGGGAGTCATCATACCATCTTCCGAGACTTTTTACTGGCTCTTCTGTGACAGTGGGATGGCTTGGTTGGCTACCATGAATTTGACTGAATCTGCCACTTTTCCTTTTCGCAGTGAGAGACTTCGGGATTTCTTAGGTTTGAACCTCATTCTTGAAGAGGCCACCAGCTCATCCAGCTGCTTTAAGATTTGGTGTGTCTCTTCCTCATCCGTGGACAAGACTGTTGTGTCATCCATGAAAGCTTTCAGAGGAGGCATCTGGTATCCATCTCCCAGATTCACTGGACCTGAACTCTTCATTGCAGCTTTGAAGATGACTTCCATTGCCAACACGAACAGTATGGGAGAGATTGCACAGCCCATTGCAATCCCCACCTCTAGGTCTATCCAGTCCGAAGTCTCAGTTTAAACGTAAAGTGCTCAATGTTTCAATATAATGAGTCTAATATACTAGTGGATGGCGCGGACTGTGTTAGGTTTGAGAAATTAAGAGTTATGTTACTTCGTTGATATTTAAAATTCACCCTGCTTCCCTCTTGTTTCCTTTAATATACTAAGGGTTTTCAACAGAATGTTATGCAGTAGAAGAATATATCCGTTTGATGTAGCAAGCACCTCGTTTTGAATATTGTAGAACTGAGACATTTTTGTATGTTTTCTGTGAGTGTGTTCCAGAGAGTATGTTTCTGCATACACGAGGTCAATGCTTGGAGGGGGAACATCTATTTTCTCTAGTTTCCCGTGAGATGTCAGTAACAACAGTGTATTTTACTTTGTCTTTATTTTGCCCATTCATTATTTTGTGTTGGGGTATTAAATTTCTTTCCAACACTGAGATGCACAGCATTGCAATCCCACCCCTAGGTCTATCAGTCGAGTCTCATTAACGTAAAGTGCTCATTGTTTCAATATAATGAGTCTAATATATAGTGGGTGGCGCGGACTGTGTTGGGTTTGAGAAATTAAGAGTTATGTTACTTCGTTGATATTTAAAAATTCACCCTGCTTCCCTCTTTTTCCTTTAATATACTAAGGGTTTTCAACAGAATGAATTTTTTTTAATGCTTGGGTATGAAGGTTGACGAGAGGTTTGAGAATCTGCGACACAAATAGAGCAAGAAGAGAAAGAGAGAGAGAGAGAGAATGAGACAGAGAGACAGAGAGACTGAGACAGAGAGACAGAGAGATATATAGAGACAGAGAGACAGACAGACAGACAGACATTATATACATTTCGGTGCAGTTGACACCAAGCAATTTTTTACGTGTAAAATACCCCCCCAAACGATTATGCTAAAATTACTTGTATTTCAATAATATTTATGTTTTCATTACGTAATTTTAAACACAATAAAACGTCGGGTTTACTGAGTCTAGAAAAGCTCATTACCTTGAGGAAGATTGTTTTATGTTTGCAAGTTTACTAAAGCTGTTTTGTGATGTTTCGTTTGTTCATTTGCATGATGTTTACTGATGGTTTTGCTATCCCCTACAGTCAGGAAGGAATTAAAGTATTTAATGCTTTGAACCCTTTGAATTTTGAGTGCTGGTGTGTACTCCCCGCATCATATCACGTGTGTGTGTGTGTGTGTGTGTGTGTGTGTGTGTGTGTGTGTGTGTGTGTGTGTGTGTGTGTGTGTGTGTGTGTGTGTGTGTGTGTGTGTGCATGTGAGTGTGAGTGTGTTCTTCGTTCGTTCTTTGATTTAACGTCTTTTCACTGTAAGTGATATTAGACGGTGTGTGAGTGTGTGTGTGTGTGTGTGTGTGTGTGTGTGTGTGTGTGTGTGTGTGTGTGTGTGTGTGTGTGTGTGTGTGTGTGTGTGTGTGTGTGCATGTGTGTGTGTTGTGTGTGTGTGCATGTGTGTGTTTATGTGTGCGTGTGCATGTGTGCATGGTGTGTGTGTGTGTGTGTGTGTGTGTGTGTGTGTGTGAGTGTGCACACGCGCACAAACGCAATAAATACACATGGGACCCTGTGCAACATCTTCAAAAGGAGCACCCATAGTTGTTTTCATTTTGATTTTATGATCCCTGTCTAAAAAGCTTAAAATCAGCAAACGATATCTCCTTGCTATCAAACTGAGATAATCCACACGCTGTAGAATTACCTTGACTATAAAGGTGTCAATCTGTCAAACGAACCTCATAAAATGTGTCCTTTATGGATGGCGATCTCCTTGTGTAATTTTGGATGTAACGTTCAGCATGAACAAGAGGGAGTGTAATACTTTCTGGGCAATATCTGTCAAAAAACAAAAGTGATTAAACCAAGTTTAAACATAATTTTGAACATAGTTATTCAGTTGAATATGCTATAAATCTAAGTGCATAACGGTGTTTCTAAATTTGTCGTTGTTGTTGTTGTCTTTTTTCATATGGGAAAAAGATTGTCTGGTTATTTTTAATTTTAGTTTAGGAAATCGAAGGAAGCGTGTACAGTCTTACAAAATTCTAAGATGGCGTCCACGGTCGATTGGGCTTAAAAGTTCATGATCTGTTGACTGATTTGGATACTACTGACTTTCACATAAATCACACTAGTTGATGGGGAAACTATTTTTGTGCAGGGATAGAAGCGAAAATAGCAGCATAGCCTTTCTCTTAAGTTACCGAAGACTTCTTTTTTGTAGACAAAGAGGAAATAGTTTACAAAAGGAAACTGTAAAATAGAGGAAACAATGTACGAAAGGAAACATCCTCCAAGGAGTTGTCTGTATACTCTTCTGTGTTGGAAGTACAGCACCCCTGCTCTCCAGCTTGGTATCTCATCATTCATCATCATCATCAAATGCCTTGCCACATGGCGTTGGCGGTCATGGCCCATCATATGTTTCTGTCTCTTGTTGCCGCAACACATCTTCCAACCTCTCTCTGTCTTCAGCCACTCTGCAAGTCCGTCCAATATTTTTTCCCTGGGTCTACATCATTGGGTTTGTTATATGTAGATGTCCTCTGTGTTAACCTTTAACGTCATGGTAAAGTCCTGTTTAATAATTCTGTTACAGCCGAGACCTCGTGTAAATCACCATTTACGTTAAAGTCTAATTAAAAATCTGTATAACAACGGCCAGCCTCTTTGGGGTCTGCATATAGGTGGTTCAAGCGACGATTCTAAGAGCTCTTTTTTTCCTCCTCAAAACGCAAACTTTAATTTACTTCTCTTGATAAATAGATTCTTGTCGCTGTCAGCAAAAAACGCACAGCACTATCTTTAGAGTGCCCTCGTCTACCCTTTCATTCTGGATTGGCATTCTCGAGGGATGGGAGTTCTGAGGGATAAAGGAAGCAAGGAGAAAAGGTCATGTTATTCTTGATGTCAGCGGGGATGTTGTTTTGTTTTCTTTTGTTTTGCTTTTGCGGTTTTTTTTTTCAATTTTTGCTTATTTTACCTTTTTTGCACGTTTTCCTTTTATCTCTTTTTTTTATCACTACTCCTGTCGTGTTTTTGTTTTGTTTTGTTGTTGTTGTGGTTTTTTTATTTGGTTTTGTTTTTGTCGTTTTTTGTTTGTTTGTTTTTGTTTTCTTTTTTGTTTTTGTTTTTTGTGCATTTGTCGCCAATATTACCGCTGCCAATTCTTCCCACACTGCCTTCCTTCTCATCTCAGTGGCCCCTGCCAGATTTTACTTTCTCATTATAGACAATTTCGTCCTGTCCTATTCATTTCCCTTTCTTTGCCATCGTGGCGAGTTTGGCTGTGCCTCGTTTATTTCATGTTATGCTGCTTTACTCCTGCTTTTGAACATTGCCTCTTGCGTTGCTTTTTTGGCACTGCCGTCCATTCATCGCAGCTGTCAGGGATATTAGCTTGCCTTTCGTAATGAGAGCTCTCTGGAAGTCTAGCTTGGAGGTTCAGACTATGGGGGACACAGAAAGTATAGGGTGGGGTTGAGAGATACTGGCGATATATCGCAGGCCGGACCCTGTAATCTGCAGAGTGGTTCTCTTTCAGCCACTACTGTCACCCATCACTTCCGCTGATCTCGCCAGGACACCTATGTTGAATGCCAAGTGTTCCCCTTCTTTGCAAACAAAATGTATCTTATACAAAAAAAATCAAAATCAAAATGTGTCCTTTACCAAATATGTTCCTTTCAGAATAATTTTGCTAAAGGCATGCTCCATGGAAAAATAGCAGTCATGGTATCGATTTGCAGAATATGTCCAATCAAAAAAGTTTCGTATAAAAGTATGTACCATGCACGTTATTCCTCATGCAACATGTGGCCTGTGTAAATTTATGGATACATTTTAGTGCTGTACATTCTTGCTGACAGGGACAAGAATCCATTCATCAAGAAAAGTAAAATAAAGTTTGCTTTTTGAGGGAGAGAAGAGCTCTCAGAATCGGCACTTGAGCCACCAAACAAATTAAATAGATTGCATAATGTGACCAATGTACACTATGTCTGTATTGTGGCATTTGTCCATCATTATACGTATTGCAGTTTCACAATGACGCTAAGTTATCATAATACCTTTGCAATACTACTGATCATTGTCGCAGTCTATGTAGAGTACTCGCTTTTTGTTTTCATTATTTCACCCTTCTCCACTCTTGTTTCTTAATTTGTTACGGACTTGCTTACTGACAAGTGGCCCCATTAATTCATATTGGCTAGAGTGCCATGTTGATGACCAATTGGTCTGGGTTCGCTTCTCAGATTGGCCAGTTTTTCACATTATCATCATCATCATCATCATCATCAGGTGCCCTGCCGCATGGCATTGGCGATCATGGACTTCCATCTGTCTCTATCACTTGCCTCCCTAAGCATCTCCTCCACCCTCCTCGTCGTCAGCTAAGTTATCATAATACCTTTGCAATACTACTGATCATTGTTCGCAGTCTATGTAGAGTACTCCGCTTTTTGTTTTCATTATTTCACCCTTCTCCACTCTTGTTTCTTAATTTGTTACGGACTTGCTTACTGACAAGTGGCCCCATTAATTCATATTGGCTAGAGTGCCATGTTGATGACCAATTGGTCTGGGTTCGCTTCTCAGATTGGCCAGTTTTTCACATTATCATCATCATCATCATCATCATCAGGTGCCCTGCCGCATGGCATTGGCGATCATGGACTTCCATCTGTCTCTATCACTTGCCTCCCTAAGCATCTCCTCCACCCTCCTCGTCGTCAGCCACTCCGCAAGTCCGTCCAGCATTTACTCCCTGGGTCTACCTGGTGCTCTCTTTCCTTCCAGCTTTTCCGTTGTTCCTCATAAAATGGCCTATAATTGTTGCCTGTCTTTTCCTAATCTTCCTTATGAATGATCTACTTGTGTCTGCCTCCATCAAGACTGTCTCGTTTGTTTTCTTTGCTGTCCACGGAACTCTCAACATTCTTCTTAGAAACCACATTTCGGCTGCCTCAATCTTGTTCTGGCTTTGCTTGTTGACTGTCCACGCCTCACATCCGTATAACAGTATTGGTTCTATATAGCATTCAAGAACTCTCTTCCTGATGTTAATTGATAGGCATTTGTTGGTAAAAATGCTTTTCATCTTTTTGAATGCTGTTTTGGCTTGGCTGATTCTGACGGCTATTTCCGATGTGCATCTGCCATCTGATGAAATGGCCGTTCCCAGGTATTTAAAGTTATCAACCTGTGTCAAGGTTGTGCCATTTGCTGTTATTTTGCAGGAGGGGATTTCATGTTTTTTACTGATCACCATGACTTCAGTCTTCCTGCTGGTTCCAACCCCTTACCTTTGCTTTCTATTTCTTGTATATTCACAAGGTTTTGTAGGTCCCTTTCATTATCTGCAATTAATACGGTGTCATCTGCGTATCGAATGTTGTTTATTATTTTCCCTCCGACCTTTAATCCAGGGTCTTCTTCTAGATTTCTCATGATGTGTTCGCTGTAAAGTAAAAACAGATCTGGTGACAAAACGCAACCCCGTCTGACTCCTCTTTTGATGTTTTGGAAAGAGCATATATTGTTTTCTACTCTCGTTGCAGCTGTTTGTTCCAAGTACATATTTCTGATTATTCGTAGATCTTTTCCATCAACATTGATTCTGTCCAGTTGGTTGATCCGTTCTTCATGTCTTATCCGATCGAAAGCCTTGCTGATTTGAAATTTATCTATCGCATAGCATCTGTATTAACAACACATGTTTAATTCATTCTGAATGCGCAGAGGCCATCTCAAAAAGCTGAAGCAAACTGAAACTCACTACCCATTATACCACAGGCATACAAGGATGGCAACGAAGATGCTCCGCTCGTATGTGTTCTGGGCCAGCCTTTCCGTGGTTCCTCGGGTGTGTTTTGGAGCTTTGAGTTCTCCTTCTAATGTTTCACCGCCAGACTTGTGGTTGCCTCTATTACGTTTCTTCTCACGGTGTCCAGTGAAGGGCAGCCCAGATGGTGTTAGCTTGCTCTCTTCGAATGATGCATTCCAATCCGTTTCCATGGTCTTTTCAGGGTGATGATATCTGTGCTATCGTGGAAATCAAGTGGAAGAACGTAGAATATGACTGGTAAAATAACACCAGTAAAAGAATAATTATTGATATTGACTTTTCGACTCAAAACATTATGTCACAAGTGATGATTGCATTTTGTCTGAGGAGCTGAAGCCGTTTGAAGCGGAAAGTAAAGGACTGGGAAGCAAGCTTACTTTTATGTGCAAAAACATACACAGTGATAAAGCAGGCGGTTTTCTTCTCTCGTCCTTTGATCACTGTAAGGAATACTTTGTAGTCCAATGTACTGTTAACAGCAGGGCAGCAATTTTCAACAACAGAGTCACCGGCCGAATCATCAATGCTCAGACACAGACAAATTGGCTTCAAAGTAGTTTAGAAGAAGAAGGAGACAGCAGAATTGGACTGGGTGGAAAAATGCTTATAGCGAAGGACTTCTCTTTGCAGCTGCCAGCCATTGACCGCAAACTGTGTAAGTTACTTTGTATTTTGTGCGTCCAGTTTTCACTGAAAACGATATTTTTATAGGGTTTGTACACTCTACTTTTCCTTGTATCGTAAGCTAGGCTCATGACATTTTGCATGGGGTGGTGCTATTGTCTTATCTGGCTTGTGCACTCGATTCAAGTTGATTGATTGCACGCAACACTCTTATAGCAGCATCAGTGTTTGATAATGAGGGCAAATTTTTCTCGGACTGTACACACCTATTTTACAAAAAGTTATAGACGCGGGATATGTTTGTTAGTACACATTCCAGTTCATGATGGTATTTGTCCAGCAGCAAAAAATTGAACTCCTAAAACGCTGTATGTAAGAAATACACTGTGTGCAGTAAAATTACTTAAAGCACGATGTATGGGCTTCCTTTCGTTACATAACCTGTTGTTCTGCCAAGTAAATTCTTTTCACTCAGATATCAAATACTTTTTATAAAGCTAAACGTACATGTAATACCTTATAGATGAAAATAAGTATGGAATTTCAACAATGAAACAAAATACCACCACTTCCCCTCTGCTGGGCAGTACTGTAGGCCTCCTTCGGTCATGACTGACCATGGACAAAGTACATCCGTTCTAATTTCTAGATGGGCTGTCTGCTTGGTCCAAGCAGCGTCGCCTGTGACTGTACAGACCAATGCAAGAGAGGCAGTCTCTGTCGCAGCGGTCGCATGTGTATGCTGATGCTGGTCTGTTGGCTGTCATCCCTTTTCTGCGAACTCGCTTTTCTGCTGCAGCAGCTGACAGTTTGTCCTCACCAATCCGCAGCTGTTTCTTGAGAGTAGTTCTCCAGCTGTTGCGGTCGTCTGCGAGGTCCTCCCAGGACTCAGTGTTGATCTCAAGCGCCTTCATGTCACGCTTGCAAACGTCTTTGTATCTCAGCTGTGGGCGGCCAATGTTTCTCTGCCCTGTGGCAAGCTCACCATAAAGGATGTCTTTTGGGATGCGACCATCTTCCATGAGGCGAACGTGGCCCAACCAGCGCAGCCGACGCTGTCTCAGCATGGTATGCATGGTTGGGAGGCCAGCGCAGGTTAGGGCTTCGGTGTTGGTCACCTTGTCTTGCCAGGAAATGCCAAGTATGCGCCGTAGGCTTCTCAGGTGGAAGGTATTGAGCCTTTTCTCCTGATGAGCATGCGTGGTCCACGCCTCGCTGCCATACAGCAAGGTGCCGAGGACACAGGCGTTGTATACATCTTTGTCTTTGTGGTCAGCTTGGGATTTGTCCACACCCTTTGTGTGAGGCGGGCTAGTGTTGTGGCTGCCTTTCCGATCCTCTTGTCGATCTCTGTGTCAAGGGAGAGGTTATCGGTGATGGTGGACCCAAGATATGTGAATTGATGGATAGCTTCAAGCTCGTAGTCATCAATGGTGATGGCTGGTGGAGATGGTGTGTCTTGGCCCAGTACTACTGGGCAGTACTACTCCTGGAAAAAATATGTCACACCCCTCTCTCTCCCCCTCCCTCTCTCTGTCTCTCCCTCCCTCTCTCACTCTTTCTCTCCATCTCCATCTCTCTCTCTTTTTTTTCTCTCTCTCTCTCATCCCATCACACACACACACATTAACACATACACTAATGCACACTAACACACACACATACACACACACACACACATACACACACACACACACACATACACACACACATACATACACAAACACACACATGCATACATACACACACACCCAGTGGTTACTATTTTCTTATCTACGTCTCTATCTTTCTCTCAAATCACAGCAAATACTGTGACGGCTTGATTTCTTTCTGTACTGTATGGATGGATCCCCACGTCCTTGGCAAAATGGTCACTGAGTGGCACTGGGGGCCAAAAGGTGATTCAGGTCGCTGGTGAGTCATTGTTATCCTGGGTGTCAGCCAACACCCCCTTGTGTTTCTGATAACTTGGTAACGATCATCATCATCATCATCATCATCAGGTGCCCTGCCGCATGGCGTTGGCGACCATGGACTTTCAACCATCTCTATCTCTCGTTGTCCCCAGCATCTCCCCCACCCTCTTCATCCCCAGCCACTCTGCAAGTCCGTCCAGCATTCTCTCCCTGGGTCTACCTGGTGCTCTCTTTCCCTCCAGCTTTCCCGTTGTGACCAGGTGCTCCAAATCCCCCTTCCTCATAAAATGGCCTATAAATGTTGCCTGTCTTTTCCTAATCTTCCTTATGAGTGATCTATTTGTGTCTGCCTCCATCAAGACTGTCTCGTTTGTTTTCTTTGCTGTCCATGGAATTCTCAACAATCTTCTGAGAAACCACATCTCGGCTGCCTCGATCCTGCTCTGGCTTTGCTTGCTGACTGTCCACGCCTCGCATCCGTTACAACAGTATTGGTTCTATATAGCATTCAAGGACTCTCTTTCTGATGTTAATTGATAGGCATTTGTTGGTAAGAATGCTTGTCATCTTCTTGAATGCTGTTTTGGCTTGGCCGATTCTGCCAGCTATTTCCGATGTGCATCTGCCGTCTGATGAAATGAAATGACCGTTCCCAGGTATTTGAACTTATTAACCTGTGTCAAGGTTGTGCTATTTGTTTTTATTTTGCAGGAGGGGATTTCATGTTTTTTACTGATCACCATGACTTCAGTCTTCCTGCTGTTTAGTTTCAACCCCTTACCTTTGCTTTCTGTTTCTAGTATATTCACAAGGTTTTGTAGGTCCCTTTCATTTTCTGCAATTAGCACGGTGTCATCTGCGTACCGAATGTTGTTTATCATTTTCCCTCCAACCTTTAATCCAGGGTCTTCTTCTAGGTTTCTCATGATGTTTTCGCTATATAGTGAAAACAGATCTGGTGATAAAACACAACCCTGTCTGCCTCCTCTTATGATGTTTTGAAAAGAGCTTATATTGTTTTTCTATTCTCATTGCAGCTGTTTGTTCCCAGTACATATTCCTGATTATTCGTAGATCTTTTCCATCAACATTGAGTCTCTCCAGTTGATTGATCAATTCATCATGTCGTACCCGATCGAAAGCCTTGGTATAGTCAACAAAGCATAAATACAAATCCTTATTCATCTCAATTGACCTCTCTATGATAGTTCTTAGGATGTATATGGCATTAATAATTCCTTTCCCCTCCACAACGATATGTTATTGATTCTATCTGTCTATCTATCTATCTATCTATCTATCTATCTATGTGTCTATCTATGTATCTATGTATGTTGTATGTATGTATGCATGTATGTATGTATATGTATGTATGATGTATGTATGTATGTATGTATGTATTATGTATCTATCTATCTATCTACCTGTCTGTGTCTGTCTGTCTGTGTCTGTCTATCTGTCTGTCTATCTATTTATCTATCTATCTCTCTATCTGTCTGTTTGTCTGTCTGTCTATCTGTTTGAGTGTCTGTCTGTCTATCTGTTTGAGTGTCTGTCTGTCTATCTGTGGGTCTGTCTGTCTGTCTATCTATCTATCTATCTACCCATCTATCTATCTATCTGTCTATCTATCTATCTGCCTGTCTATCTATCTATCTATCTATCTGCCTAATTGTCTGTCTCGCTCTCTCTCTCTCTCTCTCTCTCTTTCTCTCTCTCCTTTTCTCTGCCTCCCCCTCACTCTTTTTTTCTTATTTCTGTCTGATTGTTCGATTATACGCTTCTCTCGTCTCTTTTGAGGGTTTTTGTCTTTCTCTGCATTCCTGTCATATCAAATGACAGTGACGGCAAATTAAAGCTTTGGGAGCAAATTTGACCAGGAATTTCAACGAAATTAGATGAAGGAGCAAATGCTTCAACAGGAATGGGATATGTTTACAACAATTTAGAAGATTATCTGATAGAAAATATGATGAATAGAGGGAAGATGTTTTCTGACGCGCTCTCAACTCAGATATTGACATTTGATTGTGAGTGAGTGCGTGTGTATGTGTGTGTGTGTGTGTGTGTGGTGTGTGTGTGTGTGTGTGTGTGTGTGTGTGTGTGTGTGTGTGTGTGGATGTGTATGTGTGTGTGTGGATGTGTATGTATGTATGTATGTGTGTGTGTGTGTGTGTGTGTGTGTGTGTGTGTGTGTGTGTGTGTGTGTGTGTGTGTGTGTGTGTGTGTGCATGTGTGGGGAGAGGGTCGGGGTGGGCAGAAACTTTTCAAGAGTGCGTCCCTGCATGCATGTGTGTAAGTGGGAGAAAAAGATGGGGTAATAGAGAGAGAGAGAGAGAGAGAGAGAGACAGACAGACAGACAGACAGACAGACAGGCCGAGATAGAGACAGAGACAAAAACAGAGAGACAAAGAGACAGAGAGACAAAGAGACAGAGAGACAGAGAGGGACAGAGAGACAGAGAGGGACAGAAAGACAGAGAGACAGACAGAGACGGACAGACAGACAGACAAAGACAGAGGTGATACTGACAGAAACAGACTCAAAGAGATACAGAAAGAGAGAGAGAGAGAGAGACAGAGAGAGAAAGGAAACTAGAGAGAGAGGGAGAGACTTCAGACTTCAGACTTCAGATTTCAGACTTATTACTCTCTTATATCTCTCTATCTCTCTATCTCTTTCTCTCTCTCTCTCTCTTTCTCTCTCTCTCTCTCTCTCTCTCTCTTTCTCTCTCTGTCTCTCTTGTTATTCTTACATTTCCTCTTCTTCTTCTTCATTGTCTTCTTTTTCTTTTTCTTCTACTTCTTCTTCTTCTTATTATTATTATTATCACATCTGTTCTGTTTTTCCCCTTATAATTTTACCCTTCGTGTTATTCTCTTCTAATGCCTCACTCTGCAGTGGTTGGTTTGATAACTGTCAAATCACCCAAACCGATGTTTTGGTATTTTGTTACTGCGATTCAAAATGTGGAAATATCAGTTTCGCCGTGACCGTTCAGGATCTCGATCAGCAAAGAAAACACATCCCTGTACCCCAACCCATCCTGATCATTTTTTCATTTCTTCTAAGGCTCTAAATGTCTTTCTTTTTCTCTTGAGCTCGGGATTAGTGCTGTGGACTTTGAGGAGCGGGAATCGATATGGGTAAATAGTACGAAAGTCCAGTCGTGCCGTGAAAATGGATGAAGAGATAGTCTTACTCACGTATCCATGATTGCTGCATCTAGCAA
>JAPXFY010000016.1:46178662-46183662 GCA_030674185.1 Monoplex corrugatus
GGGTAGGTCGTTGACACAATGAACCTGTCTGAGGAATGTTTCTCTCCCAGCAAAGCGAACTCCAACTTTATCCCTTAGATGATAATGCTTTTGTTGCTATTTACAGTCAGCACATCATTAAACGAAGAGTGGTCTCAGCTACCTTCACATTCCAAATTGGCGTTTGGAGAACTAGCAGTGTTGGAGCTGGGGATGGGGAGAGGAGAGGGACGTTGGCGAAGGGAAATGTTCGTGGTATTCTGAATGTCAGCGTTATTTTGGATTTACTCCGTAATTTTACTTACTTTCAGTCTGCTTCCTGTCGTTTCCTGCTTAAACCCTATTCATTACCGCCAGCTTGCTTTTCCTTTCCCTTCCCCTCTTCCGCTTCTCTTCTCCTATTTCTACAACTCTGTCAGCTTTTACTTTCTCGTAACTGGGCGCAGTAGGTAAGTGGGTAAATATCAGACTTTTAACTGGAAAGTATCCGATTTGACCGACTTCGACATCTTCGCCTTGTAGATTAAAGTAAAATGAGGGAAGGGGCGGGGGGTTGGAGGGGGTTAGCGTGATGACCATTTGTAGATCTCACTGGTCAGCATGTGTGCAGACCTGCCAGTGCCTAGTCCCCTCTCGTGTGGATACGCATGCAAATATCCAGTATGCACGTTAACCCTCTGACCCCCGCACCCTGTCCACCGGCATCCTGGATCGTCAACCATGCTAGCAAAGCAAAAACTTAACTCTTTAACTCCCTCATCCTATCTGCCAGCTTCCTGCAGGAAGCTGGTGGATAGGGTGAGAGAGTCAAAGAGTTAAGTTTTTGCTGTTGGTGGATACCGTGCGGGAGTCAAAAGGTTCACGATGCTGTAAGTCATGCAGTTCCTGGCTTATGGAAACATGAAACCATACAGCATACACACCCACCACTACAGATGTAGACCACTCAATACATTAGAATGTTTAGCTTGACTGATCAGCATCCAGCTTACTTGCCCACTACAGATGTAGACCGTCCAATACATTTAAAATGTGTTTAGCTCACCTAGCCAACACTCACCATACATGTAATGCCCACCACAGATGTAGACTGTCTAATATATTAGAATATGCCTAACCAACATTCAGCATACATGCTTGCTAAATATGAAGACAGTGCAATACATTAAATGTTTAGCTCGCCTAAGCAACACCCAGCGCCTAAGCAACACCCAGCGCCTAAGCAACACCCAACGCCTAAGCAACACCCAGCGCCTAAGCAACACCCAATATAATGACTACCAAAGATGTTGACTGTCTAATGCATTAAAATGTGTTTAACGGGCCTAACAAACATTCAGCATACATGCCCATCAAAAATGGAGACCATCCAATACATTAGAATATATTTAGCTCGCCTAACCAACATCCAGCACAATGCCCACAAAGATGCAGACCGTCCAATACATTAGAATGTGTTTAGCTCGCCTAGCCAACATCCAGTATACATGCCCACCACTACAGATGTAGACCGTCCAATACATTAGAATGTGTCTAGCTCGCCTAGCCAACACCCAGCATACATGACCACCAAACATGTAGACAGTCCAGTAAATTAGAATGTGTTAAGCTCACCTAACCAACATCCAGTATACATGCCCACCACTACAGATGTAGACCGTCCAATACATTAGAATGTGTTAAGCTCGCCTAACATACATCCAACATACATGCCCACCAAAAATGTAGACAGTCTAATACATAATAATGTGTTTAGCTCGCCTGAAAACATTCAGCATATATACCCACCAAAGACGTAGACCGTCCAATATATCAAAATGTGTTTAGCTAGCCTAACCAACATCCAGCATAATGCCCACCAAAGATGTAGACTGTCTAATACATCAGAATGTGTTTAACGGGCCTAACCAACATTCAGCATACATACCCAGCAAAGATGTAGACAGTCCAATACATTAAAATGTTTAGCTCGCCTAACCTAAATACAGCATACATGCCTGCTAAATATGTAGACAGTCCAATACACTAGAATGTTTTAGCTCGCCTAAACAACACCCAGCATAATGCCCACCAAAGATGTAGATCTTCCAATACATTGGAATGTTTTTAACGGGCCTAACAAACATTCAGCATACATGCCCATCAAAGATGGAGACCGTCCAAAGTATTTAGCTCGCCTAACCAACATCCAGCATAATACCCATTACAAATGTAGACCGTCCAATACACTAGAATGTGTTAAGCTCACCTAACCAACATCTAGTAACATGCCCACCAGAAATATGTAGACCACCCAAAACATTAACATGTGCCTCACTCTCCTAAACAACAACCAGCATATATACCCACCAAAGATATAAACCGTCCAATACATTATAATGTGTTTAGCACGCCTAACAAACAGCCAGCACACATACCCACTTAAGATGTAGACCGTCCATCACATCGGAATGTGTTTAGATTGCCTTACTGTTGAGTTATCTCTGCTCTACTGAAAAGTCTGATTATGTGTAATGCACGTTATTTCAAATGGGTTTAGAGAATAACACTCAAAAAAGAACGAATTGCATTCATTGTAAGTTTCATCCCTGTTGTATTCATTTCTTCCTCATGGCCATCTGACACTATACAAGAACTAATTACAACCATTGATAGTTTCATCCTGTTGTATTCATTCCATTGACAAGTTTATCCTGTTATGTTCCTTTCTTCCTCAATGGCCATCACTGGTGAGCTTAACTGTGCATCGATCGATTATTTCTTGTTATGCTGCTTTACTCATGTGAACCTTTGCTCTCCTTTTGCTTTTGGCTCTGCCGTGCATTCACCGTAGTCGTCATGAGTCCTAGGTTTTCCTCTCATGATTACAGACCTGTGGATGTTATCTAGAACGCAAGGGGATGTGGAGACACATTAAATAGGAGACGTAAATTGTGGGAATATGTTGCAGGCTGGGTCATGGCTGCTTGTCAGTCGCTCTGGTTGCATGTCATTTCCATTGCATTGGCCAACCAATTTGGCTGTATACCAAACATGCTTTTTTTATTGCTCACACAATATGCCGCAGACAAAATATGCATAAGGTGTCCCAGTACATCTGTCATATGCCAAACATATCACATACAAATTTTGTCCTCCAGGAAACAATTTCATAAATAAAAAATCAATCGAGTACGAAATATGTCCCATAAAGATATCAACATTAAAAACGAAGTAACCCAGTTAGAAATGTGTCCCAAACAAAATATACCTTATGCAAACAATACATTTGTAAACTGTATTCAATACAAAATGCCCCTTGGGCAATATTTCCCATACAGTTATATCGATTGCAAGGTGCACCTAACACACAACTTCTATATTATGTTACTGGACAAATACATTACGCTTTATTTAAACATCTACAATATTACAAACACTATCACATTCACCTCTAAACACTCTGAAATTTATAAAATACCAGCGTAGCCTCTTTAAGTCACTGTTGCTATATCTTCATTGCATTATAGCAATACAGTCATTACTCTGTTGTAGTCTGTTCAATACACTATTGTATTCTGATAAAACAGTTTGCAGTTCATCAGATGCACTATTGCATCTTTACACACCATCATGTCATTCTGTTCAGAAGAACACTACCATAGCAGCTGTGTCGCATGTTGGCCTTCCGTTTGTGTATCGATTGATAGGGGTCTGAGCTTTCTAAACAAACATCGCTAAGTCTATAATGGAAGTTCTCAGCACACAACAAACACGCGGTATTCAGGCTTTCGATCTTTAATGTTCTGGAATATCCCTGAATCCATTCATGAAACATTTGTCGCTGCTCTGTTTCTGGTAGCACCTCTGTCTGATGATGCAGTGTCCAGTATCTATAAAAAAAAAGTAGAACCAAAGGCGACAGATCTCAGCCCCGCAAGAGAGGAAGCAGGTTATCCGCTACTTGATCAAAGAAATGAAAAAGCGGTGATGCTTTTGCTATGGGCATTTTTTAGTCAGTCGGAAACTGTATGACTAGCACAGGGACTACTTAATGTACTCTCATTTTTACGTGTACCAGTGTCGGCCATGATTGAGAGATTCATTTGATGTTTTTGTGGGATTTTGTGTCAGGCTTAAAAGAAGCATCCATGAACGAAATATCACTTGACATTGTGGTCCCATATTTGCCAACTAAATCCAAAATGCACTGGACGCTGTTTAGGTACTCCCAGTCGCATATTCCAAAGTTGCAGTCACCGTTACAGACCAGCTGATATGGAATTCATTAATCCAAAACGTGATACGTATGTAAAGATGAACCATAATGTCATTTTTCCCCATTCTCTTCATCAAAATTCAACAAGCACTTGCCACAGTCAAACGTTTAGATCTTGCTTTGTCTTTTCATCGTTTTTGTACTACAGATGTGCCACAGTTAATCCTGAACAGGCTACGTCCTCGGCAAAAAAATGAAACTTAACGAATCGGAGCAGGCCTGTCATAACAGACATGACCAAGCGACCTGCCTGTCGCTTTTAAGCAGACAGCCTACACAGCAGTAAAATTGCTTTCAGTTCAAGGATGACAGACTGTAAAAGGAAATTAATTAAAAAATGTCCACTTATAGTTAGCAGTCTCATCCCAGCATGTAAACTGTCCTGACAAATTTGTGATTAAAACGTGACTTTTGCCAACCTACATATCTATCTATCATTCTATCTATCTATCTATCTATATATGTCTGTCTGTCTGTCTATCTATCTGTCTGTCTGTCTAACTACCTACCTACCTGCTTATCTACTTACCTATCTATCCACCCATTCACCTATCCACCCATCCATCCACCCATCCATCCATCCATCTATCCTTCCAAACATCCAGTCATCCATCATCCTTCCATTCATTCATCCGTCCGTCCGTCTGTCTGTCTGTCTGTCGTCTATCTGTCTGTCTGTCTGTCTTTCCGTCTATCTGTCTTTCTGGCGATTATACATGCTTGTGTGTGTGTGTGTGTGTGTGTGTGTGTGTGTGTGTGTGTG
>JAPXFY010000016.1:46188662-46198662 GCA_030674185.1 Monoplex corrugatus
AAGCCTATTTGAGATCTATCTTCCCTCACGTACCCTCCGCTCTGCCTCCGATCCTCTGACTTTTCGCTTTCCACGCACTAAGCTCAATACTATGGTCCACGAGCCTTCTCTGTTTCTGGTCCACTCTCCTGGAACAAACTTCCTCTCTCAGTCCGTCAGCAACCTACTTTTGTCTCCTTCAAGTCCGCTCTCAAAACTCACCTTTTCTCCTCTGCATAAAATCCTAACCTCACTCAACCCCCCTCTGCAGCCTGTCTCCGCTCGGAGGGGAATCACTTTGTTATAATATATAATTGTATATGATATGCTCTCTATAATTTTCCATTGCTTTTATTCTTGCTTTTATTGCTTTTATTCTTTCTTGCCATTTATAGCCATGCGTGTGTGTGTGTGTGTGTGTGTGTGTGTGTGTGCGTGTGTGTGCGTGCGTGCGTGCGTGCGTGCGTGCGTGTGTGTCTGTTTCAGCGCTTAGATTTGATTTTGTCGAGATTTTGCGCTATATAAATATTGTAATTATTATTATTATTATTGCACGTGTGTATTTTCACTTTAGACCTATTTTGTTAAATATCTGTGTGTATGTGTGTATGTATGTATGTTCATGTGGTGTGTGTGTGTGTGTTTGTGTGTGTTTGTGTGTGTTTGTGTGTGTGTGTGTGTGTGTGTGTGTGTGTGTGTGTGTGTGTGTGTGTGTGTGTGTGAGAGTACATAATAATTTGATATTCTGCATGCGATTTGTCTCTCTCCCCCTAACCCTTCTGCCCCTCTGTTCCTTAACCCCACATTTAATCTAATAGACACCAACATTTTTTTTTTTACATTATTTTGCTAATACGAAACATCCGTGGGACAGATTTGAAGTAGGGGCACATCAGACCTATTACACTGCAATGCGTCTTTGTTAAAACACAGGTTTCGTTGTGTGTGTCGAAAATAGCAGCTCATGTCTTCTCCCCACTTCCAAAAAGTCATGGGTCAGCTAGTGAAAACTTTCTTCTCAGAGCAATTAGTTTTGTTGGCAACAAGAACTTTCCATTCCGGAATACTCAAGGGAATTCACACGACAGTGGTTTATGGCTTCAAGGGGAGGACAGAAAATTAAATAAGCAGACGACGAGAGAGAGGCAGCCAAGTGGCCAAATGTCAGACTTCCAAGTGGAAGTTCCTGGGTTCGATCTGCCATGACACATCTGCCTTGTGGATAAAGACCGGGGTTGTTTGTTCGTTTGTTTGTTTATTTGTTTATTTGTTTGTTTTTCTCTAGACCTGCCAGCGTCTAAGCCCACCTCCATATGTATACGTATTCGTAATATCAATTATCAAAATGTTAGAGATCCGATGAGTCATGTCGATGGCTGGCTTTTGTGAACATACAAATATCCCGCATGCACGCTCATCGATTGAAGAGTGACATACTGCCAGCAGAGTAAAGGCAAAGCATCGTGCAAATTCCAGTCTGAGGAAAAAAGAGATACTGGCTGAATGACCGAAAAAACTGAATTTAGGAACAAAACGTAAATATCGATTAAATAGGTAAATAAAGTTATAAATAAATGCATGAATAAATCAATAAATTGCTAAACATATAAATTAATAAACAAACAAACAGACAAACAAACAAATGTATGAATAAATAAACGAATAAACAAACAAAAAAACAAATACGTAATAAAACAAATACATAAATAAACAAAGTAAATAAATGCTATCTGATGATGTATGTACTATGAGGAATTTGAATTTCTCAATTTTCTCTTTCTCATTGTTTGCTCCCTTTGTCGAACACTTGTGTGTGTGTGTGTGTGTGTGTGTGTGTGTGTGTGTGTGTGTGTGTGTGTGTGTGTGTGTGTGTGTGTGTGTGTGTGTGTGTGTGTGTGTGTGTGCATAATAATTTGATATTCTGCATTCAATTTTTCCCTCACCTCTCACCCCATCTGCCCCTCTGATCCTTAATCCCACATTTAATCTAATAGACACCAACATTTTTTATTACATTATTTTGCTAATACGAAACATCTGTGGGACAGATTTGAAGTAAGGGCACTTTAGACCTATTACACTGCAATGATTTCTTTTGAACACAGGTTTGGTTGTGTGTGTGGAAAATAGCAGCTCATGTTTTTCCACACTTCCAAAAAGTCACGGGTCAGCTAGTGAAAACTTTCTTCTCAGAACAATTAGTTTTGTTGGCAACAAGAACTTTCCATTCCGGGATACTCAAGGGAATTCACACGACAATGGTTTATGGCTTCAGGGGAAGCACAGAAAATGAAATAAGCAGATGATGAAAGAGAGGCAGCAACGTGGCCAAATGTCGGACTTGCAATCAGACGTTCCTGTGTTCGATCTGCCTTGACATATTATCTGTCTGGTGAATACAGACTGGGGTGTTTTGTTTGTTTGTTTGTCTTTCTGTAGACCTGCCTGTGCCTAAGCCCATCTCCATGTGTATATGCATACGTAGTATCAAATGCAAAAAGGTTAGAGATCCTATCAGTCACGGCAGTCCACTGACTTATAGAAACTCACAAGTATCCTGCATGCACTCTTGTCGATTGATGAGCGACATACTGTCTGCATAGTAAGGGCAAATCATCACGCATACTCGCATCCAAACATAAATAAAAAATATGAATAAATGAATAGATGATAAAAAAATAAATAAGTAAATAAATAAATAAACAAATACAAAATAAAATAGACACAGAGAGAGAGGGAGAGAGAGAGAGACATACTGGCTCGATGAAAAAAGTTCATTAAGGAACAAAAAGTAAATAAGCAAATAAACAGGTAGGGAAATAAATTAATAAATAAATGCATGAATAAGTGATTGAATAATTAAACATCTAAAAGAACGAATAAACAAACAAACAAACAAATAATAGAGAAATACAAATGAGTGAATGAATGAATGAATGATGAATGAATGAATGAATGAATGAATGAATGAATATGAATGAAAATGATGATGAAGATGAAATGAATGAATGAATGATATTGAATGAATGTATATATGATGTGTATGATGATACTATTGAGGAGATATGAATAATTTATGGAAGTTTCCGTCAGCCTGTCTCTCTTTGTCTTTGCTGCTTTTTCTTCTTTCTTTCTCAGTTTTCTCTGTCTCATTTTTTGCTTGCTCTGTCATGAGCGAATGTGTGTGTGTGTGTGTGTGTGGGTGTGTGTGTGTGTGTGTGTGTGTGTGTATGCGCGCGCGCGCACGCGTGTGTGTATATGTGTGTGTATCAGAGTGTGTATGTGGCAAGGATCATTTATTGATGGTTGGAGTTTTTATTTGACACACACGCACGGACGCACGGACGCACGGACGCACACAAGTACTCACGTACGCACATACACAAAAACACACACACACACATACACACATACACACACACACACACACACACACACACACACACACACACACACACACACACACACACACACACACACACAAACAAACAAACAAACAAACACACACATACAACCTTACGTTTCTTTTTTGTCTAAAATAGAAATGGAAAAAAAAAAAAAGAGAAAAAAATCCAAGAAGATGAAGACAGGCTTTTTCTGTCCACTTAACATGCAGAAGCAGTGGAAGCTGCTGTGCTGTCCCCTCAGAGACTAAGGCCCATGAGTCTTCACCACGCTTTGTGTCTTGCTTAATCTGACGTGATCCGTGAGATTTTGACCCGGGGGATCTTCCCATTCTTTCCATCTCGATAAGCCCATCTCCTACGTTTTCTCATTCCTCCTGTTTCTTTCTTACTATTTCTTTCTTTCTGTCTGTCTGTCGTTCTTTCTTCCTTCCTTCCTTTCTGTCTTTCTTTCTTTCTTTCTCTTTTTCATTACTTTTTTTTCTGCCTGTGTTTCTTTCTGTCCCTCTTTCTCTCTGTGTCTGTGTTCTTTCTTTCTTTCTGTCTGTCTGTCTTTCAGTCTTTTTGGTCTTTCTTTGTTTCTTGCTGTCTGTCTCTGTTTGACTTTCTTTCTTTTTAAATTTTCAGGTACTCATTGTTGCTCTCCCAACTTCATAGTGGCGTTAATTTTAGTGCCATTCAGACCGGTCCACCATGCACCACCAATCATTCGTTCAGTCGAAGTGCCAGTACTAGGTAGCTCGGAGCAAACATGATGTGTCAAGCTGCCAAAGGGACAGCCAACAAAAGATAACCTGCACTGTTTTTCGACAGAAATTGCTGAGTCGCGCGAAACCACACTGAGGGAGAGAGAGAGAGAGAGAGAGAGAGAGAGAGAGAGAGAGAGAGAGAGAGAGAGAGAGAGAGAGAGAAGAGAGAGAAGAAAGAGAGGCAACCATTCCTGCTTACCCTACACCCACCCACCCCCATCCCCACGCTATAAGCAGACGATCACCACGCCTCTCCAGTGACAGCCCCGATGAACCTTTAGTACCAAAGACCTCAAGCTAAATCTTTGACTCCCGTACTCTGTCCACCAGCATCCTTCATTGTCAACCGTGCTAGCAAAGCAAAAACTTAATCCTTTGACTCCCTCACCCTATGCACCAGCTTCCAGGAAGCTGGTGGATAGGGTAAGAGAGTCAAAGGATTACGTTTTTGCAGTCGGTAGGTAAGGTGCGGGAGGCAAAGGGTTAAAATCACTTGAGGCACGGAAGCGCTTGAGAAAACTGGAATTGGGGTTACCACCAGATCAGAGCATGAGGCGCCACGGGATCCAGGAGAATTTTTAACGATGTCACAATGATTGAGATTCTGTACTGATGGACATGATTATCATGAGGGAGAAGATTGGCAGAATGGTTCAGACGTTCGCCAGTCAAGATAACTGAAGGCAAGATTCCAGAGTTCGTTCCCCGTTGAGGCCTCAACTTTTCTCCTCAGTTTGAGCAAAAATCGAACTGAACGTCTGGTCCTCTGGAGGGGAATGAAAACAGAGTCGGACCAGTGTGCTTCTGGCGTACGCACGTTAGAGATCCCACGGCATTTTAATATCGTGAAGAGCAGGGCATTTGCCTTGAAGGCCAACTAGACTTCTAACCTTTCTAGAGTCTTGGTAAAAGTGGGTGGCGCTGCACGGCTGCGACGCGTTCTCAGAGGGGAGACCAGTCCGAGTTTTTATGTGACAAATCCACTGTGACAAAAGAAATGATTATGAATATGATGCTATGGAATTTAATCTTGGATTGAGTCTGCATGACGATGGAACTGTACCAACACGCTTACTCTGATGAAATACACTGGCGCCAACTAGGCCCAAGAGATCCAGACACCTGCAGTGTTGGTCAGGAAGTTTGAGCTATCCTTTCACGAGGCGCCTGCAAAGTGATGACACTTGGAGTATGTGTTCCCAGTCTTTTCGATAAACTCATAACGCACTCAGGTCTTGGTGGGAGCCAGTGAGGGCAGGACAAAAATGATTTTTAACTGATCAGTCAGTAGTGGGCTGCGTACCTACCTCACTATGGTAAATGGTTCTCGTACTATTTCTCTGTTCACTACTTCCACCACTACCACCACCACCGTCTAACATGATTCCCCACAAAAAAACTTCCAGAGAAAAGAATATAACTATCTGGACGTAACAAATATTAACGTTCAGTTTTGGTTACCAAGATTCAAAATCTCAGTCACATGAAGTCTGGGATTTCTTCAGAGGGATTCATCGCACCCGGACAATTCCATACGTGTAGTACCCAAATCTGTCAGCAGTTATCTGGCAGACTCATGAACCCTTTGCAAAACCTTATGCGCTGGCGAGATCTTGAAATGGGGAGGGGTGGGGCTGTGGTCTGGGACCACCAGAATGATGGAAACGTAAAGATGGACAGCCAACAGACCAGTGTTTAATGTTGAGGGGTGGTTTTGAGCTCTCTGTCTCTGTCTGTCCGTCTATCTTTCTGCCTGTCTGTCTCTGTCTATATCTGTCTGTCTGTCTGTCTGTCTGTTTGTCTGTCTGTCTGTCTCTCGTCTATCTGTGTCTCTCCCCGTCTCTGTCTGTCTGTCTGTCTGTCTGTCTGTCTGTCTCTCTCTCTCTCAATCTCTTTCCATCTCTCTCTCTCTCTCTCTCTCTCTCTCTCTCTCGTCTGTTTCGATCTCTTTCCATCTCTCTTGCTCTCTCTTTCTCTCTCTGTGTTCTAAGCTCTCCTCCACTCCTTCCGATCTCTTGCAGAGTTGTGTGTGTTTTGACGAACGGATTCGATATTGGTAAATAGCGCAAGAGCCCAATCGTGACGTGAGAGTGGATGAAGCAAGGCTTGACCTTTCCTGCCTCTGTTTGTCTTTGCTAAGTTCATTCTTAAATTAAAACACAACAAAAACAAAACGAAACAAAACAAAACAAAAAAGGCCACCACCTTTCCCGCACTGCACTCCTCACCATATGCACGCTGGGTGCACATGGGCGTGCATGCGTTCATACGCTCCTTGCGCTCTAGCGCTTGCATAAACACGTGAACAACGACCGCGTGTGAGTCAGTTCAGCACTGATGATTCAAAGGAAATTAACTGATTTTTCTACTTAAAAAACAAGACAAAAGGAAACAAACAAGCAATCGAAAACGTTATGAATGCACTCACTCACTCACAACACACACACACACACACACACACACACACACACACACACACACACACACACAGACACACACACACACACACACACCACACACACACAACTCTCTCTCTCTCTCCCTTCTCTCTCACTCAAACACACACGCGCACACACACACACACACACACACACACACACACACACACATACACACACACGCGCGCGCACACAGAAGAGTTTGAACGCTTAGTCACAACAGGAAAGCTGGAGGGGAAAAAAACAACACCAAGTAGACCCAGGGAGAAAATATTGGACGGTTTTGTGGAGGGTAAGAAGGGTACGACATTTGGGCTACTTGCAGCAACAAACGGTAGATTTGTATGGAGAGCCATGATTGCCAACACCCTATGGCGAGGCATATGATGATGTTTTAGTGTCAGTTACAGTTTCAAGTTCTCAAGATGGCATCTCCGCACTCAGAATGAATTCCATATGCACTAACTTTAAAGGTGCCACGTAATGGTGATATCGCACAAATCTTAAGCACGCGCATAAACCCATAAGCTGGCCATATCCTGAGGTCCTACACAGCCAGTATTTTACCTAGCCCACATTTTCTTAGTTTAAAACTAAGAATCCTAAACATTTTCATTTGACCTGTTTTATTGGATAGTTATGAAGCCTGGATACTAAGAAAAAACGAAGAAAATGAAATCAATGCAGCGGAAATGTGACTCAGAGTCAAATGGACAGACAGAAGAACAAACGATAGCGTAATAAAGGAACTGAATGTTAAGTGCCAGCTGCTGACAGATCAATAAAAGAAAGCTGAAATACGTAGACCATGCAATTAGAAACACCAAAACAGATCTGATGTCAACGGTCCTGCAGGGGAAAATTGAGGCGAGGAGAAGAAAGGAACGACCGCATGCCTCCTACTTCAACAACGTTCCTGAAGTCTGTGGTCTGGAGATTTAGGAGGTCGCCCACAGAAGTTTTAACTCTATTGTGACTGCACTTGCCACAGATGAGCTCTCCTGCTGGCCTAGGGCAGCCACAGTGAAATCACCGAGAACCGGGTGCAAGTGAACTTATCCATCGATTTTAGACAAAGAAACTGGCAAAACGTAGCTGAAGCGTTCAACGGAAGTTCCCTCCACAAGGGAAGCAACTGCCAACTACTAAATCATTAGCACAAAAAAAGTAGAAGGAGTTATATACCCTCGACCGTCTATTACTATGATCGAAATAGCCCGTCCTCAGTGACAGCTCAGCTGTTACTTCGATCGAAGTAGCCCTTCGTCAAAGAGTTAATCGTGTCACTTGGAGAAAACTTGTGAGCCTGGCTCCTACCGCCAATCCCGTCGAGAAAGTGAGACGGGTGATGAGATGAGAGATGACACATTTTCTTACTAGTGTGATGATGATGATAATGATGTTGATAATGTTGTTGTTGATGTTGATGATGATGATGATGATGATGATGATAATGATGATGTTCAAAAAAGAACTAGCTATCCTGCATAAAACCATGGCCAGCCCGATTGTTGAACCCACAACCCATGTGTAATGAGTATGCTGCTCTAACAACTGAGCAGGTGACGTGGTAAACCAAACGTAAAGGCTTTTCTACAGCCTGAGTGGTCTTAAGTTTATTGTTATTGTTGTTTAAAGCCCAGCTGACTGCGTAGAGCCATATCAGGCCTATAACCAGTTCAAACCATACACGATACTTCAACAAGGAAACAAAAGGAAAAGAAAATTAAGTATATAAATTGTATCATTGCATTCCCGCACATGATCTAAGGACATGCCCCTGGCATGTGTCAAAGGCAGATGTGATGCATCTAGTGTGTTGGTTAGTGACTGCGTGCTTGTCACCTCTCACTTTCAGCCCACACCGCTGGCTAGCACTGCTGCTTGCAGCTATGGGAAAAGAAGAGCAGAATGCGTAAGTCTCTTCCTGTCAGTACATAGCCTCTCCATCAGCAAGCCCTACGTTACGCCTCCTCGTGGCAACACATGGTAACTGAGCACCTCACGGACTCGGGCTAAATCTTGAGGGACTCGGAGGAGATCTTGCCCTCAGACGTGCGGCACGCAGGCCCACCGGCGTGTGGATATGCCCTGGTGCCCACGAATCAGACTCCCAAGCTATGGGTAAACAGCTCCAGGGCCTTGTGGACATCTCGGGAGAGAATAAAGCTAAGGGAGTTAACCCTGAAAAATCACCCTACTGCTTGTAGGTTGTCGTGGGAACGACAAAGGCTAGCAGAGAGACCGTAAAGAAACCGATGGAAGGCAACGGGAAATCACCATCGTATTCTCCCCAGCATAATCATGGCCAGACAAAAGAAAAATGAAGATAACGACTTAAAATAGGTGCTCCATAGGAGCACCTTCGTCTGGTAGCAACTGCCATGCTGCGCAGGTGACACCAGACCGTCAGCAAGCTACTGCGATCAGCCTCAACCTCAGAAAAAATACCAAAATCGCAACATGGATCATTAGAACATAGTTGCAAAAAGGTAAATTAGACAATATCAAAATGGAGATGGAAAGGCTTAACATTAGTATTTTACGACTATTTGAAGTGAGATAGAAGGTGGCAGGCATGATAACATCAGGAGAGTATACAGTAATATACTCTGGTGGAAACTCACATGAAAGAGGAGTAGGATCGCAATGGACAGGGACAAATCAAAAGCAGTTACGGGATACTGGGCTGAGTCTGACAGAGTTTTTCTGGTTAAATTGGGAGGCAGGCCATTTGATATCATCATCATTCAGGTGTGTGCACCAACATCCGCAAGTACTCAGGAAGACACCGACAACTTCTACGAAGTATTAGAGATGGCCAAGGCCGAATATAAATCACAAGAAGTTACAGTCATAATGGGAGATTTTAATGCTAAAGTGGGACAGGATAGGGTGGTGGATATAGTTGGATCTCATGGCCTAGGTACACAAAATGAAAGGGAAGGGAAACTTGAAGAATGGGCACAGGTGAATGAGTTCATAGTAGGAAACATCTGGTTTGAGCAGCCTAACAGACGAAAATGGACTTGGATGACTCCAGGAGATAATACCAAAATCAGATTGACTACATCCTGATTAATAAAAGATTTACAAATTCTTTACTGTCAGCAAAAACACTACCAGGCGCAGACTGCAACAGTGACCACAATCCTGTAGTGGGAAGATTTAGGCTGAAATTAACGAAAAGGAAACAGACCAAAAGCAGCACCAAACTAAATCGTGGACTCTTCACTAGAAAGACTCAATATTGAATGAACAGATCTACGAATAATCAGAAATATGTATTGGGAACAAACAGATGTAATGAACATAGAAAACAATGTAAGCTCTTTCCAAAACATCCAGAGAGGAGTCAGACAGGGTTGTGTTTTGTCACCAGATCTGTTTTCACTTTACAACGAAAACATCATGAGAAACCTAGAGGAAA
>JAPXFY010000016.1:46203662-46206162 GCA_030674185.1 Monoplex corrugatus
GGTCGGGGCAAGAGGGTTTGTGGGCACCTCCGCTTATGATCTCATGAAACAACTCGCCATTTCTGGGAAGAAGAGGACTAGAGCCCTTAAAGCGATGGCAGAGGCAGCAGAAAGGAGCTCAAGCTGGATCTGGGCAAGGAGGAACGAAAAAAGTGAACTTCATAAGGATTAAATTCCCTACAGATGATGTGTGCCCCGTTAGCACATTGGTAAAACCGCGTACCGCAGTTCTGAAGCGCAGAATCGCCCAGGTTCGATCCCCGGCGTGGGAAAAAAAAAAATAGACAACAGCAGAAGGGCATCCAGGAGTCATGACCTGGATGTGGCCCGGCCCCCCGAGAGTGTAAGGAATTCAGGGCCGAAACACTTGTCTAAAGGGGGTTACTTCTCTGAAGACCTTCTGTTGTCTAGCTCTCCCTAGAGTTTCTTTCTACCTGCACATGGTCAGTCCATTGACTTCCGGGAATAGTTCGGAGGACATTCGGGAAAGACCGAAGGACACTGGGAAAGACTAGATCTGCGGGCTTTGTGGGTTGGCTTCCCACCTTGCCTTTGATAACATGCCACGAGTTTTTCAAATGAAAGATGCTCCCAGGATTCACCGAAAGGGGGAGAGAATGATGAATCCATCGGCACTGACTCCATCACGACTGGAAACGCACAACGGACCATGATTAATGACCAGTTGGAATTTCCGTGTGCGTGTGGAAGGAGATTCACCACCAAACGCGGCATGAAGATCCACAGGACAAAAATGGGCTGTTTGAAGACACATACGAACCAGCAGCAGCGCACTGCGATAGCAGGTGAGACGTTGGATGACCAAGGCCAGGAATTAAACCATAGTGCCAAGGACATCCACGCTGACGGTTCTGATGCGGATTTTGCACAAGCTCTTAACGCCAAACGTGGAAAACTCAATTTGCTGCCTGCCGGTGCAAAAGAACAATAGGAGAAATTAGATGAGGAACTTGTCCTTAAGCTGAATGCGCTAATAGGGAACAGTACGCTGGAACACAAACTTGACACATACGGAGACATCATATACTCTATCTGCAGGGACACTTATGGAGTGAAGCAGCCAAAGACAAAAACGCCTCCCCAGAAATCCAGAAGACAGCAACAGATGGAGAGCATCCGGAGGGAGAAAAGGAAGCTTAAAAAGCGAATGAAAACTGCCTCAGAATTCGAGAAGCAAGGGCTCCTGGAACTCTGGAAAGATCTGAAGGCCAAACACAATGCTCTCAGCAAAGTGGAATCAGCAAGGCGAAGAAAGAGCAAAAAGAAGAAGACTCAAGATCGTTTCTTCAAAGATCCCTTTGACTTTTCAAGAAAGCTGTTTGAACAACCCAAATCAGGGACTCTCACAGTGGGCAAGGAAACCCTAGAGCAGCATCTCAGGGAAACATATTCCGATTCTCAGCGCGAGGCACCACTTGAAATCCAGAATCTGGTTTGGCCTGCAGCGCCAGAAGGAAAATTCAATAACAAACCACCAACACTGGATGAAGTGAAGAAAGTAGTAAAGAAAGCCAGAGCCAAGTCAGCACCTGGACCAAACGGAATACCATACCTGCTCTACAAGAAATGCCCAAAAGTGCTCGAGTGGCTCCACAAGATGATTCGATCAGCATGGAGGAACCAGAAGATCAGCGACCAATGGATGAGAGCTGAAGGAGTGTACATTCCGAAGGAGCAGAACTCCAGCAGCATCAATCAGTTCAGGCCAATATCACTTCTGAACGTCGAGGGGAAAATCTTCTTCTCTGTTATGGCAGCAAGATTGACAAAATACCTGACTGAAAACAAGTATCTGGATATGTCAGTCCAAAAGGGAGGCATACCAGGAATGCCTGGATGCTTGGAACATGCCACGTTGATTTGGGATGCCATCCAAAAAGCAAGAACAGAGAAGAGAAACATTGACGTAGTTTGGCTTGATCTGGCGAATGCATATGGATCAGTTCCACACGATATGATCCAGCTGGCTCTTGAAATGTATCACATCCCAGAAAACATCCGAACAATGCTGAGGAAGTATTTCCAAGGGTTCTCAATGCGGTTCTCTACCAAAGAATACACCACGGACTGGATAGACCTAGAGGTGGGCATTGCAATGGGCTGTGCAATCTCTCCCATACTGTTCGTGTTGGCAATGGAAGTCATCTTGAAAGCTGCAATGAAGAGTTCAGGTCCAGTGAATCTGGGAGATGGATACCAGATGCCTCCTCTGAAAGCTTTCATGGATGACACAACAGTCTTGTCCACGGATGAGGAAGAGACACACCAAATCTTAAAGCAGCTGGATGAGCTGGTGGCCTCTTCAAGAATGAGGTTCAAACCTAAGAAATCCCGAAGTCTCTCACTGCGAAAAGGAAAAGTGGCAGATTCAGTCAAATTCATGGTAGCCAACCAAGCCATCCCCACTGTCACAGAAGAGCCAGTAAAAAGTCTCGGAAGATGGTATGATGACTCCCTGAAAGACACACAAAGGGGATGT
>JAPXFY010000016.1:46211162-46226162 GCA_030674185.1 Monoplex corrugatus
ATCAATATCAAAAGTAGCTTTTAGCATTTCCCATGTAGGGATGGGCGTTGTGGATGGTATTTCAGCTATTTCATCCAGATTTATGTTAGACTGTTTGACCAGGTCAGAAACGTAAGTTGCAACAGTCATTTGTGATGAAATGTTCTTTGTCGTTTCGGAAAGTCAGCATCTGACCTGATTTTTATTTCCTTACTCACAAAATTGTCCGTTTGTGAAGAAGTTCTAACGGCAAACTTTGCTGTCGCTAACTCACGATAGTTGTTCAGAGGCAGAATTCCAGCAACTTTGTACGTTTCCAGACTAGAAGCATGGACTGGTACACCTAGTGCAATTTAAAGACTTTTGAGTCTAAGCTTTGAATCTTCTTTAGCAAATATGTTGGTGCACTGAAGAACACTTCTTGCGCATAGGATAATTTAGATCTTACAAGTGCTGTTGACAGATAAGTATATGTTGTATCCATTCCAGGTAATTGCTTATTATCTTTAGAAAATTTAAGGATTTCCTTGCTTTTGTTAAAATATATTCAAAATGGACATTCCAGGTTAATTTCGATGTTATAAAGACTCCCAGAAATTTTACAACCTGCTTGTAATGTAGCACTTCACCATGCAGTCTGAAAGTAGGCAAGTAACTTAAAGTACCACCAGGATTAAATAGCATCATGTTAGGTTTTTTCCGCTGATAACGACAGTCCATTTTCTAACATGTAGTTTCCAAGATTATCAAGATCAGACTGATACAACTTCCTGATGTAATTCTGTGCTCTCTGTGGAGTTGTCTTTTTTAAAGTAATATTCATCCAAATACATATATCATCAGCGTACTGTACCAAAACAACACGATTTGAGAGTGCATTAGGAAGATCCTGCATAAGGATATTAAATAAAATAGGTGCTATCATTGAACCTTGAGGGATTCCCATATCAAGACGCGCGAAGTAGAATAACTTGTTCCCACTCTTGCTTGAATTGTTCTATTGGCTAAATAGGACTTAATATAATTATACATATTGCCAGATAAACCAATAGATTTCAGCTTGTACAATAAACGTGTATGCCAAACGCTTTTTCACATCAAAAAAAGTTGCCAAATAGACTTTTTCTGCGGGCAAACTGTTGTTTTATCTGAGTTGTAAGTTTAACCAGGTGCTCAACTGTGGATCTCCCTTTTCTGAAACCTGCTTGGTTTACCGGAATAACGTTATTTTTATCACAGTAATATATAAGTCTGTTTAATACAATCTTTCTAGTTTGCTCGTATGGAGTCAAGCAATAGTCTTTACGTTTTCGTTGTTTAGGCTTTCCTGCTTTAATATAGGTATAACAATAGACTTTTGCCATGCCTGTGGTACAGTTCCGCTCACCCAGCATTTCTGAAAATTTTGAGTAAGAAAGTGACATATTTTTCTGGAGATGCTTAATCATTTCAGTTGAAACTGCATCAAACCTACCGAACTCCTTTTGTTGTGTAGAGACAAGATTGAGTTTTTTTAGCTCTTCTAAGGTGATTGGAGCATTAAACCAGCGATCATTCTGAGGTATTGGATCAGTGTAGATAAGGTTGTTAGCTGCCATTTCTCTGTAGTGTTTGCAGGTAGGAGACAAACCATCTAATTTACTATTTTCAGCAAAAAATCCACAAAAGTTTCAGCTTTGTCCATGTCGGAAGGAAATTTGTGATATGTATCAATTATTATTGGACATCTAGGTAAGCTGGCTCCATTTTTCATTTGATTCATTTTTGTCCAGACTTTATGGAAATCCTTAAAATCTGAAATTTCTTTGGTGCAGTATGATGCCCAATATCTTTCTTTGCTTCAGCGATGATTTTATTACATTGGATGTTAGCAGTTTTCATTTCCTTATGATCTTCAGGGTTTCTGCTCTTGATGTAGACTTTGAATTTCTCTTTTTTATACTGAACTGCTTTTTCGCATGCCTCTGTCCACCAGACATTACCCAAACGATTATTGGACTTAAAAGATTTGAGTTTCGGGATTGAGAGGTCTGCAGCAGCTAGAACTGACTCCTGGAATTTAGAAAACATAACATCTACATTTTCATCTTCATCATAGTTATATTTTTGTTTAGCAAGAGCAGTCCGAAACAATGACCAATCAGCACGCGTATAATTATATTTTGGTATCATATCAGGTGTGCTGTCTTTCATCCTGATGTTTTCATTAGTTATTGTTATGATGATAGGTAAGTGATCACTTCCCAAAGTATCTCTGTGAGTGTCCCAGGTACAGCATGGTACTAATTCTGGTGATATCAAAGATAGATCGATGGCTGTTGCCCGGTGTTTGGAGATATCAGGAATTCTAGTGACACTTCCATCATTTAAAAGGTAAAGCGAGCTGTCAACTATATTCTTCACCAAACGATTGCTTGTAACAGTGCAACAGTCTTTTTCCCAGAACGGAGAGTGGGAATTAAAGTCTCCACCAATTAGCCATTTACCGTGCTGCAGATCTGGTATCGTACGCAGCCATTCTGTATTTTGGTCATTTGGACCTGTTGGCAGGTAGACTGACAAAACATTCAGGATTAATGAATTACTGAATTGTACTGTGGTGGCACAAGCGTGTAAGTCTTCAGTTGATGTTAAAACAGGGGACGTAAATATGTGATACTGTAACTCTTTAAGTATGTATATAGCAGTGGCTACCTTCTTCCCGGAATTCCCGAAGTCATATATTGGAGGATAATAATAATTTTGAAAGTTGGGAAGTTTGGTTGGCATAACATTAAGCGACTGTAGAATCAGAACTTCACACTGATTTGATGCGAGGAAATGTTCCAGGCATGCGTAATTGGTGGAAACAGATCTACAATTCCACTGTAAAAATTTGATTTGTGATTGTTGGTGCATTTTCATTGTTGGCTAATCTCTTATTTTAAATTAATGGTTATTTGTTTGATAATCACGAATACTTTAGTTTTCTGTGTACAAGAAAAATGGCTAGAAAAAAATAAATTACTTAGACCACTAATGAAAGGTAGAAAAAAGATGTAGTTAAAACTAAGGGAAAATGTCCTTCTAATAGAGATAAGAGTTAGATTCAGAACAGAAATAAGTAAATAAAAATAAATAAAACAATGGTATACACGTCTTCAAATGTACAGAGAATATAGTCTGGCTGAGTCCTGATAGTCTGACTAAATCCTAGTGTTTATAGACCTTGAACAAGAGAATTGTCAGAGATGACGAGGAAAAAGTCCTGTGACATGAAACGTTGATAACTGTAGATCTACTAAAACATATTGTATGGCAGCCACCACGGTTCGCAGGTGTCAAAATGGAACGGTCCTCGGTGGAATCTAGAGGCGTGTAGCCGTGAAGATCGTGATCCTGGTGTCCTCCTTGGGGTCTCCCAAAACAGATCCCGAACGTGTCTTCCTAGGTTCCCCGCTAAGACGCTGCTTCCTCTGGCAGTGGGGTGAAAACTGTCGTGAAGGAACTGCTGGTTAGTTCGAAGGTTTTCATGGGAGACAAATGATACGTTTTTTATGTTTACAAGCTCAGCAGATAAGAATGCATTAAACAAATTTCGCTGAACCTCCGTACATGCATGTCGTACAGGGGCGATCTTGCTGATGACTATCTTTGATTTTGGGTATGTTTGTGCTGCATGTTTGATGCAAGAAGCGAGATTGTGAGTTGTTGTTGCGATATCTTTGTTAATATTCAATTCGTGGACACCACAGTGGAGAACAATACAGTCTGCATGATTGTCAAATTTGGATAGTGTCTCGTCTAAAGAACTTTTTATATCGTTAATGTCATTCACAGGACACGAGTCTCCTTCGAAGCCATATGACCGTCCCAGTCTTCTTGAGTTGATATCTCTCAAAACCGAGTCGTGGATTGTCAGAACATACGGAAGGTCGTGATTCTTTTCACGTCGTTCTGATAGTTTGGAGTGTGACGTTGCATGTTTTTGCTGGTGACGTCTGTAACTTTTTTGATGTCATGTGTGTTCTTTTCCGTCTTTGATTTTCTTTCGGTCAATCTTTTCGCTGGCTTAGAGTTATTGCTATTGCTGTTAGTTTTTGTTGTGTCAGATTGTTGTGGCTGTTGGTCGGCCTGCCTGCGTGTGTGTTGCTGTTTGAGAACTTCTGCGTACGTGGGATGTGGTTCAGTGAGGTCTGTCTGTGTTTGACGGTTGCTGGTTACCTTGGTTGGGGCGGTCACTGTCGACTGGACCTTGATCTGTGTAAGCACAGTCCTTTCTAAGGAACGAACTTGGTTTTGCAGATCCAGTACGATATTTTTCAGGTCAACAATCGTACTGGAGAGGTCCGTAGAGCTGAGAACAGGTGTGGTGTTAGCTGTCCCGCTCGGCGTGCCAGTGGTAACCCCGGTCGACTTGCCATTTGGAGGGTCATTGTTCTTCTCATTGCTGGTCGATGGCCCCTCCTGATCGGTCAATCCCGCTGACGCAGCTTCTTGCTTCTGTAGCGCAGGCGGCCTCGTCGTTCCTGGTCATAATGGACTTTTCCGCGTTGTCTCTGGCTAATGAAATCGTTACCAGTTAGGTGTCTCCGCCATCTTGAATCGTGTGTCGTGTGTGTGTGTGTGTGTGTGGTGTGTGTGTGTGTGTGTGTGTGTGTGTGTGTGTGTGTGTGTGTGTGTGTGTGTGTGTGTGTGTGTGTGTGTGTGTCTGTGTCTGTGTCTGTGTCTAAGTGTGTGTGTGTTGTGTTGAGTGTGTGCGTGCGTGTATGTGTATGCGTTTGTCTTATTGTGTATGTGGGTGCTTGTGTATACGTGTCCTGTGGTGCATTTGTATGTTAGTGTATGTATATGTGTGTATGTGCGTGAGAGAGGGGGGAGGGAGAGAGTAAATGAGAGAGAGAGAGAGAGACATAAGGAGAGACACAGACAGACACACAGACAGACACATAGACAGGCACACAGCGACAGAAACAGTGATAGAGACAGACAGGCCGCAGACAGACAGACAAACAGAGAACCATGGGGGGGGGGGGAGGGGGGAGGAGGAAAAGATTGCTACCATGCTTGAGTACGTGTAGCATGTGTTCACTTATTTTATACAATGTCTTTGTCTTCTCATCACTTTCCCCATCGAAGATTTATATTACAGTCTTTTCTGAATTGTGTTTCCATATCAACAACCAGAGAGTGCAAAACAAAGTTAATGCAGCGATCGATACCGAGTTTTCCATAAGTTATAATCAGCAATTAATCTATCGAGTGACTTTTATCCAGATGGGCCCCACACAGAGAGATCGCCTGGACTGTAGAAGTGGCATCTGCAGAAGGAAAGTCGTTGAATATCTCTTCTCTTACAATGACCTCATAAGAGGTTGTTGACTTGCTGATGTCATATATCTAGATTATATGTCATTCGTTTCTATATTTCTATTGTTATTGTAGATTATTGATTTTTTTTTAGCAATTTTCTCCAATCTCATTTGGACTCACCGACATTACGTATCATCAGACAGTCTGTCCTTTCATGATATCAATGCATTTTTCCTTGTTCCTACCCGTTTCACTGTTTGTTTTGCCTATTTCGTCATGAGCATATTATTTAAAATTTCAACTTCTCGCTTCGAACATGAAAGCAACAGAAGTTTAAGTGGATGAAAAAATGTATTTGAATAAAGCACTGAAACATAAATCATATAGCAGACAATTTACAAAACATGTGAACACAGGTGATATTTACAAAAAAATAAGATATACGCCATGGAATTAAATTTTTTAACGATAATGTATATGTCAAAGTATACAGAGAACTTTGCAATAAAAGTGGTTAGAACGATACATAAAGTATCAAATTTAAAAAAATCGTTAAAATGTGAATTCACTATAGACGAAGCAGTTTAGGTATTGAAAAAATATGAAAAATGGAAAAGTCCAGGAACAAGTGAATTATGTTCATATTCTTTTTCTCGAGGTCTTAAACGAAGCATACAAAGACAGAAAACTTTGTACAACACAAGGAAGGGTTTCATTTGAACAGATGTCAAAATATTACTGTGTGAAATACTGGCGATCAAAACCGTTATTTAATGTTGTGTACAAAATAGGAACTACGTGTAACCCAAACAGGTCATAGGAGTTCACCTATACTTACTAATGAAAATCAGACTGGCTCTATGGTAATACGTATATATCATCACCATGTGTCCAGCATCGTGGCAGTGGCGATCATGGCCCTCTATACGAATCTGTCCTTTGTGGCTGAAGAACATCTCCCACTCGCTCTGTCCTCAGCTACCCTGCAAGTCCGTCCAATATTTTCTCCCTGGATCTACCTGTGCTCTCTTTCCCTCCAGCTTTCCTGTTATAACCAGGTGCTCCAATTTATCTCTGTCTCCTCATAAACTGTCCTATAAATGTTGTTTGTCTTTTGCTAATCGTCTTTATTAATGATCTTCTTGTTTTCTTTGTTCCGACCTCTTTCTAGAACTTTATGATTAGAAACCACATTTCGGCTGCCTCAGTTTTATTCTGACTTAACGTGTTGACTGCCATGCCTCACAACCGTATGATGGTATCAGTTCTATAAAACACTCAAGAACTTTTCTTCTTGATGGTAATTGATAGGAATTTTATTACTTAGTATCATCAATATGAATATAGGAAACAACACAAAACCAGTACATACACATGATATGACGAATAGTATTGTGACATCAAGTATGGGTTGCTTCTATGCACGGATTTTGAAAAGGCTTTAGATACTTTTTGCAAACACATATGGTGTCGAAAGCGAAGTGGGTGTCGTATTCATCATCGTTTACAAATATAAATTTGATAATATATTCAGTTTATATTTAACACGTATGATGTCATTTGTATTGTGCTTGATAAAAATTGACAAACTACCCATGCATATTTCTTCATGCTTTGAGTAAATATACATGACATATTATATAGGTATACAGATACGATGCTTGTATGCTAAATTTCCTCAATCTTCATATTGTTATCGCATTTTTGCTTTGCCATGTCTATACTTATGTATTTGTATTTGTCTTAGTGTCTTGTCAAAAACGAAATAAAAACAAGTTTGGAAAAAAAATGACACATGATTTAATGGTACAAGGAACTCTATCCACCACTTTCCAAGGGACAGTGCATGATTTCGGCATTTTGTGACACTTGTATCTGACCTTCGTATTAAGCGCCTTGCTCCACTTTGTCGTGTGTGTTTTCGGATGGCACAGCCTTTATACTTTCGTTTGTGTGTGTGTGTATGTAATGATAACATTATGGGCCATTTTCCTGCCTGCTTTAGACCAGGTATGCCAACAGGAAAAAGGTCATGTGACCAGAAGAAGGATGACATGATCCTTTAACGTGTTTAGGTCGTAAAGCACAAAATTGAGTGATGTTGATATGGATGTCAAAATTGCACTGAGGGGTAGTTGTCTGGTTGGTGAAGATTGCAAGGGAACATTTGTTTAACCAGGTCTTCTTGGGCTTGATTAATATGGAGGGAGGGAAGGAGGGAGGGAGAGAGAGAGTGAGTGAGTGGGAGAGAGAGAGAGAAGGAGAGAGAGTGTGTGGGAGGGAAAGAGAGAGAAGACAGACAGACAGACAGAGAGCCAGACAGAGACAGAGAGAGAGAGGGAGAGACAGAGAGAGAGAGAGAGGGAGAGAGGACAGAGACAGACATACAGACAAACAGATCACAGTGGCAAGAGACAGAGAGAGAACGAGCTAGAGGAGAAGAGGGGGTGGGCGAAGGAGAAAAAACAGACAGACAAACAGACAAACAGACAGGCAGCAGGCAGAAATGGAACAAGATGGATTGCTGATGGCTGTTTTCAAATAAGATGGGGCTGAAAACTTTACAAACAAGCACTGAACGGAACTGGGGCTATTTGTCTTCGATGATACCCGAGCTCGCCTGAGCAAACGGGATAATAAGAAAGCGCATTCAAACTAACAGTATGTCGACTGCTAAGAGCATTGGCAGGTTTTAGAATTTTCCTTCGTCGCTGATTGATTTCAGTGCTATTTGAACTTGGAGGCAGATGTGTGGGGTGGTGGTCGTGGTGGAGGTAGTGCTCGCTGTAGAGAACTGGTGGTTGGTTTCAACAGACACACACACGATGGTGGCGGTGGTGGACCGATGGAAAAGACTTTAGACTTGTAATCGGAAGGTTTGGGGTTCGATCCTGCCTGTGTACCTCCAATCTGGTATCAAAGGGTGGATTCCGATCTCCATGGTGTACACACCTGTTAGAATCCAAATTCCCTTCGTCTGGATACGTACGAGAACATAAGGTATGCACGAAAAAAGAATGAGAACACGTGTTTAGTACAACCAGACAAGACAGGCGCAAATTTTCGGCCAACTGGCCTTTGTCATGCGTAAGATCGCGAACAAACAAACACCAGACAGAAAAGTTAGGAGAAAAAGACTGAAACTTCTCTTGCTGCTCCGGACATGTATGACTTAGAGGGTCTTTAACGTGCATGTCTGATCCAAAACAAGCGTGACTGCAGGAAGGTTTCAGTCTTTTTCTCCAAATTTGATAATATGTGTCATTCACAGTAAATCCAAACGAGATTGAGAAACAGCGTAATTAAAAAAAATATGTGTGGCGATGATGGTGGTGGTTGCTCGGGTAAGTGTGTGTGTGTGTGGTGTGTGGTGTGTGTGTGTGTGTGTGTGTGTGTGTGTGTGTGTGTGTGTGTGTGTGTGTGTGTTTTGTGTGTTTGTGTGAGTGTGTGTGTGTGTGAGTGTGTGCGTGTGTGTGTGTGTGTGTTGAGTGTGTGTGTGTGTGTGTGTGAGTGTGTGTGTGTGTGTGTGTGTGTGTGTGTGTGTGTGTGTGTGTGGTGTGTGTGTGTGTGGTGTGTGTGTGTGTGTGTGTGTGTGTGTGTGCAGTCACACTTCTTTTGGATTAGTATGCACGTTAAAGACCCTCGAAGTCATATCAGTGTCCTGTAGCCTATGGAAACATGAAACACTGAGCAAGTACGTCCACCAAGAATGTGCAACGACATAGTGGAGTGTGCCAGCTTACCGAAGAGCTGGGGTTCTCCGTGTTCCATTAGAAGACATATGAATATGTGTCATGTGCAGTGAATCCAAATGAGATTGTGAAACAGCGTAATTAAACAATATGTGTGGTGATGATGGTGGTAGTCGCTACGAGTCAGTGTGTGTGTGTGTGTGTGTGTGTGTGTGTGTGTGTGTGTGTGTGTGTGTGGTGTGTGTGTGTATGTGTGTGTGTGTATGTGTGTGTGTGTATGTGTGTCTGGGTGTGTGTGTGTGTGTGTGTGTGTGTGTGTGTGTGTGTGTGTGTGTGTGTGTGTGTCTTGTCTGTGTGTGCTTGTGTGTGCTAGTTACAGCAAGTCACACAGATAGCGCTAACACGGTCTTGTTTCTTGTTTAGCTTGCTATCAATATCACCCACAAATCCCTGTTTGCCAGGCTTTCTTTTCTGAGGCTTTTAGTGTCCTCATGTGAACTAGAAGCATTTGTCTGGATCCATTTCAGAATGATGAACGATGCTGAGAAGTATTAGGGGAGAAATGAAATGTCCTTGCTGAATGTTATTCGAACCACGCGTGATTATAAGGCGCTTCGATGTCAACAATACATAGAAAAAAATTATAATAAAGGCAGAGACTTTTGTGGTGATGATGATGATATCGGTGATAATAACAAAAATGGCATTCCTCTGAATGTGAATATAACATTGCACGTGATTATTGAGAGATTTATTAACGACATTGAAAATAAAAACAGACATAACAGACAGATTTGATAACAATATTGAAAATAAAAACAATAATTACAAAGGAAAATTTGATAACAACACTGGAACTAAAAATAATAATAGTAAAGACAGATTTGATAACAACATTGAAAATAAGAAACAATAATAACAAAGACATCTTTTATAATAATATTGAAACTAAAAACAACAAAAACAAAGACAGATTTGATTAACAATACTCGGAAACTAAAAACAGTAATAACAAAGATATATTTGATAAACACTATTGAAAATAAAAAAAACCCAGTAATAACAGACAAATTTCATAACAATATTGAATTAAAACAATAATCACAAATACAGATTTGACCGCAACATTGAAAATAAAAACAAACAATAAGGACATTGTTGTCGATGATGATGATGAGGAGGAGAGGAGGGGGAGGAGGACGAGGAGGAAGAGGAGGAAGAGGAGGAGGAGGAGAAGGATTATGAGGATGATGGCGATGCTAGTGATGATGATGACGATGAAAGTATTCCTCTAAAAACGAACATTATCTCATCATTTTGCACAGTATATAACAGTATGCAAAATGACGAATACGAGACATTGAAATATCGGTAAACTCGCACGTGGCACATAAGTCACGTATACGCCTCACGCGTAGAAACGTGAAGCATCGAAATCAGTGCACATAAGAGTCAATGTTTGCCAAAGAAAGGAAGCAAGCACACAAAAAAATAAAATAAAATAATGTTTACATGATTCCATTTGTGCCAGCAGCGACAGGAGGCAATACTCAGCCCAGTTCTCAGTTTACTCGGACAGAATACGAGTTATCGGACCGTGGCAGAGAGTAGGAAATGCAGGGGATCAGTATCACGCTCTTTGCCAGAGTCGTCTTTTATTATATAGCAGCAAACATGACAGGTGGTCTTTTGTTTTCATTTTTTGTTTGTTTTGTTTGTATTCAAGTTTAGGCAAGAATTCAAGCATTATTAAATATCAACTGCTTTTTTGTAGAACACACGCTTAAATGGATATCGTACATGACAATCCAAATATACAGATAGGTGCGTATGCTCATTTATGATAAAAAAAAAACACACACACACACATACACTCCCCGCGTGCATGCGCGTACGCACGCACGCACCGCGCACACACACACACAACACACACACCACACACACAACACACACACACACACACAGGCATATATATTCATATATACAGATTGCGCAAACACGCACAATCATATGTACACGCACTCTCAAGATGACATTTGAATATTTTGATAAAGACACGAACACTAAAGTAAAGCAAAAAGACATGAGTGTATTAAACCTGTCTTAAGAAAAGATCCACACACACTGTCCTCGGAGAAAATAATAATATACAAAAAAAAAACAGCAACGACAGCAACAAAAACCTACTGTTCGTTTGGGGGTGTTGTTATAATCGTATAACGGCTTATTTGTTATGACAGGTGGTCTTTTGCAGACAATAACGTGGACTAGTGGTTCAGTGGTGAAACGGGGAAGTAGAGGAGAGGGAGGGGAGAGAGATGAGGGGAGGGAGAGGGTGAGAGAGGGGTGAAAGAGAGAATGAGAGAGAGTAAGAGCATGTGTGTATATTTGTTTATGTGTTCTTGTTTCTGTATGTATTTTAATGCGAATGCCAAAACAATTTCCCATTGTGATGTTCTGGGCTAAATAAATCTTGTATCTTGTATGAACATTACCAGGTTGAGGCAGGCATGTTTTCTTTTTTTTTCCCCCGTTAGTAAGTTTGAAGTTCGGAGCATTTTCAAGATCCGGGAATTCCACATGCGCTGTACCCAAACCCGTTAGAATTTTTTTTAAGTTATTTTTAAATTTTGTTTTGTTTTGACAATACTCAAGTAAAGGCATCTTTGCTGAACATAAGTACGATAACATTTATTTACATACAATGGATTGAGCTAAACTAATATACCTACGTCATATCTACTAGTCTTTGTTTTTTTTAAAACAATACGAAGTCATTAATTCATACAGTTTCAGATTTTAGCTTTTGGTGGTGGTGGTGGTGTTTTTTGCTTGTTTGTTTTTGTTTGTTTGTTTGTTTGTTTTAAATGTAGTTGTAGTCGTTTTCAGCAAAATACAACGATCAACATATTAGCAAAGTATGATATCTTGTATCAGACTTAAAGTTTAAAATACATGAAAAACGGTCTATATCTTCAACAATGGGTCTGTATGCATGCATTTGCAGTCTCTATCAATTACATATAAGATAAACATTCAAATACAAACAAACAAGTCATCAAAAATCATGCATACATCTCATAAAGAAGTAAAGAGTTACATCAAAACTTCTTCTGAAACCAGGGACAGATATGACAACCATTTTTCTCTAAAAAAGAGAAATCTGTCAGTTTATTTTGAAATGAGAAAAGAAGTGCAGGGAGCACAGACTTGCTTGGCATTAAACCGATACCACCAGAATAGTGGAAGCATTGAAATGGGCTGCGAAAATGTCAGATTTTAAGTTGTGGGCCAGGACTGAACACAAGGACAGCATATCTTGAATCCACAGTTATTTTTTTCCTGTAACAAGATCGTGACTGATGTTCTGGTAGGCCTATTTAGTCTCTCAAATACAGCGCAAAAAAATAAATCCATTGGCAGCAAAGTTCTACTTTGTAAAATGTAGTAAAAAAAATATAAATAAAGCTAGAGGTGACAGATACGCTTTGGTCGTAAACTATCTCAACACTTCTGCAAAAGCAAACTCGTATATGACAACTCTATTTTCTGTATTTCCGTTATGATTGAACACGCGCGCGCGCACACACACACACAAACAAACACACACACACACACTCACAAACGCAAACACACACAGACGCACGCACCACGCACACACACACATACATACATACGCATGCAGGCTTGCACACACACAAACATACACACAGCACGCACACTTAACGCACACACACACGCATACGCACACACCCCACACACACATACACACGTGATGCAATCACTAGCATACGCACGCGCGCGCGCGCATACAACACACACACACACACACACTGCACACACACACGCACACACTACACACACACCGCGCCACACACACACACACGACGTATATATATATATATATATATATATATGCAATAATTACACACATATCACACACACACACACACATACAAAACACACACACACACACACACACACACACACACACACACACACACACACATAAACGCACACGTCAGTTAATGGTAACCACTAACATCCTGAAGGGAAACAAGCACAAATATTAATGTACTGTTCATTTTCATTTAGCTCTAGTTTGGAAAGGACAACAGCTCTGCAAACATGAAACTGGACCCAGCTTCTAATTGTTAGAATCAATATATTGATAATGATAACATTATTCATTTTCCAGCCTGAAAAATTGATAGCTAAAACCCCCCCCCCCCCTTCCTCCCCCACCAACATATTTTTTTTTTCTTCTTTCAAAACTTGCTGTTTCTTGAATGCTTGTCGCTTTCATGTTTCCGTAAGCCATCCACCAACTTCATCTACAGGATCGTTAATGTGCATAGTTGGTATTACTGCATGTCCTATGTACACAGGGAGAGGATTTAGACACTGGGAGGTCTGCATGTACGTGACCTGGCCGGAGAAACGAGAAAAAAATCAAAAAGACACACACACATACACATACACACACGCACGTGCAAACACACGCATGCACATGCACACACAAACACACACATATATACAAACACACACACTCTGATGCACACACACATACACACACATGCACGCACGCACACACACACACACCTATATACACACGCACACACACGCACACACACACACACACACACACACACACACACACACACACACACATACACACACACACACACACATACGCACACAATTTCATTCACCAGGCCGGGTTGTCTAGATGGATTGAACCCAGGACCTTCCGATTGGAAGTTGGACGTTTACCCACTCGACTACTGCGCCCGTTAAGACAGGATGTCCATTTATTTATTCATTTATTGTTTATTTATTTATTTTTGTATTTGTCTATCCATTTATCTATTTTTTATCTATTTATTTACTTATTTGTTATATATCTATTTGTCTTTCATTCATTCATTCATTCATTCATTTATTCATTCATTCATTCATTTATTCATTCACTCGTCATTCATTCATTTATTCAGTCACACATGTTTATTTATTTATTTGTTATTTTTTTTATTTATTCATTTATTCATTCATTTATTCACACGTATTCATTTATCTATTTATTTATCTATTTGTTTATTCATTTATTTTTTCATTCATTCATTTATTTATTAGTCACCATGGAATCACATTATGAAAATCGGATTTTTACTTTACCCGGGGGGAGCGTGCCAGCATAATATAACGACACCCTTTTATTTATTTCTTTTCATTTTAAATGCATACATTTCTATATAGCTATGAAAGTGGACTTTTCAATTTTGTCAAGGACAACTGCTTTAATCCCTCGGGATGCTCGACGTGCCGCTGAGAGTGTTTCGTCCCAATAAGGCTTCGGCCTTTCTGAAATCTTACGTGGGGGGGGGGGGGGGGGGGGGGGGGGGAGGGGACGAGAAAGAAAAAAAAGGATGGAATATTTTTTCAGTGACAGAGAAGAACACAACTTGGCTCGAGCTATTCCTGGGACTGTGCCTTGCAGGATAAGCTTTACGAGTCCAGAGGATTTTGTGACATGCCCTTAACACTTGATTTTGTGTCTTCGTATCCCGCCGGGGATGATTGTTACACGCCAGCTAGTTGGTAGAGCCATGGACTCAAGATCTGTGCTGCCCATCTTAATGTTTCTGTCGTTGTTGTAAGTGTCACTGTAGTGTTTGATAAGTCCCTTCTCCCCTTTTTGTGCAGGCTCAGGAAATCTGTCGGATAGTTGTTGGCATATTTGGGTGGAGTGCATGTGGAGTTGTCCGACCGCGGTGAATCCCGCTTGAAATAACTCCAATAACTCCAACGTTGCGTCTTTTTACTGAAATCAAAACGTATTCAAGTAGGCTAGTAACTGGCTTGATTTTACTGTGTACAGTCTAATTGGTGATATGGTCTGTGTAGGAGATGCGTAGAATCTCTCGATGGTATCTCATTGCCATGATCTGGATCCTCTTCTGTAAGTCGGCTGTGAGAGCCCATGTTTGGCAAGGGCGATAGGAAATGAACATGACAAGGAAGCGCATTAGTCTTATTC
>JAPXFY010000016.1:46231162-46248662 GCA_030674185.1 Monoplex corrugatus
TTATCTTTTTTCGTTCTGTGTTTTTGTTTTTATTGTTGTTGTTTGTTGTTTTTTTTTGTTCCTGTTTGCTTGAACACGGGCAGTCACACTTGGTTTGGAAAAGAGAAGTAGAAAGCCATTCGGCACGAAAACAAAACATTGATAGTCAATGTTGCGAAGTAATGATGACGTGCAAAAAGTCATGTACAGAAACCCATTATTGCCAGTTCTGCGATGGAGCACTCAGTCGAGTTGTCAGGTTACGTGGGCAGAATGAAAGCGAGCTGACTGTTACAGACGGTATAAAAATACAAGCATCTGTTTCTAGCTCTTTGCAGCAGATTTGTTGTCCTTGTTTCTGTTTGCTTATGTACATGTATACATACATACATATATATATATATATTATGTATGTATGTATATATATATGTATGTATATGTGTGCATATATGTATACACACACAAATATTACAAATATTTATATAAACATACACACTAATACATACTACAACACACATATAAACACACAATACACACACAATGTAGGTGGTGGACGTTAGCGAAATAGAAGCAGAACAAACAACACACACACACACACACACACACACACACACACACACACACACACAACATACACACACATATATATTATTACAAGTGTGTGAATGTATATGTACATGTGTGTGTGTGTGTGTGTTTGTGTGTGTGTGTGTTTGTGTGTATGTGTGTCTCTCTTTCTCTCGCTTTCTCTTTCTCTCTCTCTCTCTCTCTCTCTCTCTCTCTCTCTCTCTCTCTCTCTCTTGTGTGTGTGTGTGTGTGTGTGTGTGTGTGTGTGATTAGAGCATGATTTTGCCTCAAATACTCAGTCCAGTCTTCTGGATAAAGAATACTTCTTTTTTTTTTCAAGTCATTTATGTTCCCCCAGAGCTGCTTTTTCACAATTGCTTCATTTGCAAACTGCTCATTTCTGTTGTTTCTGACCAGTAAACACTTTAATGAAGCAGCGATAAGAAATAAACAGATATAGAAGAGTATAACAAAGGAAAGTAAACAAAATGCGTAAACACACAAAAATGACATAGAACAATCTATACAGATTTTGACAACACACTCTCTCTCTCTTTTCTCTCTCTCTCTTTCTCTCTCTCTCTCTCTTCCTCACACCTCACACCACACCACACACACACACACACACACACACACACACAAACAAAACACACAAACAGAAACATACATACACACAGACAGAACACACATACACTCACTCACTCACACTCACACAAACAGAAACACATGCACACAGACAGACACCCATACACACTTACACACACACACACACACACACACACACACACACACACACACACACACACACACACACACACACACACACAAACACTCACTCACTCACTCACTCACTCACTCACTCAAACACACAGACTAACACCGTGAATTTAAGCAAGCACAATATCAATATTCTTGCTCTTTCATCTCCAACATGGAACATAATGACATCTGTACATTTACGAAATTGGAACCAGCTTGGTCCCAGCCCTTCCTTGCTGAAGGAAGAAGGATACGTATTGTGCAGAGTAGCAACCATCAGAAATCTGAAGACCTTTTCCTCCTTTTGTAACTACGTTCATAGCTGCTTAATGTGGGCATCTCTCTCTCTCTCTCTCTCTCTCTCTTCTCTCTCTCTCTCTCTCTCTCTCCTCTCTCTCAGATCTATCTGAGGAAAGGGAGCATACTCTAAATAGAGATATCTGAAGAAGAGGTTAAACGTGAAGCTGGCAAACATAAGACTCGTAAAGCAAGCGGAATGGACAGCGTTTCAGCTGAAATGTTAAAAATGGGGGGAAAGATATCATAGCTTTTCTAACCAAACTGTTTAATATAATTTTTGACCTGGGGATATATCCAAATGAGAGGTCCAAAGTCATTATCATCCCCATTTTCAGAAAGGGGATCCTGGAAATGCAGATAATTATAGAGGTATATCTTTATTAAGCATGATCTCTAAATGTTACACAACAATACTGAACATGAGATTATACACCTGGTTAGAAGCTAATAATTTGATCTCAGAGAGTCAGGCAGGTTTTCGTAATAGATACTCAACTGTTGATCATACATTCACACTACATGCTTTCATTCAGAAATGCATGCACAAGAAAGGGATGAAATTATATGTTGCTTTTGTTGACTTTAAAAAGGTTTTCGATTCTGTCAGACATGATAAACTCCTTCATTGTATTAGAAATGAGGGTGTTAAAGGGAAATTTCTCGCATCATTATTGGCAATGTACAAGTCATTGGTGTCATGTATCCGAGTTAACGATAACTTTTCAGAGATGTTTCAATGTCCGGTTGGAGTGAGACAAGGTTGTGTCTTGAGTCCAACGTTGTTTTCGATATTTATAAATCAGTTAGCGAATTGTATGCGCAACAAAGGAAAACATGACATCCAATTACTACCTGGGATGTTGGAAATATTTGTTTTAATCTTTCCAGATGATGTGGTTCTTTTCTCAACTACACCAAATGGTTTACAGAATCAGCTGAACGTTTTAAGTACGTGTTGTAACAACATAAAATTAAAAGTAAGTATTGACAAAACGAAGGTCATGGTGTTTAGAAACAGAGGGTTCCTCGGAAAATGTGAAAAATGGTCATGTGAAGAAAATAAGTTGGAAGTGGTGAATGATTATTGCTCTTTAGGATTTAATTTTACAACAATGGTAAGTGCCAAAAAAGGTACTGTACATCTAGCAACTAAGGAGAAGAAAGCTGTCGCACAGTTTAATAGGGTTCTCCAAAAATTCAAGGAAATGACAATGGACACTTTCTTTAAAATATTTGACGCAAAGGTACAACCCATTTTGTTGTCGCATCAGAAGTATGGGGATTAAAACGAATGGAACACATAGAAAAGGTACATATGATGACGTGCAAAAGGTTTTTAGGCGTGCCTGTTAAAACACCAAACAAGATGGTGTACACTGATCTGGGAAGGTATCCATTATTCGTTAACTCTGCGGTCGCATGCTTAAGATATTGGTTTAAATTGCTACAAATGAGTGCCGAAAGATTTCCGCATAAAGCTTACCAAATGCTTTTAGAATCAGATAGAAATGGAAAGGATTGCTGGGCATCAGAGGTATGAGAAATATTGTGTAATACAGGTTTCAACATTGTATGGCTACAACAGGGAGTAGAGGATGTAAAACTATTTTAAACATATTTAGACAAAGACTTGTCGATCTGTTTATCCAAGAATGCACTAGTATTATTAGAAATGGTGACAGATATGAGTGCTATAGTTCATTCAAAACAATGTTTGAAAAAGAAAAATGTATTTCTGACATGAATACATATTGTTTCAGAGTGGCAAGCACACAACTAAGATTTGATGTACTACCGCTGAATAACAATTCACATCGTTATAGTGAGAGTATTCACAAAAGGGCATGCCCTTTTTGCAAAACACATATTGAAACTGGATATCACCTTAAATTTGACTGTCCCACGTATACAGACATTAGAGTAAAATTCCTCAAAGATTCAGCTAGAATGCCACCTTATCTACTGCTCAAAGCAGAAAATTCTCATCATAGATACAATGTGTCCAGATTTGTTTTCATGCCATCAACAGGCTAAAAAAATCATGAATGAATAAACTAACGAAAATAACTCATCACCAGTACTATATTACTGTATTACATCAGTAATTATGCAATGCTGTATAGTTATAATAAATGGTAAGACTGTTAATGCTTGTTCCATTGCATTTTTGTCGTCGTTTCGATATAAACCGATGTGTGCTTATTATGTGCTTATAAGTCTTGAGTGCAGACTGTAATTTATGCACAAGAACGCGGGGGTAAAGATAATTTTGAAAAATTTAATTGTTTATCGATAGGCCTACTTGATTTATAAATATTTGTTAAATTGATTATTCATTGATTTGACTGTTTTATTGGTTGTTTGATTAATTCATTGATTGATTGATGGATGGACTGACTGAATGATTTGATCCATTGATTAGTTGCTGATTAAGTACTGATCGGGAAAATGATTTATATGAAACTGATCAAATTGTTCGGTGACTCGCTAACTAGTTTGGTTTAGAGATGAGAAATTTTATTAGGTTACTAACTGGTAGAGAAACGGTTGAGTATTTAACTGATCTGGTTTATATAGCTAATCAAATGATTGAATTGTAGTTGATTGATTGATTTGATTGATTACCGTTGTCACGGTACACTGAATATACTAAGTATTTGTTTGATTGGATGGATGAAATGAAGTTTATTTCGCAAGCAAGGTGATTTACCATCATTTGTTGATCGTTTGATGATTGTGTTAATTGACTGGCTGTTGGCTATACAGAGAGACTGATTGCTTGACCAGCAGATGGAGGAATGCAACAATAATATGTATATGCATATAAATATCTTCGTGACTTGTTTGATGCCTTAATGCACTGATGAAGCTTGATGATAGTCAAGTACTGTTTGGTGTATTCCTTCAATAAATGTTAGATCTGGTCAGCAAAAGAAAGATCTGTTGACTGTTACACAGACGAAGTATCAACTGAGGAAAGCACTGAAAGTGACAATGTTCGACAGTGCAATCATACGCATTGCAATATTGGTGTAAATCACAAAAGCCCTATCTCCCTCCCCGCCCCACAGACTATCGTATTGTGGCCTGAGGCCGATGTACATTAAAAAATTCTGAGTTCTGAGTTCTGAGTTCTCTTCTCTCTCTCTCTCTCTCTCTCTCTCTCTCTCTCTCTCTCTCTCTCTCTCTCTCTCTCTCTCTCTCTCTCTCTCTCTTTATGTGTGTGTGTGTATGTGTGTGTGTGTGTGTTGTGTGTGTGTGTTGTGTGTGTGTGTGTGTGTGTGTGTCTGTGTGCATACGCTCGAGTGTGTGTGTGTGTGTGTGTGTGTGAATTTTTTTTTTTTTTGTGTATGTGTGTGTGTCTTTGTGTCCTTGTATTTATTTGTATTTATGTATACGTGTGTGCTTGAATATGTGTGTGTAGGTATATGCGTGCGCGTGTGTGTATGTGTGTGTGTTGCTTGCTGTGTGTGTGTGTGTGTGTACGCGCGCGCGTGTGTGTGTGCGTGCGTACTTGTGTCTGTATGTATTAGTGTAGATGCAATTTGTCATTATTTATTTTTAATTCTTGCGATTTTTCTATGACGCACGTACGCATATTTTGCCCATACTGTGCAGGGATATGTTGCCACGTAGTCTGCATATTCCGTCTTCGGTTGACGTGCATATTGGATGTTTTTATATGCCAATAAGCCACCGGACACATACGACTTACAGGATGAAATACTTGATGCTTTGCGTGTGTTCACACACACGAAAGTAGTTTAAACATTGAAAGGTCTGTCCTGTTGACCAGGGAGATCAGACAAATGTCCACCCTTTAGCTAAGCTATCCGGTAACCATCAGGTTCTGGACCTTCTGGTTGGGAGTCTGACGACTTAAAGCTTATAACTACCCTGCTAGGCATAATATAGATATAAAATTCAAGAGATTATAGACACCATTTAGCCTTCCATCAACAGTTTGATAACGGATCAGTTCATGACTAATTTCTTCACAACACCAGTTTCAGCGTCATCAGCACTAGATAGCAAGTACACAGGAGGTGAACTGGTTATTTCGCAGAACATAGATGATTATCGGAGCAGTCCTGCCAGTTTTGCGCAATGATTAGCGTAACGAACAACGAATGGAAAGTTGTGGGTGCGAAACACATTAATCCTGTTAAAATCATTGTGGAATTTTTCTACCTCAGTCAGCTCCTAACTGCGGATACTATGAGCTTACTAGGAAGACTGGAACAGCACAGTTGAGTCTTAGCCAGTTTTCTGACTAGTCTCCAAGATTGTTTCTCAAATATCTGGTTCAATACCGCAGGTTCTGTATCTCTCGGACCTGTCTGACGCCAGGAAATATAGTGCTGATAAACGTACAACCCTGTCACGCAGTTTCAGCATTCCATGGAATCCGATAGCAGCATGATCCAAAATATCATCATCATCATCATCATCATCATCATCATCATCATATCATCATCATCATCATCATCATCATAACACTGTGGAGAATTGTCCCAGCTTTGTGTCCAGAAGATGGCGTGGAAAATGGGACGCAGAAAAAACAACAACAACAACAACAACAACAACAAAAACGTGAGCGCCAAAGAAACTGCCAAAATGCGATGATCCTTAAGAAAAGAAAATAGAATGAAAGTAAAACACTCGAGGCCAAATACAGACGAACTAGATTCCTTCATGTTTATCTCAAGAGTTTTGGGGTTGTTGTTTTTTCGACACAAGATTAACTATCGATTTTATCTTCGGAAACATGTGCGCCCTTCTCTTGAAGAGCATCAGACAGAGGAGTGATCAATTTTAATTTCAGCCGAGTGTGGTGAAGCACAAAGGCCTGACATTGACAGTTTATGATATGAGCCAGGGGATTGGAGACAGGGATTCTGTTGATGTTTACTTGCATAAAGTGCTTCTTACCTAAGCTTTTCTGTTATATCTTTGGTCATGGCCACCATTTGGTTTACAACGTCTAGTGCTAAGTTGCTCTTTGCTGTGAATGTGTGAACGATCAATGTTGAATCGTCTTCATGTGTTATAATGGTGCTTCTAGATAACAAGGCAGCTTGATGTGTGAAATATTTTTTGCTCAAACAGCAAAGTTAACTGAAAAAAATTCTGAGGAAAAATTCTAACCGGGCTGGTCTTTTTAATTTAATTTCAGTTTACATTTGACACCTGTACGGCTTTGAAAGTACACGAGGCTTGGTTACTGCTGGCTGAATCAACTGTCACAACCCACTGAAGTCAAGTATCACACATACATGTACTGATATGAAAAAGCTCAAGATATGCCTATGGCAGTTGACTCAATGTTTTATGTTTTCGATATAAAGGATTAAATCAGAATGCAGAAAAAGAAAAAGAAAGCGTAAAAAGAAACCTAAATTAAGGTAATAACAGTAATGATGAATAATAGTAATAACAACAACAATATATAAACAATAATAATAACAATAATAATAATAATAATAATGAGGGGATGAGGATGAGGATGAAGATGGTTGTAATAATAACAATCATCACCATCATCGCCATCATCACCACCATATCATCATCATCATCATCATCATATCATCGTCGTCGTCGTCGTCGTCGTGGTCGTCATCATCATAATCATCATCATCATCATCATCGTCGTCGTCATCATCATCATCATCATCGTCATCATCATCATCTTACACTCCACAGAATAAACTCCTGTACTTTGTGTTTTAGACCGATTTATTCTGTCGAGTACAAAGTCTTTTTTCTGGCTGCTTTTTGTCCATTTGTTTATATTTGTGCAGAAAAAAACTCCTCTTTTTCCATCTCTTGGAGTTATGACAATATATCCACATTTACTTTACATTACATTTTGTTGACAGTGGCTGTGTAAGGGTGTTGCTTAGTTCATTCTAAAAACGAGAAATGAGGCAAACACTGGAGAGAGAGAGAGAGAGAGAGAGAGAGAGAGAGAGAGAGAGAGAGAGAGAGAGAGAGACAGACAGACAGACAGACAGAGAGACAGACAGACAGAGACAGAGACAGAGAGAGAAAGAGAGAGAGAGAGGTCGGGAGACAGACAGACAGACAGACAAAGACAGACAGACAGACAGATAGATACAACGATAGCAACCGATGTCGCCAACAGCTGAAATCAAAGAAGATGACGCTGAGGATGTCAGAACATTTTGATCAGGAGCTGTATTGAACGCAGGTTTGCTATTTGTTTTCAATTATTCCCAAGCATGCCTGTGCAAACTGGCCAACAGGAGCATGCATTCAAACCAGCATGTTGATGACAGACAGCACTGCCAGTCTGTGCGTGTGTACGATTTTACCCCCTCGCTGATTCAGCTAAGTGCTCCTTGAGTTTGGGGGCGTAGGGTACAGGAGGACTGACGGTGGTCGTTGTGGTTGTGGTACTAGTGGCGGTGGACGGGGTAGCCGTGGAGCTTGGAAGAGTTGGGTGGGGTAATAGTGATGGTGGTTTTTGTGGGGGGTGGGGGTGGGTATGGAGCTGGAGGCGAAGAATAGAGCAGTTATGATGACGGTGGTACTTGTAAGGGGGTGGGGGTGGAATATGAAACTTGGAGGCATGGGGCGGAGTACGAATAATGAAGCTATTTTGTGGGAAGGTGGTTATAAGCTAAGAGGCAGGAATGATTATGGCCTTGGTGAGGGAGGGGGGGGGGCGTTGGCATGGAGCTTGGTGAACATTGGAGCAGGTGGAGCATGAGTGATGATATCAGCGGGGGATTATGGAGCTTGGAAAAGTAGGTTGGAGCAGAAGATCCTGTGGTGAGGATGCAGGAATGACGTTGGTTGTGGTAGATGACGGCTATTGGGCTTTACGCGAAGGGTAGGAAAATATGATGACGGTGGGATCGTATGGAGCTTGAGTGTGGATGGGGGCATATTGATCGTGTCTTGTAGGAGGGGTTATGGAGCTTGGGGTAGGATGGAGCATGTGATCGGGTATCTGTAGGAGAGGTTAGGAGCTGAGTGTGATGACAGTGATGATCGTGGTATCTTAGGAGAGTTATGAGCTGGAGGTGGATGAGCATGATATCGGTATTGTAGGAGAGGGTTATGGAACTTGGAGGCGTAGGATGGAGCAGTGATGATTATAGTATCTGTAGGAGGGTATTGAGCTGGAGGCTAGATAGACAGTAAGATCCTGGTCTTTGTAAAGGGGTATGAATGGAGCTGATGGAGCAGTAGTCCTGTCTTTGTAGGAGGGGTATGGAACTGAGGCATAGGATAGAGCAGTAATGATCCTGGTCTTTGTAAGGAGGGGGTTATGGAACTTGGAGGCATAGGATAGAGCAGTAATGATCCTGGTCTTTGTAAGGAGGGGGGTTATGGAACTTGGAGGCATAGGATGGAGCAGTAATGATCGTGGTATCTGTAGGAGGGAGTTATGGAACTTGGAGGCATAGGATGGAGCAGTAATGATCGTGGTATCTGTAGGAGGGAGTTATGGAACTTGGAGGCATAGGATGGAGCAGTAATGATCGTGGTATCTGTAGGAGGGAGTTATGGAACTTGGAGACATAGGATGGAGCAGTAATGATCGTGGTATCTGTGAGGAGGGCGTTATGGAGGTTGGAGGCCTAGGATGGAGCAGTAATGATAATGGTATTTGTAGGGATGGGGTTATGGAGCTTGGAGGCATAGGATGGAGCAGTAATGATGATGGTGGTACTTGTGGTTGGAGAAAGAGGGAGGAGGAAGGGTATGGAACTTGAAGGCATAGAATGGAGAAATGTGGGGTGGGGGGGGGTTCTTTTTTTTTGTTTTTGACAAGGGTAATATAAAACTTGGAGGCCTAGGATGGAAGCAGGAATGATTGCGGTGTTTGGTGGGGAGTCGATACGGAGCTTGGAGACACAGATGGATCCATTGGAGCAAGAGTGATGATATTAACGGGGGATTATGGAGCTTGGAAACGTAAGTTGGAGCAGCAGATGCTGTGGTGAGGGTACAGGAATGACGTGGGCTTGTAAGCGAAGGGTTGAAAAAAATATAGTGATAATTGTATTGTTCAGGATTGGAATGGAACTTGGAGGCATAGGATGGAACAGTAATGATCGTGGTATCTGTAAGGAAGGGGATTATGGAGCTTGGAGGCGTGAGATGGAGCAGTAATGATGATTGTGGCACTGGTAGTTGGGGGAGGAGGGAGGTGGAAGGGTATAGAACTTGAAGGCATAGGATGGAGTGCATGATGATTTCTTTTCTTTATTTTCTTTTTCTTTTTTGTTTGTTTGTTTGTTTGTTTGTTTGTTTGTTTGTTTGTTTTTGGACGGGGTTGTTATAGAGCTTGGAGGCCTAGGGTGGAAGCAGGAATGATTGTGGTGTGTGGTGGGGGATGGGTGGGTAGGTGGGTATAGAGCTTGGGTACGACATTGGATCAGGTGGAGAGGTAGCGATAGTATTAGAGGGGAATTATGGAGCTAGGAAACGTAGGTTGGAGCAGAAGTGGATGTGGTGAGAGTGTAGGAATGACGTTGGTTGTGGTAGAGGGTGACTATTGGGCCTGTAAGAGAAGAGCAGAAAAATAGTGATGATTGTATTGTTCAGGATTGGTATGGAGCTTGGAGGCATAGGATGGAGCAGTAACGATCGTGGTATTAGTAAGCAGTGGGATTATGGAGCTTGGAGGTATCGGATGGAGCAGTAATGATGATGGTGGCACTTGTGATTGTAGGAGGAAGGAGGTGGAAGGGTATAGAACTTGAAGACACACGATGGAGTAAATGATGCTTTCCTTTTTTTTCTTGGACGGGGGTGTTATAGAGCTTGGAGGCCTAGAGTGGAGCAGGAATGATTGTGGTGTTAGCGGGGGAGTTTACGGAGCTTGGAGACACAGACGGATCAGGTGGAGCAGGAGAGCGATGGTGTTAGCGGAAGATTATGCAGCTTGGAAACGTAGGTTGAAGTAGTAGTGGTTGTGGTGAGACTGTATTAATGACATCGGTTGTGGTGGATGGTGGCTATTGGGCTTGTACACGAAGGGTGGAAAAATGATGATGATTATATTGTTGGCGGTTGGTATGGAGCTTTGCGGCGTATGGTGGAACAGTAATGGTAGTGAAATTTGAGTGGAGGAGTGGAGGGGGTATGCAGCTTAGAGGCGTAGGATATAGCAGTATTGATGGTGGTGGTGCATGTGGTGGGGTGGGGCGTGGATGGCATGAAACCTTAGAGACGAAAGGTGGAGCAATATTGGTGATGAAAGAGAGGGGGGGGGGGGGGGTTGTGGAGCTGTCAGTCTATACATACATATCAAATCAACGAGAACACATTAGAAGAAAATGCTAGCGATTTTGGATATTTATGCTGTCTGTCTCTCTGTCTCTCTTTTCTCTCACTCTCTGTCTATCTCTGTCTCTTTTTGTCCTGTCTGTCTCTTCTCTCTTTCTCTCTGTCTCTCTGTCTCCGTCTCTCTCTGTCTGTCTCTGTCTTTGTCTCTCTCTCAGTCTCTCTCTGTGTCTGTCTGTCTCTCTTTTACTCCCCTTACTCTCTCTCTCTCTCTTACTCCCCTCAGCTCATTCTCTTTCTCTCTCTCTCTCACTCTCTCTTTTCCATCTCTCTCTCTCTCTCCGATCTCTCTCTCCATCTCTTTCTCTCTATCTTTCATTTTTGATGCTTTGTAAGCGAATAACAGGAAAGGCTCGGGACTGATGTTACCTTTTAACAGTTCGATATTTGAATAGCAATAACTCTCTGCATTTAGGGAGAATGTATAGCGGCATAATTTCAAGAATTTCGTTCATGACGCTAACGTCCAAGGTTTCTAGGTTTCTAAGGATGTCTGATCTACCATGATGTGAGCTAGTTGTGGTCACTGTGCTCATTAGTTTTCAACGGGTGCATCGCTTTTTCGATGGGCCTCTGTCTGTCTGTATGTGTGCTTTCCAAAACAAGTATGACTGCCCGTGTTCAAGCAAATAGGAACCAGAAAAAAACACGAAGAGAGAATAAGAACGCGTATTTAATAAATTTGTCTTGTCTTGTTACATTAAATACGCGTTCTTATTCTCTTTTTGTGTTTTTTTTCCTGATTCCTGTCTGTATGTTTGTTTCTCTCTCTCTCCCCACCCTCTCTCCCTCTCTTAACCACACTCTCTCTTTCTGTCTCCGTCTATCCTCTCTGTCTATCTGTCTCTCTCCCCTCTCTGTCTCTGTCTCTCTCTGTCCCTCTCCCTCTCTCTCTTTTCCTTCTCTCTCTCTGTTCCCTCTCTCTCTCTTTATCCCTCCTTCCTTCTCTCCCTCTCTCTGCCTCCCCCCCCCCCCCCCCTTCTGATTTTCTTTAGCACCTGCATTGTTGAAATATTACGCTGATTAATGCCAATTTACTTATTGTGTAGTAATCTTATTCAGGCACGAGCATGATCATTTCATGCCACTACTCCAGTAGTCCACAGGTTACTGTCAAGTCTCGTCACCAGTACACGGTTGCAATCCTTCCATATCACTACTTCGATAGATCTTTACCACCGTAACTTTCAGATCGCCTCTGCATAATACAGGCATCATACACCCAGGATCCTCGATGCAAAACCTGCTGAAGGAACCAAAACGCAATTTTAAATCAGCTCATGAGAGTGCATCCGGTTTTATGGCGTCATTTATTAGGAACTCGGTGCCAGCTGCTCTGAAGTATCTGCCCACTCTTTTGCACTCAGACAGTTAAATTTAAGACTTACCTGTTCACTCGGGCCTTATGTTGCTTATGTTTTAGTTGTATCATTTAATACTAGTATAAAAATGTAGACTAGGCAAAAGATAGGCTAGGTAGGACTTCGGTCCCTGGCCAGCTCATGGATTTATGTGCTGGTTTAAGGCTTGTGCCAATGATCACCATACACATGGCCCCTGTGACGTTCGTGCATATCGAATTCATTCTGAGCGTGAAGACGTCGTCTTGAGAAACTGAAACTGAAACTGAAACTGTTTGTCCACTAGTTGCCACTTGCACTTCAGGCTGACGATCACATGGTCTCTCAATCGTTCATGTATATACACGTTTATGATCATAAGTTTTCACCAGTTGTGTATGGTCTGTTTACTGATGTATATTCTGAAGTGTATTTGTATGTGAGCGTGTGTGTGTGTGTGTATATGTACATGTATGTACACATATGAATATATATGTATATATATATAGATAGATAGAGAAAGAGAGAGAGAGAGAAAGAGTGAGAGAGAGAGAGCTTTAGCTATAGATACAGATATACAGATAGAGATATATAGTTACACGTATAGATATAGATATACATATAGACTCATATATAGATATAGATATACATATACATAGACATAGATATAGCTATAGATACATATATTTTCTGCAAAGTCATTTAGATCCAATGCACATTTCACGTAATCAATCTATTCAGTAGAGCACAGAGAACTATCAAGCTGTTAGGCGAGATGGCCACACTCCACTATGTTCTCGCAAAGTCTGCATCTTTGACTGGCCAGCATGTTGCGTGGTTTTATGTTTACATAAACCAGCCACTGACATCACTCACAGGATCTTTAACGTGCATATTTGATATTCTGCAGGCTTATATACACGAAGCGATCTAACGCAATGGCAGGTCTGCATGAATTAAGACATCGTAAAATCGCCACCGTTTACCCACCAGCTGAGATATCGAAGGGAAATCGAACGGACGTCGAATGGACGTCTGTCGTTTACTCACCGAGTCCGTTTTTAGAAAAAAACAAAAAAACAACAACAACAAAAGACAACAACAACAACAACAAAAAACCAGTAATGGTAAAATAAAAGAGGGATGAAGGACATTCTCACAGCTTGACAATGATCTCTGCAATCACGTGCTTTTGAGGACGAATACATGTTTCGTTGGCCCGCTTGTTGGCAACGTTTAGGAATTGAAGATAAAAAACTTAGTGTGATGATAATTTCTTGTCGAAAGCGACTCACACCATGCAGTCTTCTATCTGAATTTATTCGGGTGTTTCATTTAATATCCCTTAAATGTCGTGCCATTTGGCTTATCGTTTTGTGTATGTTGTATGCTTTGGAGTAAAACTAAAGTCATGTATTCCTGTGCAGTATCACTATCAGTGAATCGTGGAGTTACAATAAGTCATGTATTCGTGGATATACATATAAGTCACATTGTATTCGTGATTATACATAGTCATTATTCGTGAGTATTACATGTCATGTATTCGTGGGAGTATATTGTCATGTATTCGTAGAAGTATACGTGTCATTATTTGTGGTACACATAAGTCATGTATTGTGGAGTACACATAAGTCATGTATGCGTGAGTACACAAAGTCATGTATGCGTGGAGTATACATAAGTCATGTATTCGTGGAATATACATGTCATGTATTGTGGAATACACATAAGTCATGTATTTGTGGAGTATACATAAGTCATGTATTCGTGGAGTATACATGTCATGTATTCGTGGAGTACACATAAGTCATGCATTTGTGGAGTATACGCAAGTCATGTATTCGTGGAGTATACATAAACCATGTATTCGTGGAGTAGCATAAGTCATGCATTCGTGGAATATGCATATGTCATGTATTCGTGGAGTATACATAAGTCATGTATTCGTGGAGTAACATGTCATGTATTCTGGAGTATACGTGTCATGTATTCGTGGAGTACACATAAATCATGTATGCGTGGAGTATACATAAGTCATGTATCGTGGAGTATACATAAGTCATGTATTCGTGGAATATAATGTCATGTATTCGTGGAGTATACATAAGTCATGTATTCGTGGATAATATAAGTCATGTATTGCGTGGAGTATAATAAGTCATGTATTCGTGGAGTATACATGTCATGTATTCGTGGAGTAACATATCATGTATTCGTGGAGTATACATGTCATGTATGTGTGGAGTATACATAAGTCATGTATTCGTGGAGTATACATAAGTCATGTATTCGTGGAGTACACATAAGTCATGTATTCGTGGAGTATACAAGTCATGTATTCGTGGAGTATACATCGGGAAAGCTGGAGGGAAAGAGAGGCACCAGGTAGACCCAGGGAGAGAATGCTGGACGGACTTGCAGAGTGGCTGGGGATGAGGAGGGTGGGGGAGATGCTGGGGCAACGAGAGATAGAGATGGTTGGAAGTCCATGGTCGCCAAAGCCATGCGGCAGGGCACCTGATAATGATGATGATGATAAATAAATCATGTATTCGTGGAGTACACATAAGTCATGTATTCGTGGAGTATACATGTCATGTATTCGTGGAGTACACATGTCACGTATTCGTGGAGTATACATAAGTCACGTATTCGTGGAGTACACATAAGTCATGTATTCGTGGAGTGCATATAAGTCATGTATGCGTAGAGTACACATAAGTCGCGTATTCGTGGAGTACACATAAGTCACGTATTCGTGGAGTACACATAAGTCATGTATTCGTGGAGTATACATAAGTCACGTATTCGTGGAGTACACATAAGTCACGTATTCGTGGAGTACACAAATACGTATTCTGAGTAAGTCATTATTCGTGGAGTATACATAAGTCACGTATTCGTGGAGTATACATACGTCCTGTATTCGTGAGTACACATAAGTCATGTATTCGTGGAGTACACATAAGTCATGTATTCGTGGAGTACACATAAGTCATGTATTCGTGGAGTACACATAAGTCATGTATTCGTGGAGTACACATAAGTCATGTAATCGTGGAGTACACATAAGTCATGTATTCGTGGAGTACACATAGTCAGTAGGAGTAACATAAGTCATTAATCGGGAGTACACATAGTCATGTATCGGAGTCACATAAGTCATGTATTTAGTACACTAAGTCATGTAGAAAAAAGAGCCCACATAGAAACATCTAATTTAGAACAATGCCGTTGTAATTACATATTACACTTTAAAAAGTCAATGTGTTCTTGTTATCGTTGTTGCTGTTGTTGTTTGTTGTTGTTGTTGTTGTTGTTGTTTTCATAATGAAAATCAGTCAAAGTAGAATCTCGTAGGTTAAAGGGACATTCTACCTCTTTCGGTAAAGAACGTGGATTCCACTGACGAGCCGTCACCGCACTTACAAACAAATGAGACCACCACCAACCATCTTATTGTTATTGTTATTGTTGTTTAAAGCCCAACTGACTGCTTAGAGCCATATCAGGGCTACAACTGCTTCAAAACACACAAAACTTCAACAGGAAAAGCAAAAAGAGAAAAGAAAATCAAGTATTCGTATCAATGCATTCGCGCACAAAATCTAAGGACATGCCCCCGGCGTTGACCTCTCAGTCCAATTTATTGCACAGGGGATTTACAAAAACATACATGAATACACATTTAAGCATACCTAAGGACACCAAACCATATATAAAAACGGGCATAAATTACCTAAAACTGCTTCCGCATATCTCACCTCTCTAGCGCCAAAAATGCACTTAATAGATGTACCCAATCATCAATCCTAAGAAAAAATAAGACTTTATCGAACGCATACAGGTGAATGGACCAGCAAGGCAGAAAATGATAGGAAGAAACGACAGAGAGCAAAGAAACAAGGCAGAAACAAAGAGATGAGATAAAAGAGGAAATTTCTAGCACAGAATTTCCAGGTGGGGATACTATCTGTACTGAAAGAGGCCCCAGCATCCCCACAGGGGGCACCAACTATCTACTGTACCTTAGCCGGCATAAAATGTTACAACACGCAGCTGCACGAAATAAATATTACAATTTTTAAACTGACACCATTGAATTGTGTTGTACACTTAATTAACAGGATAGTTATCCTCATTTTTTATCTTTCTTTTCTTCTGCTGTCTTTTACTTTTTATTATTTTGAACACTTTTGTATATATTTTGAGAGATCCATCATCATCATCTTGTGTCGCATGGCGTTGGCGATCATTACTCTCCATACGAATCTATCTTCTTTCACTGCAAGTCTATCTCCCATCCTTTCTTTCTTCATCCATTCCGTCTAATACTTTCTCCATGGTTCTCTTAATCCCTTCAGCTTTCCTGTTGTTACAAGTTGCTCAAATTTCTCTTGCCTCACAAAATGTCCAATAACTGTTGCTTGTATTTTCCTAATCTTCTTCACTAATGTTCTCTTGTCTTTTTGAAGAATATTCTCGTTTCTTCTCTTTGCTGTCCATGGAACTTTTAACATTCTTCCTAGAAACCACATTCAGCTGCCTCAATCTTGTTCTGACTTTGCATGTTGACTGTCTATCCATGCAACAAGTTTAGGTTCTCTGAAGAACTGTTTGGCTGATGTTAACTGATCGGCATTTGTTGGTAAAAACGCTTTTCATTTTCTTGAATGCTGGTTTATCGTGGCCGATTCCGCTGGTTATTTCTAATGTGCATCTACCGTCTAGTGAGGTAACTGTTCCCAAATACTTAAACTCATGAACTTGAAATATCTGATAGACCACTTTTTTTATATTTTCTTACCTGGTTTTCATGAAATTGGGTGTCAGATTTTCTTCCTACGTGATCAAATCCGTCTGAATAATTAACCTTCCGTTATTTTTAGTCTATACTGATTTCTGGCAAGTTCAGAGTCCCTTCTCTCTCGTATTCCTGTTTGTTTCTTCGTTGTCATATGTTCATGATACTATAGTGTATATATTTTAGGGAGAGTTTTTATGAGCAAACCTGGATGTAAGTAATCAAACCAAACCCAAGACAACCAAATCCAACTAATCCCAACCCAATCCAAACCAAACCAAACCAAACCAAATTAAACCAGACCAAACCAAATCAAGCCAAACCAAACCAAACCAAACTAACCAAACCAAACCAAACCAAACCAAACCAAACCAAACCAAACCAAACCAAACCAAACCAAACCAAACCAAACCAAACCAAACCAACC
>JAPXFY010000016.1:46251162-46256162 GCA_030674185.1 Monoplex corrugatus
GTCTGCTTAATAAAGTTACCAACCACCACCACCACCGCAACCACCACAACCACCACTACCACCACCACCATCACCACCATCACCACCACCACCCATACACACATTTCTCCCCTTGGCTATGTGTTAGAATCATGTCCTTCTTCCCGTCTGTGCGTGATAAAATTACGTTTGCTTATCCTGTGTTCGTGTAAGGATTATCTACCTTTTTCCTTTTCCCGTCCCCCTGTGCTGCAGGCGACGCCACGCTTTTCTGGCATTGACCAGAAATTCAATTCCATTCTCGTTGTGCATGGTGACTTGTTTTAGTACCTTCTTCGTAGTTCTCTTTCTGCATATGTTTTTTTAAAATTCCTCTCGTATCTGTCCATCTGTCTGTCAAACGGTCTATCTTTCTTTATATCTATCTGTCTGTCTATCTGTCTGTCTGTATGTCTCTGTCTCTGTCTGTATGTTTCTGTCTGACTGTCTGTCTATCTCTCTCTGCCGTCCCCCTCCCTCCCTCCCTCCCCCCTCTCGCTCTCACTCTCTCTACTGATGTTAGGAATACTCTTCTCCCTGACACCCCGTAAAGTGTATGTGTGTGTGTATGTGTGTGTGTGTGTGTATGTGTACGTGTGCACGTGCGTGTGTGTGTATGTGTGCGCGCGCGCGAGTGTGTGTATGCGCGTGCATACGTGCGTGTGTGTGTGGTGGGGGGGGGGGGTGCAGGTCGTTATGTATCAACTGGTACACATGTAAATGCGTGTCATCAACTGCTGTTATATTCTATCAATTCCTATAGAAACTGCTCAATATTTCGAGTTACTGTTTTGGCCTTGTGTTCAGATTGCTGCCCGTCCATGTTTTTCTTTGTGTTAGAATGATCCCCATTTCGTCCCTGACGCGTTGCCTTATCCTGTGAGCGTGTCAGGATTGCATGGACTGCCCCGAGAGTCTTTTGTGCACTATGGGCAACTGCCAGGTATTCATATTCCAGCGAAAGTTACTGGCCGGAAATTCAATTTCATTCTCCCTTTTGCATGGTGATTTTGTGTTCATATCCCTCCTTCACTTTTGTCTAAATGGACTTGCTGTTTTTATTATTTTCATCCCTCTCCTTGCTCCCATTCTCCCCCTCTCTCTCTCCCTCTCTTTCTCAGTCTCTCTCTCCCTCTCTTTCTCAGTCTTTGTGTGTCTATCATTGTCTCTCTGTGTCTCTCTCTCTCTCTCTCTGTGTGTGTGTGTGTGTGTGTGTGTGTGTGTGTGTGTCTCTCTCTCTGTGTCTTTGTCTCTGTTTCTGTCTGTCTGTCTGTCTATTTCTCTGTCTCTCCCTGTCTCCCGCGCTCTCTGTCTCTTTTTCAGGCGTATTTGTTCTGTGTCCTCACTCAACAGATATCTAAAAATCCTCGTTTCCCTGACATCTCTCTCTTTTCTTTCTTCCTTTCTTTCTCTGTCTCTGTCTCTGTCTGTCGCTCTGTCTCTGTCGCTCTGTCTCTGTCTGTCTGTTGCTCTGTCTGTCTGTCTCTCTCTCTCTCTGTCTCTGTCTCTCTCTGTCTCTGTCTGTCGCTCTCTCTCTCTCTCTCTCTCTCTCTCTCTCTCTCTCTCTCTCTTCTCCCTCTCTCTTCTCTCTCTGTTCTCAATAAACATGCAAGGCATCACATCTCTGATTGATCTTTTAGCTGCCGTAGTATAAAACTCTGCTTAATGTGGATTATTCTTTTCTTTTTTTTTTTTGTTGACAAAACTTTCCCTTCCCTTTGTCTGCTTGGAAAATGTAACACCCCCACCTGTTCTTCACGTTGTCCGTTGTGCATGACCTGTCTCTCTGCATCTTCTTTTTTTTTAACCCCTTTCTCTCTCTCTCTCTCTCTCTCTCTCTCTCTCTGTCTCTCTCTCTCTCTTTCTCAGTCTGTCTGTGTCTCTCTGTGTCGCTGTTTTTGACAAGCATGCGCCTGTACGTCAACGAAAAGTCCGGGACGGAAAGCCTACCCCGTGGTACGGCGCTGTCGCTGATCAGCTTCGTCAGCTGAAGAGAGAGCGTAGGCGTGCCGAGCGCTGTTGGCAGTCATCACGGTTAACAGTACACAAACAAATCTATGACGCAGCAAAGCAAACGGTTGCAGATTGCGTACACGACGCGAAAACAGCTTTTTATTCTTCGCTAGTGTCCAGTTCTACCACTTGTAAACAACTCTTTCACAATATGTCCTCGCTTCTTGGAAAAATCAAACCTGTGTCTCTTCCCACTGTGTCCGATGTCAAACTGCTCCCACACATTTTTGCCGATTTTTTCCATAAGAAAATTCTCAAGATCCGTGACAGTTTTCCACCATTTCAAAGTACTGGTTCAAACACTGTGTCGTTTTCTGGCTCACCACTTGTAAATTTCATTCCAGTTTCTGAAGACCTTGTCCGGAAGACCATTCTTAAGACTCCCCCTAAATCATGTGAACTTGATCCCATTCCAACCAAACTTCTCTTTCAACATGTGGATCTTCTCTTGCCGACCATTACAAACATCATGAATCAGTCTATTACCACTGGAATTGTTCCCCGTGAATTTAAGACTGCCATTGTTAAGCCCTTGCTGAAAAAATCTAACCTCAACAAAAATGACCTGAAAAATTACAGACCGATTTCTAATCTTCCATTTCTTTCTAAACTGCTTGAACGTCTGATTCTAGACCAGCTTTTCTCCCATCTCTCATCCCATAACCTCCTTAGTCCTCACCAATCCGCTTACAGGCCAGGGCACAGCACAGAAACTGTTCTGCTTCGTATTCTCAATGATCTTTTGACCTCCCTGGATCAAAACAAAATTTCTATTCTTCTCCTTTTGGATCTTTCAGCTGCTTTCGATACTATTGACCATGAAATTTTGCTTTCCCGTTTGGAAAACAACTTTGGAATTCAAAAATCTGCTTTACACTGGTTTCGATCTTATCTTTCAGAAAGAAAGCAAACCGTACTTGTCGACGGAAACAAATCTTCTGAGCTGCCTTTGGATTTTGGCGTGCCTCAAGGCTCTGTTCTGGGTCCTGTGCTTTTCATATTGTATACTTCTCCTCTGACCCACCTTATTGACTCACATTCCATCCGTCATGAAATGTATGCGGACGATACCCAGCTCAATCATACTGATACTCCTTCTAACTACGATCATCTAGTTCAGTCTCTTCAGAACTGCGTTTCTGAAGTAAAATCCTGGATGTATGAAAATCGACTTAAGTTGAATGATGACAAGACTGAAGCCCTTCGTGTTTCTCCATTGCCTGCAGATCTTTCTTCTCTGCCTTCCACTATTACTGTCGGTAATACCGCTATTGCTTTTTCTGATTGCGTTCGTGACCTCGGTTTTGTCTTTGACCATAATCTCTCCATGCACCAGCACATCATCAAAACATGTCAGGCTGCATACATCGAACTTAGACGCATTAATTCTATTAGACACTACCTTACATTAGACGCAACCAAGACGTTAGTTACTGCATGCATTCTGTCTAGGTTAGATTATTGCAATTCACTCCTTGCGGGTTGCCCTCAGAAACATCTCAAACATTTGCAACAAGTTCAGAACTCTGCAGCTAAACTCATCTTCAAGGCACGTAGGTCACAGCACTGCACACCCCTGTTTCAGACACTGCACTGGCTCCCGGTTGAACAAAGAATAAAATACAAGATTTGCTGCCTTTGTTATCACATCATTTCTGGAACTGCTCCTGACTATCTCTCTGAACTCTTGACTGTCTACGTACCTTCTCGATCACTCCGCTCTTCTGTGGATGACAAGAAGTTTCGTGTGCCAAAATATAACAGAGAAACTCACGGTGGTAGAGCCTTTGCAGTTTTTGCTGTTCAGACATGGAACTTGTTGCCTCAGTCCGTCCGCCACTCTAAAACTCTACCATCTTTCAAAACAAGTTTAAAAACTTACTTCTTTAAACAGTGTTTTTCCTGATTTTGGCTAGTGGGTTGATCCTGCTTGACATTCTGGATGAAATTGTGCACAATGGGGTGTATGCCAGTGTGTGTGTGTGTGTGTGTGTGTGTGTGTGTGTGTGTGTGTGTGTGTGTGTGTGTGTGTGTGTGTGTGTGTGATGTGTGGCTGTGTGTGTGTGGGTGTTGTGTGTGTGTGTTTGAAAATGGGGGGAGAGGGGTGGGCGGGGAGGGGGTGAGAGGGAGAGAGATTATTTGGTGTGTCTGTGTGGTTGTTGATTTCCTGTGGATAGTTTTTGATGAGTTTGTTTGTATTGTAGCCTGTTATTTGGTTTATATATGTATGGTTTACTGATGTAAAGCGCTTTGAGGTTTCGGAAAGCGCTCTATAAATGCACTATTATTATTATTATTATTGTCTCTCTCTATCTCTCTCTCTCTGTCTCTGTCTGCCTGTCTGTCTATCTCTCTCTCTCTCTCTCCCTCTCTCCCGTGCTCTCTGTCTCTTTTTCAGGCGTATTTGCTCTGTGTCCTCGCTCAACAGATGTCTAAAAATCCTCGTTACCCTGACATCTCTCTCTTTTATTTCTTCCTTTCTTTCTGTATTTCTTTCTCTGTCTTTCTGTCTCTCTGTCTGTCTGTCACTCAGTGTCTGTCTCTGTCTGTCGCTCTGTCTCTGTCTGTTGCTCTGTCTCTGTCTGTCGCTCTGTCTCTGTCTGTCGCTCTGTCTGTTGCTCTGTCTCTGTCTGTTGCTCTGTCTCTGTCTGTCGCTCTGTCTCTGTCTCTGTCTGTTGCTCTCTCTTTCTTTCTTTATCTCTCTCGCTTTCTCTCTCTCTCCCTCCCTCCCTCTTCTCTCCCTGTTCTCAATAAACATGCAAGGCATCACATCTCATTGATCTATAAGCTGCCGTAGTATAAAACTCTGCTTAATGTGGATTATTCTTTTTTGTTGTTGTTGTTGACAAAACTTTCCCTTCCCTTTGTCTGCTTGGAAAGTGTAACACCCCCACTCTGTTCTTCGTGTTTCCGTGTTAAAACTATGTCCTCCTTCCCTTGTGTGCATGTAAGAACCAGGTGTGTTTATC
>JAPXFY010000016.1:46271162-46276162 GCA_030674185.1 Monoplex corrugatus
GTACAGTTATAATCATAAAGAACAAAGAAAATGAAAGACAACGTTGTCCTGTCTGCTCCGACCATGCGTGAATGTAAAAGAGCCACAGATAAAGAGAAAGAGAGGGGGAGGGGGAGAAGACAAGACAGTCAGATAGACAGAGAGCGTAAGAGAGAGAGAGAGAGAGAGAGAGAGAGAGAGAGAGAAGAGGAGAGAGAGAGAGAGAGAGAGAGATGGATAGATAGTCAGAAAGAGACAGAGGGAAATTGTCCAGCTTTACATTATAATTCACTATCAAGACAGCATCTGGAGAAAATTGTACATACTAAGCAGACATTAATCGAAGCAAATTGTCTACATCGAATATATTGAAGCACGAAGCGCCAATCACTGTAGTGCGTCTGACCAATCCATATTCATACAGGTAATCCTTTCCAGACACCAGAAAACACACTTCCTTCCTCTAGGCAATTATGTACAAAGTGGTGCAATGAAGTTGCTCTACGCATCCTATCAGTCTCCACATAGCAAACTGCGTATGTTTGAATCTGAAATTTTCGTTCATTCATACTCATATTCATTTCTTTTGTCACAGTGGATTTGCCTGTGAAACTCGGGCTTCTCTCCCCTTAGAGAGCGCGTCACCACAGTACAACGCCACCCAATTTTTTTTCCTACCAAAACTTCAGAAAGGCAAAAAGGATAATCGGCTATCAACGGGAGGGACCTGGGAAATCAACCTATCTCTCTAATGTTTTACATGTATACCGGGGCAGCCTGCTCTTTACTTATCTGAATTACCGTAGGATCTTTAGCATGCGCAGACCAGAAGGCATACGGGTCCGACTCGTTTTTTTGTCCCCTTCCGAAGGACCTTACGTTCAATTCGATTTTCCGGTCAGACTTAGGAAAGAATGCAAGGCCTCAACGGAAAACGAACCCTGGAACCTCAAGCTTCTATATCAGCAGACGAACATCCGAACACTTCTGCCATTCTTCTCCATTCAGACCCTAAAATGTTCATGAATTAGAGGTGACGAGGGTTGCGTCTGTTGGTTATGCCAAAACCATTCCTAGTCTGCTTAAGATCGACAAAATATTATTCTAATAACTACAGATCATATTTTATGAGGACCATAATCGCAAAGGCTATGCTGCAAGGCACATAAAGATGATGATGACCTATTTGTACATTTTTTTTCAAAAGAGGTTGTAAGAAAACTGTGGTATCAGATTCGCCACAAATGTACAGCAGGAATCTTGATCACCCCGCTGTATGCTGTGAGATAACTGTTGAGACACTTTCAAACCGAACTTTACAGATAGCACTCTGCACATACGTCGCAAGATGATCTGCCATCAAATTGAAACTCCTGGAAACATCGAGTGTCCAGTCTTAAATATGAGATTGTGTTGGACAACACCAAGTTAAGCCATCAAATGCAGCTTTGTGGACACAAAACGATAATCATATGAAGAACCATCAAAGTCGGTCATATGGAGCTAAAGTTGGGGATAGCAGATCACAGTGATCACAAGGAACACTCTGAAGACCAGCTATCAGTCACGCCATGGACACACTCTGAAGGCCCAGCTCATCAGTTACGCAATGGACACACTCTGAAGGCCAACCGTATCAGTTACGCCATGGACACACTCTGAAGGCCAGCTTATCAGTTACGCCATGGACACACTCTGAAGGCCAGCCTTATCAGTTACGTCACAGGACACACTCTGAAGGCCATCTTATCATTACACCATGACAACTCTGAAGGCCAACCTTATCAGTTACGCATGGACACACCTGAAGGCCAACCTTGATCAGTTACACCATGAGCATACTCTGAAACCAGCTCTTATCAGTTACGCCATGGAACACATCTGAAGGCCAACCTTATCAGTTACACCATGACATACTCTGAAGACCGACTATCAGTTACGCCATGGAGAAACTCTGAAGGCAGCCTTATCAGTTACGCCATGGACACACTCTGAAGGCCATCTTATCAGTTACGCCATGGGCAACTCTGAAGATCAGCCTTATCAATTACTCCATGGACACATCTGAAGGCCACTTCATCAGTTACCCATGGCACACTCTGAAGTCAGCCTTACCAATTACACATGGACACACCTGAAGGCCATCTTATCAGTTACCCATGGACAACTCTGAAGGCCAGCCTTATCAGTTACGCCCATGGACACACTCTGAAGGCCTGCTTATCATTACCATGGAACTGAAGGCAATTATCAGTTACGTCATGCAATGAAGGCACACTCTGAACGGCCAATCTCTATCAGTTACGCCATGGGCATAGTCTGAAGGTCAGCTTATCAGTTACTCCATGGACACACTCTGAAGGCCAATCTTAGCAGTTACGCCACGGGCATACTATGAAGTCCAATCTTATCAGTTACACTATAGACACACTGAAGGCCAATCTTATCAGTTACGCCATGAACACACTCTGAAGGCCAAATTTATCAGTTACACCATGGACACAACTCTGAAGGCCAATCTTATCAGTTACTCCATGGACACACTCTGAAGGCCAGCCTTATGAGTTACACCATGGACACACTTGAAGGGCAGCCTTATCAGTTACACCATGGATACACTCTGAAGGCCAGCCTTCTCAGTAACGCCGTGACCACAATGAAGGCCAGCCTTACCAGTTACACTGTAAGCATACTCTAAAGGCCAACCTTATCAGTTACGTCATGGACACACCCTAAAGGCCAACCTTATCGTTACACATGAGCATACTCTGAAACAGTCTTATCAGATTACTCATGGACACACTCTGAAGGCCCAACCTTGTCAGTTACACCATGAGCATTCTTGAAGACCAGCCTTGATCAGTTACGCCATGGAGACACCCTGAAGGCATCTTATCAGTTATGCCATGGACAACTTGAAGGCCATCTTATCAGTTACGTCATGGGCCAATCTGAAGATCAGCCGTATCAATTACTCCTGGACAACACTCGAAGGCCAATCTTATCGTTACGCCATGGGCACATCTGAAGATCAGCCTTATATCAATTACTTCATGGACACAACTCTGAAGGCCAATCTCATCAGTTACGCATGGGCAACCTGAAGGCCAAGCTTATCAGTTACAAGCGTACATGGACACACCTGAAGGCCAATCTTATCAGTTACCCATGGACACACACTTGAAGGCCTATTCATCAGTTACGCAATGGACACACTCTGAAGGCCAATCTTATCAGTTACGCCATGGACACACTCTGAAGGCCACTTATCAGTTACGCCATGGACACACTCTGAAGGCCAGCCTTATCAGTTACGCCAGACACACTCTGAAGGCCAGCCTTATCAGTTACCATGGACACACCTGAAGGCCACCTTATCAGTTACGTCATGGACACACCCTGAAGGCCAACCTTATCAGTTACACAGACATACTCTGAAGCCAGCTTATCAGTTACTCCATGGACACACTCTGAAGGCCAACCTTTCATTACCATGACTACTCTGGACACACATCCCTGAATGGCCAGCCTTATCAGTTACGCCATGGACACACTCTGAAGGCCACTTATCAGTTACGCCATGGGACCACACCCTGAAGATCAGCCTTATATACCCAGGACACACTCTGAAGCCAGCCTTATCAGTTACGCCATGGACACACTCTGAAGGCCAGCCTTACAGTTATTCCATGGACACACTCTGAAGGCCAATCTTATCAGTTACGCCATGGACACACTCTGAAGGCCAGCTATCAGTTACGCATGGACACACTCTGAAGGCGCCTTATCAGTTACGCATGACACACACTCTGAAGGCCATCTCATCAGTTACGCCATGGGCAACGTCTGAAGGCAGCCTTATCAGTTACTCCATGGACACACTCTGAAGGCCAATCTTAGCAGTTACGCCACGGGCATACTATGAAGTCCAATCTTATCAGTTACACTATAGACACACTGAAGGCCAGCCTTATCAGTTACGCCATGGACACACTCTGAAGGCCAGCCTTATCAGTTACGCCATGGACACACTCTGAAGGCCAATCTCATCAGTTACGCCATGGGCACACTTTGAAGGCCAGCCTTATCAGTTACGCCATGGGCACACTCTGAAGGCCAGCCTTATCAGTTACGCCATGGGCACACTCTGAAGGCCAATCTTAGCAGTTACGCCATGGGCATACTCTGAAGGCCAACCTGATCAGTCACTCCATGGACACACTCTGAAGGCCAATCTTAGCAGTTGTGCCATGGGCATACTCTGAAAGCCAATCTTATCAGTTACGCCATGGACACACTCTGAAGGCAAGCCTTATCAGTTACGCCATGGACACGCTCTGAAGGCCAGCCTTGTCAGTTACACCATGGACACACTCTGAAGACCAGCCTTATAAGTTACTCCGTGACCACAATGAAGGCCATCATTATCAGTTAATCTGTGGGCATACTCTAAAGGTCAACCTTATCAGTTACGCCATGGACAAACCCTGGAGGCCAACCTTATCAGTTACGCCATGGACACACTCTGAAGGCCAACCTTTTCAGTTATACCATGAGCATACTCTCGAGGCCAGCCTTATCAGTTATGCCATGGACACACTCTGAAGGCCAACCTTATCAGTTACGCCGTGCAAAAACTCTGCAGGCCAACGTTGTCAGTTACACCATGAGCATAATCTGGAGGCCAGCCTTATTACTTACGACATGGACATATCCTGGAGGCCAACCTTATTAGTTACACCATGGACACTCTCTGAAGGCCAGCCTTATCAGTTACACCATGGACACACTCTGAAGGCCAACCTTATCAGTTACGCCATGGACACACTCTGAAGGCCAACCTTATCAGTTACGCCATGGACACACCGTGAAGGCCAATCTTATCAGTTATGCCATGGACACACTCTGAAGGCCAGCCTTATCAGTTACGCCATGAACGCCACCAAACTGGAAAGGCATTTCTGGCGACCGGATAAACAGGGCAGAATTACATTTAAACTCTTGGTATTTAATAGAGGAGG
>JAPXFY010000016.1:46293662-46296162 GCA_030674185.1 Monoplex corrugatus
CTGATAAGTACATACTCAAGATAAACATGTTACCTTTGAACAACCGTTGATAATTTTTTTCCTCCAAATTTTCAATGAATGCATTTGATGCTCATAATGAACCTTTTCGATAAATGTGCCCAAAATATTAAACATTTCGTAACTTTGACAATGACTTTTTGTCATCGCTTGATGATATTTTCTAGGTCGCCGATGTCAACATTTTGGACATCAGTGAATACATATTGAAAAAGAAATGTAGATACAGTTATGGTAGACAAAAGTTGTTCTCCAGATTGTATCGAAGATTAGCTCCTAGTCTTTCCTTCATCTAAGCATAGCAAGTCCTCTGAGGACCAAGTACATACAATGTAACATACGAACCCTGTTGCAAATGTATTATGGAAGCGAGAGAGAGAGAGAGAGGGAGAGAGAGAAGTAGGGAGGAAGGAAAAGGGGGAGGGAGAGAGAAAGACGGACAGCTGGACAGATAATTTGACGGAGAGACAGATAAAGAAAAATTCATGACTAAATTCTGAGTAAAATGCACATGGTTAAAAACAAAACAAAACAAAACAAAAATAGGAAGGCAGGACAAAATCTCTCTGACAAGGCAATTGATGTCTTTTCTTCATATTCATAATAGGTTTCCTAATCCCCATTTGCCTTTAATTCCACTCTTCCTTCACCGGCCTGATGATATTACAATTGTGTTGTGTTGAAAGCCTTTAGCAAGCCTCTCTTTCTGGTCCTTGATGATACCCATTGATTCCGATTGCATCGACTTGAAGGCATGGACACGTTTTGCCTCCCACAAACAGTACTGCCCTTGCACCAGTCAGCCCCCTACACACACACATTCACACACACACACACACACACACACACACACACACACACACACACACACACACACACACACACACACACACACACATTGACACACGCACACACACATACCCCCACACACACACCCACATCCCCCCCACACACCCACCACACACAATATATATATATATATATATATGTGTGTGCGTGTGTGTGTGTGTGTGTTGAAAGGAGAGAGAGAGACAGTGTGAGGGGAGAGAGAAAGAGAGAGGAGAGGAGAGAGAGAGAGAGAGAAACAGACAGACTGACCGACAGACAGACAGAGACAGAAAGACAGACACGGAGAGACAAAGACGGAGAGAGACAGACAGAGATATGCATACGCACGCATACGGACACAATACGCAAAGCAAGTCAGCTGAATTCCATGTTTTTTAGTCCATTCTGCATAGGCAGAGCGACAATTCCTGGGGATCGATATTCTATTGTAGAACATTCAGTTTTATCTGGATCAGCCAATAAGAAGCTAAACGACAGCATAGGAAGTCAACTGGCACCATTTTGTGCAGGGAATCATAGGACACAAACAAGACCTGATGAAATCTGGAGGCCCGCTGGGAATGAATGACAAAAGCTGAAAAGTTCCATTGATTTCAGTTCCCATAGAAAACATGAAAGGAACGATAACCGCTGCGTGTTATACAAGGACAGAATTCAGTTTAAGTTGCATTGAAAGACACGACAGACCATGCCTTCTACGTGTTGTGATTCGGTTATCGTTTAAAAAACAACAAAAAACAAACAAACAAAAAAACAACATTAGGCTTCATCGATGATAGAGTTTTAAGTCCATGTGATCGTTTATCGTGGTTTTATTTGTGTTTTTTAATTTGCCTTCCTTGTCATCCTCATCTTCGTTACTGTGATCGATGTCATTCTTATGTCTACAGTATGATATGCGTGAGGCATGATCATTTTTGATTACGGTTCAACGTTACTGGAGATTTATCGTTGTTGTTGATGTTCCATATAATGCATGTTACATGTGGTGTCTGCAATGTCGTAACTGTTATTTTGGGTAATTTAGGCCCGTTTTTTTGTATATGTTTTGGTGTCCTTGGATATGCTTATATTTTGTATTCAGGTGTGTGTGTGTGAGTTTTTTTTAACCCCCTGTGCGATGCATTGATATGTGTACTTAATTTTCTGTTCTCTTTTTTTCCTGTTGAAGTTTTGTATGTTTTGAAGCGGCTGTAGCCCTGATATGGCTCTATGCAGTCGGCTGGGCTTTAAACAACAATAAAGCTTACTCTGTCGAGTTAAAGGTACATTTTGTTAGTCTGCTTTTGTCTTATGATTGATCTTACTATATGGAACGGTAGACGATCGTCTTCTCCCTCTGCCTCTCTCTTAAGGCTGTAATAACGCACCATCATGTCTTCTACTTGAAACAGCTTGTCCTGACAGTCAGTTCTTTTTAAACAATGGACTCACCGTGGAGTTAAGAATTAACAGTTTCTGAGCAGTGAGTTAAAAAAGTAACATTCATTTACTTAAAGGCTGAGTAACGACGCATTCAGAAAATGACATAATTGCCAAAAACTAAATGAAAATGAATGAATATCTTATCTGCTTTATGTATGTATGTATGTATGTATGTATGTATGTATGTATATATGTATGTGTTTGTATG
>JAPXFY010000016.1:46301162-46308662 GCA_030674185.1 Monoplex corrugatus
TCTCTCTCTCTCTCTCTCTCTCTCTCTCTCTTTTTTTTTTTCTCTCTCTCTCTGTCTTTCTCTCTCTCTCTCTCTCTCTCTCTCTCTCTCTCTCTGTCTGTCTGTCTCTCCTCTTCCTCCCTCCCTCCCTCCTCCCTCTCTCTTTCTCTGTGTTTCTCTTCTGTCTGTGTGTCTGTCTGCCGTCTGTCTGTCTGTCCGTCTCTATCTGTCTGTCTGTCTTCTATCTATGTATCTTTATGTATGTATGTTGATATTATTGTTGTATGTATGTATGTATGTATGTATTTTATGTATGTATGTATGTATATATATATATGTATTATGTATGTATGTATCTATCATCTATCTATCTATATCTATTATCTATCTATCTGTCTATCTATCTGTCTGTCTATTATATATACATATGTATAATATATATATTATGTACATATAATATATATTTATATATATGTGTATGTATGTATGTATATATATGTATTGCTAGATAGCTAGTATACATAGTACATATCTATCTATCTATCTATCTATCTGTCCTTTCCTCTCGCTCTACTGTACCCTATTCTATCGTTTAGTCAGTCTAAAAACCACTTTTTTAAATCTTAGCCTGTAGTTCTGTATCTTACTTCTGCTGCCACTTGAAATCTGTGCCCGCGCGCGTGTGTGTGTGTGTGCGGGTGGTTGTGTGTGTGTGTGGGTTGTGTGTGTGCGGTTGGTGTGTGTGTGTGTGTGTGGTGTGTGTGTGTGTAGTGTGTGTCGGGTGATGTGTTGAGTGTGTGTGTGTGTGTGTGTGTGTGTGTGTGTGTGTGTGTGTGTGTGCGTGTGCGTGTGTTGTGTGTGCGTGTGTGTGTGTGTGTTTACTGTAAGCGCTTGGCTTTTTTAGATTAAGCGCCTAATGTCACTATTTTATTATTTTATTATCTATCTGTCTATCTATCTATCTATCTTCTATCTGTCTATCTATCTATCTATCTTTTACTGTCTATCTATCTATCTGTCTATCTATCTATCTGTCTATCTATCTGTCTGTCTATCTATTCACTTTCTTCCTCCTCCTCTTCTCGCTATTAGCTAAATAGTAGCTCTGTGTGTGTGTGTGTGTGTTGTGTGTTGTGTGTGTGTGGTGTGTGTGTGTGGTGTGTGTGTGTGTGTGTTTGTGTGCGTGTATTTCTGTGTCTGTGTATTTAGGCACAGTTGTTTAAAAGATAATTCATACATTGAAACTGAAACTGACAAATATATTTAGAAAAAAACAAGATAATAAGAGAAATTCATATTCATGTCTATGACTACTATGGAGGAAATTACTGATTAAGTGAATATGCATGGCCTGAACAATGAGAGCGCTTTCTTCTCAGAAAATGTGAAAACAAACATTGATAATACGATATTCAACATCTTGAACTGATAAGTGATTAGAACCTTGTTGTCCATGCTTACCTGGAATGTGACAGTCATATTCACATGAAAGAAATCTTGCTAGAATTGATTGTGACTGACATATGGATGGTAACCAAATTAATCACAAGTTAGACGTCTCACTTTGTGTGAGGCTTCGTCTTGAAATATGATCAGTTAGAGCTTTTTGTTTTCTGTCTGAATACCTAATGTTGAATTTTGAAAGTGTAGATTTTATGCTGGAGGAAGGGTGGAGGGAAGAAGGACACCAGGTAGACTCACGGAGAAAATATTGGACGGACTTGCAAGGTGGCTGAGGACAGAGAGGGTGGGAGATTGTTTGCGGCTACAAGGGATTGATGCATATGGAATGCCATGATCTCTAACGCCATGTGGTAGGGCACATGATGATGATGAGATTTTAGTGCTACAGTGCTCTTGGAATTCAAATCAAAACGAGCAAACACAAACAAACAAAACAAAACAAAATGAAAAATGCAGTACATTTTGGAAATGAAATTGTTTATTATCAAAATTGCTTGTCTTTTCCTAACCTTCTTTATCAATGAACATTTTTCGACTGTGTACATAACACAATCCATTTTTGTGTAATCTGTTTAATATTGTCTTATTTGTTCGAATATCAATTTTTTTTTGCAGGACGCTATTTTCTGCTGTCGTCTTGTAAGTAGATTAACAACATCAGATATGTAAGTTAGCCTGCGCACTATTACATGTTGGGAAATAAAATCTGATTTCATTTACATTCCATTCAAATTCCCCAGCATAGTATCTTGGGTCATACAAGTCAACTGATGCCACATTTAGCATAGACATCAAAGCAAGAGGTGCCGAAGCCAAACAAAGAATGGTCCATCTTACTAACATTTGGAAAGACAGATATTTAGGAAATGAGCTCAAAAATAAAATACTGCAAACACTAATTTGGCCCTTGTGTTATATCAAAGTGAGGGATGGACGGATGGACTCTTAAAGCTGCAGAGGAAAACAGAATCAAAAAATGCAGAGATGTGGTTCAACAGAAGACTCCTAAGAACAAGCTGGACTGAAAGACGAACAGACCAAAGCATTCCGGGAGAACTGAACAAACAACCTGAACTTTTAGGCCTGGCTAGGAAAATGAAAATGAAATATTTTGGACATGCTATGAGACATCAGAGCTGCCATGTAATGAAGACTATGGCCCTGTGCAAAATGGAGGACAAGAGACGACAAGAGACTTCCTGAGTAGAAAACATAGCGACGTGGACGAAGTTGCCGAAGGATGAAATCTACAGAAGGACTGTGGACAGAAGGGGATGGAGACAGCTGACGAAGCATGCGTCAGCGGCTACCATCAAGAATGATGTCGCCGACAGGTAGCAGATAAGAGGTAGCAGGTAGCAGGTAGCATAGGACAATTCCGTGTCACGCCATCATATTGTGCACTGTGCAGTGGTAAGATGGTCACTCAACACATGCCAGAGATAAGAGAGGTTACAAGTTTGATCTCCAGTCACACACACACACACACACACACACACACACACACACACACACACACACACACACACACACACACACACACACACACATACACACACATACACACACACAAAACATAACTTCCTCACCCCTTTTCGAGAAGAATGGGAAAATAAAAAACACCAATCAAAACAGATGAACTGAGACGACTAATTAATGCAGGCAAAAGTTGATGCAAAGATAGGCGCGAAGACTAGAAGCAGGTAAACGGCCATCATGTTGACTGACCTTTTTTTTCTGGTGATTATGAACACTGCACCATTTGCATGCTCTGTCATTCAGCGTGACGGCTCATAGAAAGTCCCTCAAACTGATGTGTCATACATTTTGTCACACATACAGATTAGCGCATTCATGCACACTCACAAAACACACGTTTGAAAACACCATTATGAAACAGCTATTTGTTCATCGAGAAACCAACCTGAGGCATGAGTGGTTATCACGATCACATGCTTGCCATTGCCTATATGTATAATCCAGAAAAGTACCTGAGGCATGGGTGTCTTACACAATTGCATGTCTACCATTACCTATTGTACTCTCTCTCTCTCTCTCTCTCTCTCTCTCTCTCCTCTCTCTCTCTCTCTCTCTCTCTCCGTGTCTCTCTCTTTTTCTCTCTCCTTTCTCTTTCTCTCTTTGTCTGTCCGTGTGTCTGTCTGTGTGTCTGTCTTTCTGTCTGTCTACTTCTCTCTCTCTCTCTCTCTCTCTCTCTCTCTCTCTCTCTCTCTTCCTTATCATAAAGTTGAATTCGTGTGATGCATGTCTGTTAGACCTATTTACGCGTTCCTATTGTATTATTGAAGTTGGCCTGTGAGTCCTATATTGTAATTATTTCAAAATATTTGAAGTATGCATTATCCAAGAACGACTATGTATCATATTCTGTGTTTGTATAATACTTATAATGTGTTCACACACCTTCGAATGGGGCTTTGGTCTTACTGAATAAATTTCTGATTCTGATCCTGATTATGACATTCTCTCTCTCTCTCTCTCTCTCTCTCTCTCTCTCTCTCTCTCTCTCTCTCTCTCTCTCTCTCTCTCTCTCTCTCTCTCTGTCTCTGTTGTTCTCAGCACTTAGTTTAAGAAAGGATATCTCGTATTGGGTGGTGGAGTGACCATCCCCAACTTACTCAGTCGCTTGTGGTGGATTAAGTATAGCCTTCAATTGCAAAAGTTAACTGCAAATTATGCCAGACTTGCAGTTAAAACCCAACAGACGATAATGTGATAGTGATAATGATTACATTATTAATCACCATCATCATCAGGTGCCTTGCCACATGGCGTTGGCGATTATGGCCTTCCATCTGTTTCTATCCCTTGTTGTCTCAAGCATCTCCTCTATCCTCTTTGTCTTCAGCCACTCTGCAAGTCCGTCCAATATCTTCTCCCTGGGTCTACCTTGTGCTATCTTTCCTTCCAGTTTTCCTGTTGTGACCAGGTGCTCCAATTCTCCTTTCTTCATAAAATGGCCTATAAATGTTTCATAACACATTAAACATTCCTAAAACCCTGAAGTCATATGGATTGAAGGCACACAGATCATATCATTTCAACATTATGAGAACTGTACCCACCACCTGTCTATCGTTGGTTTACATCCATTAAATCTCAACAAACATTTGTATCTATTCACAGCTAGGGAGACATGATGTTGCGCTCATCAAGTTTTCGAAAGACCTGCTCCAAAGTCATGGAGGCAGATTTACCCACCTCATCCTTGATAATGATAGCTATATCCTTTGCCATAGTAAGGTCGGTAAGATGGTCGATAACGAGGTCGGTAAGGATGCTGATATCCAGGTTTCAACCAGTTGACTGCACACAGAGAGTTAGAGAAACACTCACACACACACACACACACACACACACACACACACACACACACACACACACACACACACACACACACACACACACACACACACACACACACACACACACACACACACACACACGCACACACACACATACACACACACACACACACACCAACACACACGCAAACACATACACCCATACATGCACACGAAAGCAAGCACACATCCCTGATATCACTGGCAAAAATATACTGTGAGAGATATCGAGTGACATAATTGATGCCACATACAAGGTTTATGTCGTAAGATCTTTAGATTACAAATATATGCACACACACAGACATGATTCTGGTGTTACTATGCATTTTCATATTTCATTCTCGAGTTTTTCTAATCATTCTGCTTCCACATTGCTGTCAATGAGTGCACAGTAGATCAATTATTGTCAGTAGTAGTAGTCGTAGCATAGTAGTAGAAGTAGTAGTAGTAATAGTAGAAGTAGTAGTAGTAGTAGTGGTAGTAGTGGTGGTGATGGTGGTGGTAGTAGTAATAGTACGTGTAGTAGTGGTAGTAGTAGTGGTGGTGGTGCTAGTAGTAGAAGTAGTAGCACTAGTGGCAGTAGTAGTAGTAGTGGTAGTAGTAGTAGCAATTGTAGTAGTAGTGGTGGTGGTGGTGGTAGTAGTGTTTGTGGTAGCACAAGTAGCAGTAGCAGCAGTAGTAGTAGTAGTGGTAGTAGTAGCAGTAATTGTAGTAGTGATGGTGGTGGTGGTGGCAGTAGTAGTAGTAGTAGCAGTACTAGCAACAGTAGTGGTGGTGGTGGCAGTTGTGGCAATGGTGGTGGTGGTGGTAGTAGTAGTAGAGTTAACAGCAGTATAGTAGTAGTAGTTGAAGTGGTAGTAGTGGTGATGGTGATGGTGGCAATAATGGAAATGGTAGTAGTTGTAATAGTAGTAGTAGTTGTAGTAATGGTGGTGGTGGTGATGGTGGTATAAGTAGTAGTAGTGGTAGATGTGAAGGTGATGGTGGTGGTAGTAGTAGTAGTAATAGTAATGGTAGTGATGGTGGTTCTATTATTGGTAGTAGTAACAGTAGTACCAGTTTGAATTTCCTTTTACATTGTATGTTATTTGAGTGTGAAGTTTAATACAGGAACTGAAACACTTTCTGAATAAACGAAAACTGAAAGTGTTAGGTATTTAAATTTACATGTGTGAGGTGACACCTGCAGTCACTTGACGTCTGTTCTTGCTTACCTAGTCGGACAGGGACTGTCCTACTACCCCCACCCACCCACCCACCCAGCCCCACAAACACACCTTTCGTATTGTAGACCTTGACCTTGAGTAATACATGTAGTCTGGATGATAGTCCTCCGCATGAAACAATAAACCTAGTAGGTATTCTGGTTTTCAGGACTCAGTGTGGGTCTTCATGTAGGATACAAGACTAATCCTGGTGAGGTATGTTCCTCCAGATCAAATACATGAGAAGGAATCCTGAAGCATTAGGTAAATTCCTCCTGTTCAACAGCGTGTTATGCACTGGTCAAATTTGATTGTGCCCTGCTCGCACTGATGTCTCCAGCATGCTCTACATGTATCGTGGGCAACTTCCTCATAATACATAAACCACTATCAATTGACTCAATTGAAAATCAGTTAATTAGCAAATACACTATATATTAATATCACATATAGAGAACATCACTCAAAAGTCTTTCAAGAAAGTGTAGATTTTGTTCTTTTTTTTTTAAAAGCGAAACAGTTGCAGGTGTGTATATTTCAGGAAATCTTACTTATTCTATAAAATTGTATCATATTTTGTGTGATCTACAGTCAATGTTTGTGTGTGCCTGATTGTGTGCGTGCGTGCGCGCGCGCACGCGTGTGTGTGTGTGTGTGTATGTGTGTGTGGGTGTGCGTGTGTGTATTGATAACCACTCCCGTAGTCTGCACACAGAGAGTTAGAGAAACACACACATACACATACACACGCACACACACACGCACACACACACAAGCACAACACACACACACACACACAAACACACGCAAACACACACAAATACACACGCACATACACATACACACACAGACATACACAAGCACACACACACACACACACACACACACACACACACCACACACACACACACACACACACACACTCATTCACACACATATGCACACAAAACCAAGCACACAACCATGATTTCACTGGCAATGGTATACTGTGAAAGATCGTCTCGAGCGACATAATTGATGGGACATACAAGGTTCATGTGATAAGATCTTTAGATTTCATATGTTTTCACACACAGCGCGCCGTGCGCTCGCATGCACACACAAAATTCAGATGCTACTCCACATTTTCTCATTTCATTCTCGAATTTTTCTAATCGATCTGTTTCCACATTGCCATCACCGCGTGCACAGTTGGTCAATTATTGGCACTAGCAGTAGTAGTAGTAGTAATAGTAGCATTAGTGGTAGTAGTAGTAGTGGTGGTAGTGATGGTGGTGACGTTTTTTGTCTTGGTAGTAGGATCTAGGAGTACTAGTAGCACTAGTAATAGTAATAGTAACATTAATAGTAGTAGTAGTGGTAATGGTGGTTGTGGCAGTGGTGGTGTGGCAGCAGTAATTGTAGTAGAAGTAGCTGTTGTGTTGTAGTGGTAGTAGTGGTGATGGTAGTAGTAGAAGTAGTAATGGAGGTGGTGGTGGTGGTAGTGG
>JAPXFY010000016.1:46318662-46341162 GCA_030674185.1 Monoplex corrugatus
AATAGAGTTTAATGAATTCAGATCGAAAGCCCATTTCATGGGGTATACTCATGACACACTCTAACGTGTTTTGTTATTGTTGATCACCTAAACAAACTTTTTCAATATGTACATATCGTGATACACAAATCCAAAGCAAGCAAATGCCAGATATGAAGACCTTTCAAAAGCTACTTATAGTTACTAAGATAGATGTGTAAAGTAATACTTTGAGTTTTTACATTCATCATCAACATGTATCTTGTTGCATGGTGTCAGCAATAACTGTTCTCCATATAAATTAATCTTTTGTTACTTCAAGTATATCTCCTACCCTTTTCTGTCATTATCCATTTTGAAAAAATGTCTAATATTTTCTCCCTGGGTCTACTTGTGCTGTTTTCCCCACTATTTTTTCTCTTGTGACTCTTCATCATCATCATCAAGTGCTTTGCCACATGGCGTTGGCGATCATGGCCCTCCATATGTTTCTATCCCTTGTTGCCGCAAGCATCTCTTCCACCCTCTCTGTCTTCAGCCACTCTGCAAGTCCGTCCAATATTTTTCCCTGGGTCTATCTGGTGCTCTCTTTCCATGCACCTTTCCTGTTGTGACCAGGCGCTCCATTCCCCTTTCCTCATAAAATGGCCTATACATGTTGCCTGTCTTTTCGTAATCTTCCTTGAAACTAGGTGCTCACATTTTTTTTGCCCCATAACATTTCCTACAAATGCTGCATACCTTTTCCTAATCGTCTTCATATACATTCTTTATGTGTTTGCTTCTTTCGAGGTTATCTTGTTTTTTTTGTTTTTTTGTTGTTGTTTTTTTGTTTTTTGTTTTGCTGTCCATGGAATTTTTAGCATTCTTCTTACATGGGGAAATCCCGTTCCAGTCGCCTCAATCCTGCAGTTCTGATAGCGTGTTGATTGTCCAGGCTTTGCATTCGCACAACAGTATTGGTTCTACATAACATCAAAGAACTTTATTCCTGATGTTAAATAATAGGCAGTTGTTGGTAAGAACGCTTTTTATTGTCTTTATGCTGTTTTTGCCTGGCCCGTTGTGTTGGATAGTTTTACTGTACTTCTGCTGTCCGGAGAGATGAATGATCCTAGATAGTTAAATTTATCAATGTTTCCCAATGTTGTGCCATTTGCTGTCATTTAGATACCGATTTCATAACAACTGAATTATGTCTGACCACCACATCGAAAACGCAAACATGTGTCACGAACTTACGACTGGACATTGCGTTGTTTTGAGTAACTCATATTTAATCTATAGATCTCATTCTACTCGGGTTTGCACGGACATTTAACTCACAAGACTGCAAAGTGACGTGGTCAGAAATGGTAGATATGACACATAGTTCAACAGCTGCTGATTGTGTAAAAAATCGAATACTTGGTCAGATTTGAACCTGCCAGTAAGAATCACTACTTCCATAAACCACTGTCAAAATTGTCTTTATCATTACCAAAAGAACAGAAAGGATCATAATTGTCTTCATTATCGTCAGAGGAATAGACATGTTCCGAACTATAATCATGCTCACTGAAATACAGTCAAACGGCCCACCTCCTCTGCTTAATGAAACATTAAAGGTTCCAAAACCCTGAAGTCATAAGGATTCAAGGTGCAGAGATCACATAATTTCAGTATTATGAGAACCGTACCCCCTCCGGTCTATTGTAGGTTTATCTCCATCAACCCTCAACAAACATATATATCCATTCACAGCTAGGAGACGTGATGCTGCACTCATCCAGTTTTTAACAGACCTGCTCCAAAGTCATGGAGGCAGATGTACCCACTCATTGTAGAAAGTTATATCCTCTGCCATAGTAAGGTCGGTAAGGAGATCGGTAACGACGTCGGTAAGGACGTCAATATCCAGGTTTCCACCCATCGTCTGCACACAGAGAGTTAGAGAAACACACACACACACACACACACACACACACACACACACACACACACACACACACACACACACACACACACACACACACACACACACACACACACACTCAAGTACACAAAGTTTCACATAAAATGATATGTTGTCCTTTACCCCCCTATATTATTACAGAAACAAATGAATATTGTATATACGTGTAATAACAAACAGCCTATATTTGATATCAACTACACTGATACTGACCTGACAAAAGATATTAATCCACACTTGTTAGCAATTGATGTTCTGTCACATCTACACAAAAAATATTCACATTACTTAAAAACCTTTACAGATGGCTCTGTTCTAGATGATGGTAAAGCAGGCGCTGGCTTTCTAATTCCTAAATTTAAAGTAGAAAAGGCTTACTCTTTAGGACAGGGACATTCAATCTTCACTTCTGAATTAGTTGCCATCCTAATGGCACTGAAATATATAGTAGATCTACCCATAACTTTGTTTAGTATTCTATTATGTGTAGATTCGAAATCTGCATTACAATCCTTAAAATGTTGCGAACATAAAGTAAATAGTTCGTTAATATTTGAGATAAAATTTCTAATTCATTGTTTAATAACAAATAATACACAGGTTACTTTTTGTTGGATCCCATCACACTGTGGTATCCTTTTTAACGATTGGGTCGACAGAATAGCAAAAAATGCAGCAATGAATAGGGCTGGCAGTACTAAACTTGATTTACCACTCTCTGAACATGAAATGAATGCTATATTAGAAAACAAAGTAAAATCGCAATGTGACCTTCGCCCCTTCTCGGTAAATTACCAGGGTTTTACAAGACAAGAGATAACTTTAGCTTACAGAATAACTCTCAATTCACTTCCAACTAAATTTAGTAAAACCATCAAATGTATCTGTGGTGATTTTATAACAGTTGATCACCTTTTGTGTTGTCAGCGAATGCGACCTTATTTCCCTGCGTCATTTACAAACTTAAAACAGAAACATACTGATTTCACTCTGTATTTACACATTGCTAGACGTTTACTGCACAGTCCTGTAGGTCGTTTCCTTTGATTCAGCCCAATTGTTTTATACCTGTAACTCCCACACAGCCCCGAGAAATCCGATGAAGCCTGACTGATATAATGTTCTGATTGTTTTTCTTTTGTTCGTTAATTTGTTTGATGTTACATTAATTGTTACCTTAATTGATACAATGCCTTCATGATTACATAGATTCATTCATTCCTTACGCACCTTTTTTTTTCCCCCGTCTAAAAGCACATATGTGAATAGACGTTAAAAGAAATAACGAACGAACTCAAGCACACATATATATACACACACACACACACACACTCCTCTCACCATCACCCCCTGTCAAACACACACACACACACACATATAATATAATATAATATAATATAATATAATATAGTATAATATAATATAATTTATATAATTAATATAATATAATATAATATAATAATATAATATAATATAATATAATATAATATAATATAATATAATATAATATAATATAATATAATATAATATAATATAATAAATATAATATAATAGTGTCAGGTCGGATAGATGTATCCGCTACTGGTAACCTGGAACCCAGTACTACCTGTCACAGGGTCGAATTGCTGGCGACTAAACCAGCAACCCCAACAGTCCTCTCAGGAGAATGGTGAGGAGGGTGGCTAGAAACCCTGGTGGAAATAAATTAGATCCATCAAAGGGCGCCAGCTCTGGAGAGCTACCCGCGGCCATCTAGCTAAGGGAGTAAACCCTGACAGTAAATCCGGTGTGGGGCCCCTAAGGCGGTTGGATGGCAAACTCTGTCACTTTCCGGCAGCTCCTGCGGCCGCATTGGCACCAAAACGTATCAGCCCTGCTGTTCCTTTGGATCTGTCAGCGAGGTGGAGAGGGGGGACAAGTTGCATGGGCAACAGCCTGTCTTCCATATTACACTGCCCAGGCTTACATCCGTCCATTCATCCACAAACACTCTGCACCTACGACCTGGAGAGGACACTCCAGCCTCGCTACTAACACTAGTGTCGGCACAACACGGGAAGCAACAGATACCGGTGATAAGTCATTGCTCAACTGGCGTAGAGCTGACGCCAGGGGTTGCTTTCGACGGTGGGAGAGACCTTCGTGTCTTACTGGACAGCTACCGCCCGCCTAAGCTGGGCAGCCCCCAGCCAGTTAGGTGCTGTCCCGCCACGACCTGCCTTCTTCATTGGGTGCATGAAGATTAGGAGAAAATCTGACAAGCAGGTTGTTAATTACCGCACCAAACAAACAAAAAAATTCAAATTCAAGAAACGGATCAGGAAAAGGATCAGCAGTGAAACTGGGCTGTTGGAATGTCCGAACAATGATGCCTGGGCTCTCCCAAGATCTGCAAGACATCAGCGACGCCAGAAAAACCGCCGTCATAAACAGCGAACTAAAGAGGCTCAATGTGGACATTGCCACTCTGCAGGAAACACGGCTGGCTGACTCAGGAACACTAAAGGAAAGGGACTACACCTTCTTCTGGCAAGGAAAGAGTTCTGATGCCCCAAGAGAGCACGGAGTAGGCTTTGCAGTAAGGAACAGCCTGCTGAACATGATTGAACCAGGCAGCGGCGGTTCAGAACGACTCTTGACTCTCCGCCTCAACACCACCGAAGGCTATGTCACTCTCATCAGCGTTTATGCCCCAACTCTGTCCGCCTCTCCAGACACCAAGGATGAGTTCTACGAAAATCTTGCATCAACCATAAGGAACATCCCCAGGACAGAACAACTTGTTATCCTGGGTGACTTCAACGCCAGAGTGGGTGCAGACAATGACTCATGGCCCTTCTGCCTCGGTTCCTTTGGAGTGGGGAAAATGAATGAGAATGGACAGCGACTGCTTGAGTTTTGCGCCTGCCATGAGCTGTGCATCGCCAACTCCTTCTTCAAGACGAAGCCTCAGCACAAAGTCTCCTGGAGGCATCCCCGCTCAAAACATTGGCACCAACTGGATTTGATCCTAGTAAGACGTGCCGCTATCAAAAACGTTCTCCACACTCGCTCTTATCACAGCGCAGACTGCGACACAGACCACTCTCTGGTATGTTGCAAGATCAGGCTACAACCAAAGAAGTTCCACTGCTCAAAGAAACAAGGGAACCCTCGCATTGACGTCAGCAAGATGTCTCAGCCAGATTTTGTAGAACAGTTCGCAGAGGCCTTTCAGAGAGAATACGATGCATTGCAAGCCCAGAGACTCTGCCACTGAGAGATGGGAAACGCTACGAGACACCATGCACCGCATTGCTATGGCCACCTTTGGGAAGAAAACTGTGAAGTCCCACGACTGGTTTGAGGCCAAATCATCAGAGATGACTCCCACTGTTGAGGCCAAGCGTGCCGCACTCACCAAGTATAAGCGGTCACCCAGTGAGAAGAACCTGCAAATCCTCAGGGCTGCCAGAAGTAAGGTTCAGCTTAACGCCAGGCGCTGCGCAAACGAGTACTTGACAGAGCTCAGCGAAGAGATACAGAGTGCTGCTGAAAGAGGCAACATCCGAGGAATGTATGATGGCATCAAGAAGGCACTGGGACCAAGACAGAGCAAGATCGCCCCCCTCAAATCCTCCACTGGGGAAGTAATCAGCAATCCTAGCCAACAGATGGAAAGATGGGCGGAACACTACTCCGACCTCTACTCCACACAGAACATGGTGTCCCCCTTAGCCCTCGATGCCATCAAGTGCATGCCGGTAATGGAAGAACTTGACGCAGAGCCAACTGCGGACGAACTCAGCAAGGCCATTGATAGCCTGGCATCAGGGAAAGCACCTGGCAACGACGGAATTCCCCCAGACCTCATCAAGCACTGCAAGACTTCTCTTCTGCACCCTTTGCACGCAGTTCTCTGTCAGTGTTGGAATGAGGGAGCTGTACCACAGGACATGAGGGACGTCAAGATCGTCACCCTGTACAAAAACAAGGGCGAAAGGAGCGACTGCAACAACTACAGAGGTATCTCGCTCCTCAGCATTGTTGGCAAAGTCTATGCTCGGGTCCTCCTAATCCGCCTGCAGAAACTGGCTGAACGCGTCTACCCGGAATCACAGTGTGGTTTTCGAGCAGAGAGATCCACGGTAGACATGGTCTCCCTTCGCCAAATCCAGAAGTGCAGAGAGCAGCGGATGCCCCTGTATGTGGCATTCATTGACCTCACCAAGGCCTTTGACCTAGTCAGCAGAGATGGCCTTTTCAGGGCTCTCCGAAAAATCGGCTGCCCCCCCAAACTGCACAGCTTAATTGAGTCCTTCCACTCAAACATGAAAGGGATGGTGCAGTTCAACGGAAACCTCTCCAAGCCCTTCGACGTACGCAGCGGTGTGAAACAAGGCTGCGTCCTGGCCCCAACCCTCTTTGGAATCTTCTTCGCTCTCCTCCTGAGGCATGCATTCAGCACAGCGCAAGAAGGGATCCACCTGCGGACCAGATCAGATGGCAGGCTCTTCAACCTCGCCCGCCTCAGAGCAAGGACAAAGTCCGTGAAGCCCTCATCAGAGACATGCTATTTGCCGACGATGCCGCAGTTGTGACCCATACTCAGCGGGACTTGCAGTCACTAATGGACCGCTTCTCCCAGACCTGCAAAGATTTTAGTCTGACCATCAGTCTTAAGAAGACAAACGTCCTGGGCCAAGACACGCCATCTCCACCAGCCATCACCATTGATGACTACGAGCTTGAAGCCATCCATCAATTCACATATCTTGGGTCCGCCATCACCGATAACCTCTCCCTTGACATAGAGGTCGACAAGAAGATCGGGAAGGCAGCCACAACACTAGCCCGCCTCACACAAAGGGTGTGGACAAATCCCAAGCTGACCACAAAGACAAAGATGGCTGTATACAACGCCTGTGTCCTCAGCACCTTGCTGTATGGCAGCGAGGCGTGGACCACGCATGCTCATCAGGAGAAAAGGCTCAATACCTTCCACCTGAGAAGCCTACGGCGCATACTTGGCATTTCCTGGAAAGACAAGGTGACCAACACCGAAGTCCTAACCTGCGCTGGCCTCCCAACCATGCATACCATGCTGAGACGGCGTCGGCTGCGCTGGTTGGGCCACGTTCGCCGCATGGAAGATGGTCGCATCCCAAAAGACATCCTTTATGGTGAGCTTGCCACAGGGCAGAGAAACATTGGCCGCCCACAGCTGAGATACAAAGACGTTTGCAAGCGTGACATGAAGGCGCTTGAGATCAACACTGAGTCCTGGGAGGACCTCGCAGACGACCGCAACAGCTGGAGAACTACTCTCAAGAAACAGCTGCGGATTGGCGAGGACAAACTGTCAGCTGCTGCAGCAGAAAAGCGAGTTCGCAGAAAAGGGATGACAGCCAACAGACCAGCATCAGCATACACATGCGACCGCTGCGACAGAGACTGCCTCTCTCGCATTGGTCTGTACAGTCACAGGCGATGCTGCTTGGACCAAGCAGACAGCCCATCTAGACATTAGAACGTATGTACTTTGTCCATGGTCAGTCATGACCGAAGGAGGCCTACTACTACTACAAATATATTATATAAATAAAATAAATATAATATAAATATAATAAATAATATAATATAATATAATATAATATAATATAATATAAAATAATATAATATAAATAATAATATAATATAATATAATATATATATAATATATATAAAATTATATTAATATAATAGATAATACATATACGATAGATACGATACGATACGATACGATACGATACGTACGGTACGGTACGGTACGGTACGGTACGTACCGTTACGGTATGGTATGGTATGGTATGGTATGGTATGTATGTATGGTATGGTATGGTATGGTATGGTATGGTATGGTACGATATGATGCGATATGATATAATATGATATGATATATATGTAATATAATATAATGTGATATAATGATATATGATATGATATATGATATGATATGATATATGATACGATATGATATATGATATGATATGATATGATATGATATGATATGATATGATATGTTATGATATGATATGATATGATATGATATGATATGATATGATATGATATGATATGATATGATATGATATGATGTAATATGTTATAATATGTTATAATATGTTATAATATTTATACATCTTAATATTTCAAAAGATTCAGTTCTGTCATGGACAAAGTAAGAAAACAGAAAAAAAATAACACATGGATAAGGAGAACTTACATGTCTGGGCAAACGCTGAAGCAAAGATCATGGCAAAGACAAGGAGCAGGTAAATGGCCCTCATGGTGACTGTCTGATGATTCTTGTCTGATGATTATGGAGATTACGAACAATCCGCGCACTAGCCTTCCCTTTCATATAGTTCGGCAGCTCTTAAATATTCTTTTCAATAAATTGTAATGATAAAGCACTTCTTCGTTGGCAAGTTTAGAGTCAGGAACTAGCCTTAGGCATAGATGTCTAACACGTTTATCACTGTGTACTATTGTCTCTGTTTTTGTCTGTCTATCTGTCTGTCTGTCCTCTCTCTCTTTTGATGTATATATGTATCTATATATGTATGTATGCATGTATGTATACACACACACACATATACATACACACATGCGTGTGTGTGGATGTGTGTGTGTGTGTGTGTGTGTGTGTGTGTGTGTGTGTGTGTGTGTGTGTGTGTGTGTGTGTGTGTGTGTGTCTGTATCTCTACGTGTGTGTGTGTGCGCGTTTTTTCTCCTGTGGTTTTGTCTGTCTATTACTCTATCTCTCTCTGTCTCCCACATTCTCTGTGTATTTGCCTGTTTGCCTGTCTGTCTGTCTGCCTGCCTGCCTCTCTCTCTCTCTCACTCTCTATCTCTATCTGTCTGTCTTTCTCTCTCTGTTCACCCATTTCCATTTCACTCCCCCTCAAAAGAAAACACACACAACACAACACACACACACACACACACACATAATATATATATATATATATATATATATATATATATATATATATATATATATATATATATATATATGTTTGCTGTCCTTCATTTCCCACAGAAATCGTAGTGAAAAGCATTTACATCTTCCTTCACTTTTAGAATTACATCATTTCCCAGAATTCTGTGCAAAATTCATGTTTGAAACCATTTTAATTTACATTCGTGTATTTCATGAACTTACATTCATACTTTTTTCCATGGAATGTTTGTTCCTGATTTCTCCGTCTGTCAAGAACAAGGGTTTGGAAGCCTATGGTGTTCTTGAAATACCATACAGCTGTGATCCCTTCAGTACAGAGTAATTTTTTCAATGTTGGAGGGTTGTCATAACCAAGTGTTTATTTTTTTGTTTGTTTCTTGCTGTTTTTTTGAATGCGTTTTGTACTTGATACTCTGCATCCTACTCTGCATCATATAAATATAAATAAACATTTATACTTGTGTTGTGCTTTGTAATAAAGTCTTTATATGTCCTATATGATCCAGTATCATTGAAAAATATGCAATACAGTCAGCGAACTTTGTTTTTCATCCCACTCGTAAATTGCATCATGTTGTAAGCATTTTTTGGTTATTTTCATAAAATAACATCGGTTCTGAAAGGAAATTTGCCTACAATATGAACTCTATACTTCTGCAAATATTTGTCTATACTTAAAAACACTGCTTCTGATGTAAGTTACTTTCAACTTTCATGGTTTTTGATGCAAATGCTGTTTCCTCAAATTTGGTGTCCACTTCTGACAAAGGTTTCAAACACTTTGAATAACACCACGATTGTCTATATCTCCTAGGCTTGGTAGATAAGAGGATATATCACGAAAACACTGGAAGAGTACAGTCCTACTACGCAGTCAAAAATCAACATGGAACCTCTGTATAGCAACTTTAGTATCACCACTATTCTTTTCATTGTAGCCTAGTGAAAAATCGTCCCAGATTATATGGCCCTTCATGATCTGCTGTCAAGGTGAACTCAGTTTTTGTGGTTTTATATATGTGTTGTGGAGTTGAAATTAGCACAGTTGTGGTAGAGATACAGAAACCGTGCAGCGAATAGAACGGCAAACAAACAAACGAATAAAATCACACTCGGTGGGCTATTAGGTCTGCGACCACCACTTTGCTCTCTTGTACTTCTTATATTGTCAACATGCTTTTTGTTTTGTGCATCTAAATCTGTCGTCCTTTTAAATGTGTGCGTGTGCGTGTGTCTGTCTGTCTCTATGTGTGTTCGTGTGTGTTTTTTTTTTTTTTTATTATGATGATTATGTGTGATTGAGTGTGCGAGTGCACACTCACATGTGTGTATTTGTGTGAATGTATGTGGATGTGTATATGTACGTGTGTGTGTGTGTGTGTGTGTGTTTGTGTGTGTGTGTGTGTGTGTGTACGTGCGTGCGCGTGTGTGTTTGCGTGTGTGTATGGGTGTGCGTGAGTGAGTAAGTGTGCGTGCGTCTGTGTGTGTGTGTGTGTGTGTGTGTGTGTGTGTGTGTGTGTGTGTGTGTGCGCGCGTCTGTGTGTGTGTGTGCGTGTCGTTGTCACGCGCCTAACAAGTTGAATGCATTGTTTTTTAGCATCCTCTCTATCAGTGCATGTATGTGTGTGATTTTTCATGTTTGTGTTTGTCAATGATAACCTGAGAAAAGTCGTTTCTTATGAACCCTGTTTTCGTTACGATCATGTATTGGTGTACACATGTATCTATTGTTCACATGTTTGTACTGAATTGATATAGTGACAAGAAAATGTTTATGCTCCTCGTAAAATGCAACAAGCGTTCTACGAACTAGATTGTTTGTTACTACAGAACTGGAATTATTAGAATTATATTATTATTAGTATATTATTATTATTGTTATTATTATTATTATCAGTATTATTATTGTTATTATCATTATCACCATCATCATTATTATTATATTATCATTATTATTATTATTGTTGTTATCATTATTATTATTATTATTATTATTATTATTATTATATTAGTTATTACTATCATTATTATCATCATCATCATTATCATCAGTGTTATTATTGTTATTGTTGTTGTTGTTATCATTATCATTAAAATTATCACTATCATTGTTAATATTTTTATTATTTCATCATCGTCCATATCATCAGCATAATCAGCATCATCAACATAATCATTATCGTTATGATCATTAGTCTCTTGATTATCTTTAGTCTTTCAAATGTGAGGTACATCAATTTCATGCTTGCATACTTAAACTACCTGAAGTATTTGAGATCAATAAAACATAACTCCACGGTATAATTTTCAAGAACATTCCATGTTGTGGGATAACTGAAATACACTTGGGTTGGTGGATGGAGTGCTGGTGGGTGCATGCTTGTGCATGTGATTGTGTGTGTGTGTGTGTATTTGTCAGCGTATGAATGTGCGTATGCATGTGTCTGTGTTTGTGTAGTATATGTGTGTGTGTTGTGTGTATGTGTGTGTGTGTGCGTGTGTGTGTGTATGTATGTTTTGTGTGTGTGAGTGTGTGTGTGTGTGTCTCTGTGTGTGTTCGGCTGTGTGTGCTTTAATTTCTTTGGTGTGTATGTATGTATGATGACTATGTGTGATTGAATGAGCGAGTGCACACTCGAGTGTGTGTGTGTATGTGTATGTATATATATGTGTATATGTACTGTGTGTGTGGTTGTGTGCGTGTGTGTGTTTTGTGCGCAGGCGCGCGTGTGTGACTACGCGTGTGCATGTGCGTGTGTGTACATTCGTGTGTGCGCTCATAAGCTTGTGTGTGTGGAGAAGCATTTTTAGGAGTTATGCAAGTTCTCGGTCAAGGTTTTATTAAGCGTATCAGTTATCCTACCAATCAAACAAACAACTCAACAAAGCTAAAATACCGCACTCCACACTAACATTACAGACATCCCCAAACACCAGAAAACACCACACACGTAAATTCAAGGTATCAGAGAGATTTTATTCAATAGAAGCAGATAGTGTTCACTGAGGGAGAGTGTCATTCTTTTGTATACCATGGAACAATTAATGTGTTCCCTACTGGTGTTTTAATGAGAAACAGATGATGATAGGCCTATCATTCTTGATGTTGGTATGATTTATAATCAGCAGGGGTCACAGATTATTGATCAGAGAAAGAGAGAAAAAAAGAAAGAGATTTTGAAAAAGAACATGTTGAAGAAAATCATTGGAGAAATTCCACCCGTCCAGGGTACGAGTCTGTAACAAAGAAACAGAAGGATGCACGCATGCACACACGCACACACCGTGCACACGCACACGCACGCATGCATACACACACACACACACACACACAACTACTAGTTTGTTTAAGGCATACATAGATACAGAGAGATGGGGGGGAGGTGAGAGGGGGTAGTGGGAAAACAGCATGACTGACAGAGACAGACAGAGAGAGAGTGTCATATTCGGAGATGGAGAGAGACCGACTCGAATTTAATGAATTCAAATGAACAGCACATTTCATGGTGGATGATTATGACACACTCTAAAGTCTTTTCTTATTGTTGATCATCTAAACAATCTGATATATATATATATATATATATATATATATATATATATATATATATATATTATATTATAATATACATACATACAACCACACAAATCCAAAGCAAAAATTTCCTAGATATGAAAACAATTTAAAGCTGCTTATATTTACTAAGACAGATGTGTAAAGTAATTCTCCAAGTTTTGACATTGATCATCAACATGTGCCTTGCTGCATGGCGTTGGCAGTAACTGTTCTTCATATAAATTGATCTTTTGTTTGCCGCAAGTATATCTGCCACCCTTTTCTGTCCTTATTCATTTTGCAAAAAACTGTCTATTTTCTACCTGGATCTAACTTGTGCTGTTTTCCCCACTATTTGTTTCTCGTGACTAAGTGCTCAAATCTTTTATGCATCATAAAATGTTATACAAACGCTCCTTACTTTTTCCAAACAGTCTTCGAGAATTCTGTATTATTTTTGTGTTTTCTTTTTTGGAGATTGTCTTGTTTGTTTTGTTTGCTGTGCATGGGATTTTTAGCATTTGTTTTACATGTAGAAACCACTTGTTAGGTGCCTCAATCCTGTTCTTACTTTGCATGTTGATTGTCCAGGATTTGCAGCCATACACAGTATTGGTTCTATATAGCACCAGTGAATCTTATTCCTGATGATAACTGATAGGCAGTTGTTGGTAAGAACGCTTTTTGTGTTCTTTAATGGTGTTTTACTTTCGCCAATGTGGATAGTTTTACTGTACATTTGCTGTCTAATGAGATGAATGTTCCTATATATTTAAACTTATCAACTTTTTTTTCCCAATGTTCCATTTGCTGTTGTTTTACAAGAAAGGAGTTCTTGTTCTTTTACTGCTTACCATGAATTCAGTCTTCTTCTTATTTATCTCCAGTCTTTTATTTTTGCTTTCTATTTCTATTATACTGGCAAACTTTTTGGGCGTTTATTATTTTTTGTGTAACCAAATGGGCTTTTACATTAGAATATCATTCTCATATTGTACAGTTACCGACCAGAAACATTGTAAAGTTAATTTATTGAGACAGACACCAACAAGAATGATATATAAAGAAATTGCGTGCTTGCTTGATTGATTAATTGATTGGTTAATTGGAATGATCACAATTTAAGGATAAATATAAATGCTTTCAGTGCGTTTGATCGTAAGAAATTCTTGTTGTAATTTTGTTGTAATCAGTTTAACATGAAAGAAATAAGTGAAGGGGACAGTCAGTGACACAGACAAAGCCAGACAAACAGTGAGAAAGAGAGAGAGAGAGACAGAGACAGAGAGACAGACAGAGATAGATAGAGACACAGAGAGAGGAAGACAGACGGACAGACAGACAGACAGTCAGACAGACAGACAGACAGACAGGCAGGCAGACAGACAGAGCCAATGGGGATACTAATGTAGTAGAAACAAGACTTAATTCCAAAAGATTAAACAACGTGGTTGTTGGGGTGTTGGGACGTGTGCCGAGGGAAAATCAAGGAACACAGCAGCAGACAGGATCCTCCATCTCTGTTTTTGAGGTTCAGCAACAAGCAGTTCAGGTATACAGCAAGGAGTCAAGGTTGAGAACAGTGCATTTCTATTGCTACTCAAACCTTAAGTCATCCAACACATTTCATTGTCAACACCCAAATGTCTGAAAAATCTATTTCGCTAATCAAATATGATAAAATCTTTACATTTCAAGCATTGTTTGGTATAAGGTGTATGTGTTTATTTGGCTGTTTCAAAATGCTGTGATATGACCATTGTTGTGCCGTAAAACAACAAAATTGCCAAGAATATTACAACTAGAACTACTGGGTTTCAATAAAGGCAGCGTCACTACAAACGAGATGTCAATTATCTAGAAGAAGAATTCTACAGCCAGGCTATACTCTCTTCTATCTCCTCTGATTTATTCTATATATGAATGGCCAACTCAGTCAGACGCATCTATTTCAGACGTACCTTTTTGTATACGTGTTTTTCCCTTCGTAATATCTATGACAGTGTTCTGCGAAGATTGTTTTATTTTAATCAAACTGTCGGAATTCACTTTTACATATAATGCACACACACATATATGAATATGTAAACATATATAATATGTATATATATATATACATATATATATATACATATGTATGTATCATACATATATATATATATATGTATTTAAACATATATATAAATATATATATATATATATGTGTATATATAAACAAAGACATACTATTTCACTATTTATGACATATGATGTATTAGATGTTCTCCACACAAAAAGATATAAGAACGAATTATACATGTTTAAACCTGAACAGTTACAGGAAAGGATTGTTTTTGTTTATGCAATAGAAACGAATTTTATGAGCGTGCTTGTCAAGAACAGCTGGAAATATCTATGCACTTTCAATCACTAGAAATAACTTTCTAAAATGTTTCTCGTGTAGATACCGATTTCATAGCAATTGATACGCGTCTGACCACCATATCGAAAACGCAAGCAGATTTTAAGTGTCATGAACTTACGACTGGACATTGCTTTGTTTTGACTCGCTCAGATCCAATTTATAGAGCTCATTCTACGCGGATTTTGCATTGACATTTAACGCATTGGACTGCAAAGTGACGTTGTCAGTAGTGGTGGTTATGACACATGGTTCAACAGCTGTTGATTGTGCAAAAAATCGAATACTTGATCAGATTTGACGCTGCCAGAAAGAACCACTACTTCCAAATACCACTGTCATACCTATCTTTATTATTACCAGAAGAATTGCAAGGATCATAACTGTCTTCATTATCATCAGAGGAATAGACGTGTTCCATACTCACGCTGACTGGAACAAAGCCAAACAGCCCACCATTTTCACTTTAAAAAAAATCCTAAATCCCTGAAGTAATATGGATTTAAGGTGCAGAGATCACATCTTTTCAGCATTATGAGAACTGTCCTCCCCCCCCCCCCTTCCTGTCTATTATTGGTTGTGTTGGTTTACCTCCGTCAACCCTCAACAAACAAAAGTATCCATTCACAGCTAGGGGAACATGATGCTGCACTCATCAAGTTCTTGACAGACCTGCTACAAAAAAGTCACGGAGGGAGATGTACCCACCTCAGTTATAACCTCGATGTTGCTATCCTTGATTGCTGTAGTATCTGTTTCTATGGGGATTTCCATAGGAAGGTCCGTAACGACGGATAGGGCGTCTGTATCCATAACTACCCCCGTAGTCTGCACACAGAGAGTTAGAGAAACACACACACACACACACATACACATACACAACACACACACACACACAAACACACAAACACACGCAAACACACACAAACACACATCACATACACATACACACACACACACAACACAGCATACACACACACAACACACACACACACACACACACACACACACACACACACACACACACACACACCACTCACACACACACATGCACACAAAACCAAGCACACAACCTTGATTTCACTGGCAAAGGTATACTGTGAGAGATCGTCTCGAGCGATATAATTGATGGGACATACAAGGTTCATGTCATAAAATCTTTAGATTCGTCGCATGCATACACAAAATGCAGATGCTACCCCGCATTTTCTCATTTCATTCTCGATTTTTTCTAATCAATCTGTTTCCACATTGCCATCACCACGTGCATAGTTGGTCAATTATTGGCACTAGTAGTAGTAGTAGTAGGAGTAATAGCAGCATTAGTGGTAGTAGTGGTAGTGATGGTGGTGACTTTTTTGTCTTGGTAGTAGGATCTAGGAGTATTAATAGCACTAGTAATAGTAATAGTAACATTAATAGTAGTGCTAATGGTGGTTGTGGCAGTGGTGGTGTGGCAGCAGTAATTGTAGTAGAAGTAGCTGTTGTGTTGTAATGGTAGTAGTGGTGATGGTAGTAGTAGAAGTAGTAATGGTGGTGGTGGTGGTGGTAGTGGTAGTTGTAGTAGTAGTAGTAGTTGAGGTGATGGTAATAGTGGTAGTAGTAGTAATAGTAGTAATAGAAGTAGTAAAAGTAGTAGTAGCAGCAGCAGTAGTACTAGTAGTACTGGTGGTGTTGGTGGGTTATTCTATTATTGGTAGCAGTAGAAGTAGTATCAATTTGTATTTCCTTTTACATTGTATGTCATTTGAGGGTGAAGTTTAATGGAAGCATTGCAAGCAATGAAACACTTTCTGAATAAACGAAAACTGTCCTGCACATAACATGATATACCTAGTAGGCATTCTTGTTTTCAGTACTCAGTGTGGGTCTTCATGTAGGACACTAGACCAATCCTGATGAGGCTTTTACCTCCAGAGAAAATTTATGAAAAGTAGTCCTACAGCGTTGTGTTATAACCCCTTCATCTGTTAAATAGTGTTTTATGCGCTGCTCAAATTTGATTGTGCCCTGCTTGCACTGCTATCGCCTGCATGCTGTACATGTATTGTAGGAAATGTCCACGTAATACACAAACCACAATTGACTGACTCAAGTGAACATTCAATAAATTAACAATTTTCTAAGTATTTATATCACATATATAAAACATCACTATACAGTGTTTCAATAGTATATTGTGTGATCTACAGGTAGTGTTGTTGTGCGCCTGATCTGTGTTTTGTGTGTGTGTGTGTGTGTGTGTGTGTGTGTGTGTGTGTGTGTGTGTGTGTGTGTCTGTGTGCGTGGTGCTGTGTGCTGTGTGTGTGTGTGTGGTGTGTGTGTGTGTGTGTTGTTTTGTTTTGGCGTTTGCTTTGGCTTTTCTGCCTGCTTTTCTTTTCAATGTATCTGTGGCGTCAGACACTTGATCAGTGAAAGACATATGAGACAGGCAAGAAAGCAAAATGAAAAGAATGTTGGACGTTGAATCAGAAAGTTCACTCCTGACTCTGTACTTCTTGGTCGGTAAACAATGGATAGATATTATCATAAATGCCATTTCAACGCATGTGTATACCTAGTACCTGAATCATCTTTGTGAGCATACATACACAACATCAAATACCTGCAATATGAATGTTATAAAATTTGTCACTATTATGCAGCTTATAAAAATATGAAAACATCCAGACTTCATATCCAACCACTTTCCTACACATGCACTCACACACACACACACACACACACACACACACACACACACACACACACACACACACACACACACACACACACACACATACACACACACACACATATATATATATATATATATATATATATACAGACACACACCAACACGCACACACACTCCACACACACACACACACACACACACACACACACACACACATATATATATATATATATATATATATAGTATACACATATATACATATGTATTTATATATACATGTATATGTATACAGGCACAAACACACACACATATATATACATGCATATGTACACATATATGTATATGTATTTATATATACATATATATATATATATATATATCCACATATCGACAGACAGACAAACAGACAGACAGACAGACAGACAGACAGATACACTGAAGATTAAGTATACAGAATGGCAACATAACGTCTGCACAATGTTGGTTAGACTGGCGTATGAGAAAACATTGGTCAGGATACAAGATATAAAACAAATAAGCAAACAATAACAATAAGTAAATAGACCTGTACAAATGCTTGCTATTTTCACAAAAGACAGAAAATAGAACAAAACGAACACATAGATGAGGAGAACTTACATGTGGAGGCAAATGCTGTAGCAAAGATCATGGCAAAGACAAGGAGCAGGTAAATGGCCCTCATGATGACTGTCTGATGATTCTGGAGATCACGAACAATCCTCACATTCGCCTTCCCTTTTATACTGTTTGATGGCTCACAAAAAGTCCTTTCAATAAATTCTAGTGATGAATCAGATCTTGGTTGACATGTTTAGAGGCAAACGTTTGCCCCAGGCATAGGTGTGTAACAAAATGACATGTTTATCACTGTGTATCATTCTCTCTGTCTGTGTCTCTCAATTTTGTCTGTCTGTCTGTCTGCCTGTCTCTGTCTCTCTTTCTTTCACTCTCTCCCTGTATATATATGTATCTGTGAAGTATGTATGTAGATGTATGTATGTACAGTATGCACATAGATAGAAATATATATATTATTATATATATATATACATATATGTGTGTGTATATCTTAATCATCATCATCATCATGTGCTCTGCCACATGGCTGTGGCGATCATGGTCTTCCATACGATTTTATCTCTTGTTGCTGCAAGTACATCTCCCACCCTCTCTGTCCTATGTAAGCCCGTCCAATATCTTCTCCCTGGGTCTACCTGGTGTTCTCTTTCCCTCCAGCTTTTCCGTTATGATCAGGTGCTCCATTTCAACTTTCCTCATAACATGTCCTATAAATGTTGCTTGTCTTTTCCTAATCTTCTTTGTTAATGATCATCGTGTTTCTGCCTCCTTCAAGACTGTCTCCATTGTTTTTGCTGTCTATTGAACTCACATTCTTCTTAGAAACCACATTACAGCTGAATCAGTCTTGTTCTGATTTTGCATGTTGACTGTCCACACCTCACAACCGTACAACAGTATCAGTTTCATATAACATTCAACAACTGTTTTCCTGATGTTAACTGAAAGTTGTTGGTAAGAACGCATTTCATCTTCTTGAATGATGTTTTGTCTTGGCCAATTCTGATGGCTATTTCTGATGTACTTCTGCCTTCTTGTGAGATGACCGATCCCAGATATTTGAACTGATCAACTGATCTCAAAGTTGTGCCATTTGCTGTTATTTTGTATGAGGGGATTTATTGTTTTTTACTGAATACCATGACTTCATCTCAGTTGACCTTATGAGGTCAATTGAGATGAATAAGGATTTGTATTTATGCTTTGTTGACTATACCAAGGCTTTCGTTTCGGGTACGACATGAAGAATTGATCAACCAACTGGAGAGACTCAATGTTGATGGAAAAGATCTACTGAATAATCAGGAATATGTACTGGGAAAAAACAGCTGCAATGAGAATAGAAAACAATATAAGCTCTTTTCAAAACATCAAAAGAGGAGTCAGACAGGGTTGTGTTTTGTCACCAGATCTGTTTTCACTATATAGCGAAAACATCATGAGAAACCTAGAAGAAGACCCTGGATTAAAGGTTGGAGGGAAAATGATAAACAACATTCAGTACGCAGATGACACCGTGCTAATTGCAGAAAATGAAAGGGACCTACAAAACCTTGTGAATATACTAGAAACATAAAGCAAAGGTGTGGGGTTGGAACTAAACAGCAGAAAGACTGAAGTCATGGTGATCAGTAAAAAACATAAATCCCCTCATGCAAAATAACAGCAAATGGCACAACCTTGACACAGGTTAATAAGTTCAAGTACCTGGGAACGGTCATTTCATCAGACGGCAGATGCACATCGGAAATAGCTGGCAGAATCGGCCAAGCCAAAACAGCATTCAAGAAGATGACAAGCATTCTTACCAACAAATGCCTATCAAGTAACATCAGAAAGAGAGTCCTTGAATGTTATATAGAACCAATATTGTTGTACGGATGCGAGGCGTGGACAGTCAGCAAGCAAAGCCAGAGCAGGATCGAGGCAGCCGAGATGTGGTTTCTCAGAAGAATGTTGAGAGTACCATAGACAGCAAAGAAAACAAACGAGACAGTCTTGATGGAGGCAGACGCAAGTAGATCACTCATAAGGAAGATTAGGAAAAGACAAGCAACATGTATAGGCCATTTTATGAGGAAGGGGGATTTGGAGCACCTGGTCACAACGGGAAAGCTGGAGGAAAAGAGAGCACCAGGTAGACCCAGGGAGAGAATGCTGGACGGACTTGCAGAGTGGCTGAGGATGAGGAGGGTGGGGGAGATGCTGGGGGCAACGAGAGATAATAATAATAATAATAATTACAATATTTATATAGCGCAAAATCTTGATAAAATCAAATCTAAGCGCTGAAGCAGACACACACGCAGGCACGCACGCTCGCACACACACGCACGCACACATACAGACACACACACACACACACACACACACACACACACACACACCCACACACACGCATGGCTATAAATGGGGAGAAAGAATAAAAGCAATAAAAGCAAGAATAAAAGCAATGGAAAATTATAGAGAGCATAGCATACAATTATATATTATAACCATGTGATTCCCTCCGAGCGGAGACAGGCTGCAGAGGGGAGGGTTGAGTGAGGTTAGGATTTTATGCAGGAGAGAAAAGGTGAGTTTTGAGAGCGGACTTGAAGGAGACAAAAGTAGGTTGCTGACGGACTGAGAGAGGAAGTTTGTTCCAGGAGAGTGGACCAGAAACAGAGAAGGCTCGTGGACCATAGGTATTGAGCTTAGTGCGTGGAAAGCGAAGAGTCAGAGGATCAGAGGCAGAGCGGAGGGTACGTGAGGGAACATAGATCTCAAGTAGGCTTGACAGGTAATCGGGGGCTGCGTTATTGAGGCTTTTGTAGCACATGGTGTCTAGTTTGTACTGTATGCGCTTTGATACAGGGAGCCAGTGAAGTTGTGCCAGGAGAGGAGATATGTGGTCAGCTTTTTTCTTTTTGAGTACAAGGCGTGCAGCATTGTTTTGAATGCGCTGTAGGATGTGAATGGTGGAGGCAGGAAGACCAGACAGGAGTGAATTGCAATAGTCAATGCGAGACATTATGAAGGAGAGAACGAGTTTTGCAGTTGTTTCGACAGAGAGATACTTCCTGATCAGCTTTATACGATGGAGATGATAGTAGCAGGATCTGGCAGTTTGAGAAACAAAGTTGTTCATGGAGAGGGTAGAGTCAATGCAGACACCAAGGTTTTTAGCTGAATCAGAAATTGGGACTGATGTGTTACATAATGGGAGAGAAAGAGGAGGCAGCTGAGAAAGTTTCTGACGGGTGCCAATGAGGATAGCTTCTGTTTTGTCGTCATTAAGCTGAAGTCTATTGTGTGTCATCCAGTTCACCACCCTCTGTTATAGAGATGGTTGGAAGTCCATGGTCGCCAACGCCATGCGGCAGGGCACCTGATGATGATGATGATGATGACCATGACTTCACTCTTCTTGCTATTTAGCTCCAGTCCTTTATTCTTGTTATTCAGCTCCAGTCCTTTATTTTTGCTTTTTGTTTTTATTATATTAACAAGGTTAGATAGGTCTTCTTCATTCAGCATGGTGTCATCTGAGTAACGAATGCTGTTTATCCTTTTTTCTCGAACCTTTATCCCAGGGTATTCTTCTAAGTTTGTCATGATTAATTCGCTGTAAAGTGAAAACAAATCTAATAACAGAACACAGCCCAGCAGAACAGCCCGCACACATACACCTGAGCCATTGGAATGGGGCTCATTTGATATGATACAATGACCACTGGAAATGTAGGATTCCAAAGATTTGAGGGATGATTTATTTTGACATAGGAAGTCAGCATGTGCAGTGAAATTTGTAGTGGTATTCGACACATAATGGAAAAGATAACAGAGGGTGGTGAAATGGAACACAAAATGAAATTTGTTGTCATCATGGTTTTAAGTTTTCTTTTTTTTTTTTTTAATTTTCTTTCTTCGTTCATGTATTCTTTAAATCTTTGTTTTCTCTTGTGTTTTGTTGTCTTGATGTTAGTTGCTTTTTTTATTTTTTATTGGATCAGATTTGTTGGGGATGGACGACAGACTGGAAGAGATGGGTTGATTGGGACTATAAATCATGCTGCTGGGTGAATGAAAACTGTGTGTCGTACTATTTGGAGATTGATTTCTGTGATATGACTGCATAGTACGTCAGTTCAGTCTATGGGGCTGTCTGAGAAAGGAAAGCTAATATTGTTTGTTCTTGTAAACGAATTTGAACATCATTTTGTAATGTTTAATCCATTGGTCTTCATCTAAAGGCACATATTTGAATAAATGTTAAAAGAAAGAAAGAGAAAACAAAACAAAACAAACAAAACAAAACAAACAAACAAAACAAAACAAACAAACAAAAAAAACGAACGAACGAACCCAA
>JAPXFY010000016.1:46346162-46371162 GCA_030674185.1 Monoplex corrugatus
ACTCTCATTGTACAAACTGTACAGATTGACAAATGTACAGCACAAAACACTATTTATCATTTGTCTTTTTGGTGAAGTGATTCAGCGTTGGAGTTACGTTTATTTGCTGTTACCTTCCATGTCCCATCTGCGGTTTAAAGGATCAATTAAACATTTAAAACACTGAAGCAGTGCGTGTGTGAGAGTATGTCTGTGTGTGTGTATGTGTGTATGTGTGTGTGTGTGTGTGTGTGTATGTGTATGTGTGTGTGTATGTGTATGTGTGTGTGTGTGTGTGTGTGTGTGTGTGTGTGTGTGTGTGTGTGTGTGTGTGTGTGTGTGTGTGTGGTGGTGGTCTTTGATTTAATGTCTATTCATTAAAGTGATTTTAGACAACAACAAAAAATAAATAAATAAAAAGGGGGGGTGATAAGAGGAGGAGTGAAGAGAATATATGAAAATTGTCAATTTTGAACTTGAGAAAAGATGATCCAGAAAACAACTGTTTTGAAGAGGGGAAGGTAAAACTAACAAATAATGTTACCATAATTAACGATTTAAACAAACAAACTAACAAACAAAATTGATAAATATCTGGAAGAAACGAAGAAAAAAATAAAACTAATAATTGACTAACCATAACAGTGAACAAGTGAAATAACATTTTAAAGGTAATTCGCTATAGGACTTTTTGACAGGCTAACAAAAAATTCATACAGTAATGATGATAAGGCAAATATATCAGAAACTGTACTCATAGATAGTGTTGGAATAAGTCGTTTTACCTTAACGCAAGAAAGAATATGACTATGTGTTATCTTCTTTCCACACAGACATACTATGTTCTTGGTGTATTTTGTTTTGAATGCATCAAGTTTCCATCTATACATAAGGGATTGTATAATTCTGCTGGCATGAAGCTGCTTAAGTATTTTGCTAACTTCAAAGTTCATGTGACATTTATCATACTTTTTCTGTTTTAATTGGAACTGCTTCCAGACGTAGTTGTCTACTAAAGTGTAATTCTCGTGCAACGAGAGAGAAAGCTGGATATTGTTTGAATCTGGTGAGTTATTAGCTCCCCGTTTGGCAGCCCTGTCAACTTTATCATTATAACGAAAAGAACTATGAGAAGGTATCCAGCAGAAAGTAATATCAGTGCCGCTTAAAGATAAATTATGAATCAAGTGACTAATTTCCAGAATCATTTCTGATCTTGTTTGTAATTTTGATAATTCAAGAGCCTGAAGTACTGATTTTGAATCAACGCAAAAAAGTGTTTGAAAAATTGTCCTAGGAAGACTTATCATAAAGTTTAAAGCCATTAATATTGCAAAGAGTTCAGCTGTAAAGACAGATTTATCAAGTCCTATGTAGAAAGATTTTTCAATTTTGAGAGCAGGTATTAAAAACGCTGAGCCTGCTTTTCTTTCAATTACTGATCCATCAGTGTAAATTTTCAAATGATCGGAATATAAGTCGTCTATATGACATTTAACCTGACTTGCCAGTAAGTTTATATTATCTCCTTTTTTTAAATTAGTGTGGTGTACGTCAAATTGTGCTCTTTGGAGTTCCCAACTGGGTACTGGCGAAAAGGAAGGTCTTATAGATACAGGATCTACGTGTAGATCAATTCCTGAGCCTTTCATGACGTCAGATGTGTATGTTGCAAGAGTGACCTGTGAAGATATTGATTTAGCTCTTTTTGGAAAGTCGGTATCTGATCTCAGTTTAATTTCTGTTTCAGAGATGTTTTCTACGGTGGTGTGTCTTAACAAAAATTTAGTAGAAGCGACTTTCCTTTGCTCATCAAGTGGCAACAGTTTGATTTCATTATATGTGCGAAGACAGGAGGCATGCATTGGAAGACCCAGTGCAAGTTTGAAACCTTTACAATCTATGCTCTGCAGTTTTTTCAGTAAGTGTTTCGGTGCACTGAAGAAGATTTCTTGGGCATAGGTTAATTTAGATCTAACAAGCGATTTACAAAGATGAACAAGTGTTGATGAATCTTGACCCCATGCCTGTTTGCGAACTATTTTTAAGAAATTTAAACTTTTTTGAGCTTTGGTTAATAAGTATTCAATATGCTGATTCCAAGATAATTTTGCCGTAAGAAAAACTCCTAAGAATTTAATTGACTCATTAAACTGAAGAAGAGTATCTCCCAGTTTGAAAGTGGGAATATTTACTGGGTTAGCTCCATTATTAAATAAAACTATTTTTGATTTTTCCAGGGATAGATGTAACCCATTTTCTACCATGTATCGTGCTATTTTATCAAGTTCTAATTGGTAGCATTTGCGTGTATAATTAATACAGCGCAAAGGAGTTTTCCTTTTCATATTTACCTGCATCCACTGACATGCATAAATCGTCAGCATATTGAGCTAAAACTACATGCTTAGATACTTTACTGGGTAAGTCATGCATTAATATCATGAAAAGAAGGGGAGCTATAACGGATCCCTGAGGGATACCCATTTGAAGAATTCGTTTCGTGGAATATACATTTTCAATCCTCGTTTGAAATACTCTGTTTTCTAAGAAACACTTAACATAGTCAAAAATGTGACCTATCAGCCCAATACTTTTAAATTTAAATAACAATCTGGAGTGCCACACTTGATCGTATGCTTTCGTTATATCAAAAAATGTAGCTAAAACACATTGACGTCTTGCAAATTGTTGTTTTATGTTAGTAGTTAGCTTTGTTAGGATTTCTACTGGTGACCTGCCTTTTCGAAATCCTGCCTGATTTACTGGTATTATTTTATTCTTTTCACAATAGTGCATCAGTCTCTTTAAGATTATTTTCTCCATTAGTTTACATACGTGTGATGTTAATGCAATTAGCCTGTAGTTTTTCAGATCGGTATTACATTTACCTGATTTTAGTATAGGAACCACTATTGTTTCTTTCCAGTTGTTGGGCATTTTCCCACTATTCCAGCATTTTTGAAATATGTCATGTAGCAAAATTATAAAATTTTCTGGTAAATTTTTCAGCATCTCATTGGAAATTGCATCTAGTCCAACTGACGTTTTTTTACTTGGAAGGGACTGAATGGCATCTTTTAATTCTTGAAGTGTGAGTGATGCATTTATGTAGTGAGTATTGTCAGAGGCAGGATCCTTATATACATCTATCTTTTCTTCTCGTTCCCTATAGTCTCTACTAGAGACAGGAAGTCCTTCTACACGACAGGTCTCAGCAAACATGTCTGCAAAAGCTTCTGCTTTTTCCAGTGAGCTAGGAAAAGGGTTATTTTCTAGCTTTACTGGAATTGATGGCAACTTAATCCCGTTTTTCAATAATTTTAGTTTTTCCCAAATCTTTATCATGTCATAATGCTACCAATTTTGAAGAACAAGGTCTCCCAACAGTGTAAAAATCGCTACTCACAGTTCCGTAGCTTTCGATGGCGTTCTCGCCATCTTCGTCAGCGCTCTAATGCTGTCTGCGTGAATCTCTACTCAGATCTCGCGAACATGGGATGAACCCAGTTCACGAGATCGAATCAGAGAATGGTACACCGGGGGCAGGGTGTAACGGCCCCGGTCCCTGTTGAGCGGGGGGTTGGTGGCTGCGATGTAGATGGCCTCCTTGACTCCTCGCTGGAACCACTTATTTTCTCTGTCCAGGATGTTGACATTGTCCGCACTGAATTGATGTTTTTCGGCGTGTAGGTGAGCTCCTACTGGAGAAGAGTCCCTCTTGTGTTCTGTTAGTCTCTTCTGAAGGGGGCGTTCAGTTTCACCGACATAATGTTGGTTACAGTCCTGGCAGTCTATTCTGTATATAATGCCAGCTTTGTCGAGTTTGCTTTATCATGTCTTTGTGGTCATTTACTTCACATTTACAAAAAGACGTCCAGTGTTGTTCTTTGGCTTGCTCTATGATTCTGTTACACTTAATGTTGGCACTTTTCATCGCTGTATGATTTTCAGGTGACCTGTTTGCTAAATAATTTTGTATTTTTCTTTCTTTTCGTTCACTGCCTTTTGACAATCCTCATTCCACCAGACATTTCCATGATGTTTTCCTATTTTCGACACTGTAAGTTTTGGAATTGAAATGTTAGCAGCTCTTAACAGTGAGTTACAGAAAACTTCGTACATGTCGTTTATGTTCATTGCTTCAGATAGATCTGTTCTTGTCTTTTCAAGGATTGCCTTAAAACTGATCCAGTCTGCGTTTTTATAATTAAACTTGGGTAAACTATCTTGTGGCATGGCGTCTATTTCAGTAGTATGGTTTAGGGTAAGACGTATGGGGGTGTGATCTGATCCCAACAGAGGGGGTCCATCCTCTGTTTGCCACTTGGCGTTTGGGGCTAGGGATGGTGAGATTAAAGTGAGGTCGATAGCTGTGGGTCTGTGGGTTGGTATATCGGGGATCCGGGTAACGTGTCCGTTGTTAAGTAAATATAAATTGGAATCTACAATATTTTCGATCAACCTGTTGCTTGTTATGTTTGTACAATACTTTTCCCAAAATGGGGCATGTGCATTAAAATCACCTCCAATTATCCACTTGTCGTCCTGATCTTGAAAGTGTCTTAACCATTCAGTGTTCACAGAGTCTGGGCCTCTTGGTAAGTATACAGAGGCCATATTCACAACTAACGATGAGGAAAATTTTATAATGATTGCACATGATGAAATAAATGCGGTAGATTTTGGTACTGGCGATGTTCGTTCACAATAGTTCAGTCCTTCACGAACATATATAGCTGTTTGTATACGGCCACCATCATTTACAGAGTCACATATTGGTGGATAATAAAAACCGGACATTTTAGGTAATTTCGTTTTGATGGTATTCAGCGACTGTAGAAGCATGACATGGACGTTTTTAGAAGAGAGATAGTTACTCAAATATGAGATGTTTTTACCAATGGAACGAGTGTTCCACTGAAAAATGTTGATATCACTTACTACACACGTCTTCATGAGGAACGGTTGATAAACTTTAGAACAATATGGTAAGTTTAGATAATTAAATATTCATTTAACTTGGAATCAAAAGGTACAAATAGCATAAAAACGAAGTAGGTAAACAAGTAAATAATTAAGTAAAACAATATAGTTGAGAGCTGAACGAAGAGGAACTGAATCTGGGCTGAATCTAAAATGACCAGGGAGAGAAGAAAAATTGAGAGTGGAAGCGGGGTCTTTGTTGTCGTTGCCGGTTTGATCTCCTCCTCGGTTTTTCCCAGAAAAGCTGATGGATTTGCCTCCCTAAGTTTCTGGCCAGAACGCTCGCCCCTCTGGTGGTTGGATGGACGTCGTCCTGGCTGACTTGAGTGTGACTGATAGTTTGGAGATTATCATTGTTGACATAGTTGACGCTGCTTTTAGGAGTCGCGCTTTTGTCAGGGCATTAAGAAGCTCTCTTTTAACGTTTAGGTGTTTGTCCCTCACAGGAGCGACCTGACTGACCACTACCTTAGCTTTCGGAAATTGTGTGTTGATGATTTTCACACATATTTCTAGGTTTATGCTACATTCAGTGGGCTCCTTTGTTTTCAAATCTGTAATCCCCACATGTAGAACAACACAGTCAGGTTCAGGTGTCAGCTCTTCTTTCGATTTTTCAATGACTGTCTTACAGTCGTCGATGGTACGAATTTTTCTCGTCGCCACCTGAAAACCGTAAGAAGAGCCCAGTCTCTTTCCATCCACTTTATTTAGGACGGAGTCGTGGATGATAAGGACACGTGGAAGAATATTAGATTTCAATCTGGAATGTGCAGATGATACCGCAGTTTTGACGTCACGGTGAGGTTTTGTAGAGACGTCTGGTCTTTGTTTGACGTCATTTTTCCTTCCTTTGGGTGTTTTTTCCCGATCTTGTAGTTTTGGAGGTTGAGCCGCGCATTCCGCATAGCTGGTGAATTTGTCCATCGGTGACGTGGTGGAAAAGTCATCGTGGACCGCGGAATCAGTTTGGCTCGCAATGGTGGTCGTAAGTATTGGGCACTTATTGACATCGCGCAGCTCCTTTAACGTTGTGTTGTTTTCTAATAAGATTTTCCTCTCTGTTTGTAGCATGGTTGTGAGGCTGTTGATATGTTTTGACAGTTCTTGTATGGTATTTTTCAAATTGTGTGTGTGTGTGTGTGTGTGAGTGTGTGAGCGTGCACCTGACTAAGATTCGATTTTAATATTTGTCATGAGAGCCCACTCATAAAATTAACAATTGCATCTTGTGATTTTATAATGTGTGCGTGCGCGCGTGTGCATGTGTGTCTTTATCTCTCTGTCTCTGTCTGTCTGTCTCTCTCTCTCTCTCTCTCTCTCTCTCTCTCTCTCTCTCTCTCTCTGTTTTTCTCTCTGTCTCTGTCTGTCTCTCTCTGTCGCTCTGTCTCTGTTTCTGTCTCTCTGTCTTTCTCTCTGTCTCTGTCTGTCTCTCTCTGTCGCTCTGTCTCTGTCTCTGTTTCTGTCTCTGTCTGTCTGTCTCTCTCTCTCTCTCTCTGTCTTTCCCTCTGTGTGTGTGTGTGTGTGTGTGTGTGTGTGTGTGTGTGTGTGTGTGTGTGCGGTGTGTGTGTGTGTATGTGTGATCATCTTGAAAAATATTAGGGACGGGGATGCGATTGGGGAGTAGTTGAATATTTTGTGTCTAATTAATCAGCCAACCAAACTGTGCTCTCAAATTGTTTTAATTCCTAATATCTGCTATCGCTTCCAGAAGATGTGATTCATAAAATAGTATTTTCAAAACTACGAATATTCAAAAGTTTTTGAAAAAGTACACATACAACTGTATAGATGTCCCTTGAATTCTCGTGAACAATATCACACACACACACACACACACACACACACACACACACACACACACACACACACACACACACACACACACACACACACACACACACACACACACACACACACACACTCACACACACACACACACACACACACACACACCACACCACGTACACACGCACACACACACATACACATGTGCACACGTACACATATCACAATACACACACGCACACACACACACACACACACACACACACACACACACACACACAATATATATATATCTAGGGGTGTAGGGGGCTCTGGATAGAGGTAGTACCTTTGATGTCTGGCTGCTGCACTCTACCTGGTAGGGTGGACGGGCATCACTGGTCCTCGTCCATCCTCTAAATCTCTCACGTGCTGGCTCCAAGCGCCACACCCCGGGACCTCGCCTCAGCAGGCGTGCCAAACCATGTGAGGGGGTGATGTTAACACTGCATCACTGGGCGAATAACCTCCACGATGCAGATTACCGGCCAAGGCGGACGAAGTTCCGCAAGGAACTCAACGGCTATGTGTTCAAGACCAAGGCGAACCACCTAGATGGAGGACGTCGGCTGTGGTCTGGCATGGAGAGGGATGGGCTCCGCCATGCGACATTGCCCAAGACACACTAAATGAAGATTACAACCACAACTCAATCCATACCGGCCCGGTCGTCGCCCGGAACAAGGACCGCGCCTTCCGTCGCTGGCCATCAGGGCGGAGGTGAAAAGTATGTGACTGGTGGACCAAAATCCCTACGTACAAGAAAAAATGTTACTATCGGCACCTGGAATGTGAGATCGCTGAGAGCAGCTGGAAAAGTTGCAGAACTAACGCATGAAATGAAGAGATACCGATGGAACGTCCTTGGGCTCTGTGAGGTACGATGGAAAAACCTCGGAGAAACGTCTACCCCAGAAGGCCACAAACTCTACTTCAGTGGCAGTGAAGACAAACATGAACATGGAGTTGGATTCCTCATTCATAAAGACACTGTGAATGCCATCATGGGATGCCGACCAGTCTCTAGCAGACTCATTACTATTCGGCTTAAGGCTTCACCTTTTAACATCACCGTCATCCAAGCTTATGCCCCAACAACTGACTATGATGACGAGGCTGTCGAAGATTTCTATGATCAACTGCAGGAAATCGTAGATCAGACGCCAAAGAAAGACATCATTATAGTGCAGGGCGACTGGAATGCGAAGATTGGAGAGGATGAACACAATAACTGGAAAGGGATATGTGGCCAATACTGCAACCCTGAGACCAACGAAAGAGGTTTGAGGCTCCTAGAATTCGCCAGTTACAACGACCTGAAGGTGGTGAACACGTTCGGTCCACACAAATCATCTAGACGCTGGACATGGCACAGCCCAGGAGAAAAATACCACAGTCAGATCGACTACATCATGGTTAAAAGACGCTTCCAGTCAAGTGTTAACATCGCAAAGACCAGGAGCTTTCCAGGAGCCGACATTGGAAGCGATCATGAGCTTGTAATGATGACCTTCAAACTCCGCCTCCAGAGGATGAAGAAACAGGGCAACATAAGAATTAAGTTCAATCTTGAGAAGCTCAAAGACCCCAACATAGTTGAAAACTTCCAAGCAACGATAGGAGGGAAGTTTGCTCCTCTCCTCGTCCTTGACAATGTGGACGCCGAAGTAGACACTCTGATCAACAACTTCAACACTGCAGTGACCGAAGCAGCCAACGACATCCTTGGAAAACACCGACCAACAAAGATGCCCTGGGTCACGGAAGAAGTACTAAAGCTGAGCGACAAACGCAGAGAACTAAAGCAAAAGAAGAGTACGGATGAAGGTGCTAAACTATACAGAAAAGCCAACCAACAAGTTAAAGAAGGCATGAGGAAAGCAAAGGAAACATGGATTGAAGAACAATGCCAAGATATCGAAGCAAACCTGCAGAAAAATAACAGCAAAAAAGCCTACCAGCTTGTGAAAGGACTAGCAAGCTCAAAACAAGGCAGAACCACTACCATACAGAACAAAGCAGGGAAATGTCTCACAGAAGATCAAGAGATTCTGCAGAGGTGGACAGAGTACTGCTCCGAATTATACACACACACAACAACAGGAGATCCCAAGGTGCTAGACGTTCCTCCACCAACCAACAACGACAGCTACCCCATCGTGCGAGAAGAAGTTGAAGCTGCAGTAAAATCATTGAAGAAAGGCAAGTCGGCAGGAATGGACAACATTCCCTCAGAACTGGTCCAGGCAGGAGGAGAGGCCATGATAGATATGTTACTCATCATCTGCAATAAGATCTGGCGGACAGGTGAGTGGCCAACACCTTGGACCCAGTCCCTGATCATCACTCTCCCGAAGAAAGGCAACCTACAACTATGCCAAAACTACCGTACCATCAGCCTGATCAGCCATCCAAGTAAGGTAATGCTAAAAATCCTTCTGAGTAGACTGAAGCCACAAGCTGAGGAGATAATAAAAGAAGAGCAGGCAGGTTTCAGAACAGGAAGAAGTACCACAGAGCAAATTTTCAACCTCAGATTGCTCTGTGAGAAATACCTGCAACACCAGCAAGGCCTTTACCACGTCTTCGTGGACTTCAAGAAGGCACTCGACAGAGTTTGGCACGCAGCCTTGTGGGCAACCATGAGGCTGTACAACATCAATGCCAACCTGATCAGAACCATAGAATGCCTCTACGAAAAGGCGACCAGTGCAGTCTACCATGACAACAACATAGGCGAATGGTTCCGAACCACAGTTGGAGTACACCAAGGATACCTGCTCTCCCCCACTCTCTTCAACATCTTCTTAGAGAGAATAATGGCTGACGCACTTGAAGACCACGAGGGAACAGTCAACATCGGAGGTAGAACAATCACAAACTTGCGTTTTGCCGACGACATTGACGGACTAGCTAGGCAAGAGCAAGAGCTAGTCAGCTTGATAAAACATCTTGATGAGGCCTCCACAGCATTTGGCATGCAGATCAGTGCAGAGAAAACCCAGTTGATGACAAATAATACCAATGGCATCAGCACTGACATTACCATAGATAACAAGAAACTTGAGACCGTCCATAGATTTAAATATCTGGGAGCTATAGTATCAGATGAAGGATCAAAGCCCGAGGTACTTTCCAGGATTGCCCAGACCACAGCTGCAATGACCAAGCTAAAAGTCATCTGGAACGACAAGAATATCGCAATCGGCTCCAAGATCAGGCTGATCGTTCCCTGGTCATGTCAATATTTTTGTATGCATGAGAAACATGGACCATAACAGCAGACATTGAAAGAAGGATACAGGCAATGGAGATGAGATGCTTCCGCAAACTCCTTGGTATCTCGTACAAAGATCATATAACCAATAAGGAAGTGAAAACCCGAATCGAAAACGCCATCGGGCCGTATGAAGACCTCCTGACCTCAGTGAAAAGACGCAAACTGAGGTGGTACGGGCACGTCACACGATCATCTGGACTGGCCAAGACCGTCTTGCAGGGAACAGTTCAGGGAGGGAGACGAAGAGGCAGACAGAGAAAAAGATGGGAAGACAATATCAGAGAGTGGACTGGCCTTGAATGGAATATCATTCTGCGGAAAGCTGAGGACCGTGAGGAGTGGAGGAAGTTGGTTGCAAAATCTTCAGTGGTGCCCCAACGGTCAACCAGACTACGGGACTGATGATGATGATGATATATATATACATATATATTTGTATATATACATATACATATACATACATATATAATATATATATATATATATATATATATACAGATACATACATACATACATACATACATACATACATACATACATACATACATACATACATACATACATACATAATTATATGCCTTACAGTCTTTTGATACAGACACAAGACCTGACTTAATTACTGAGGCAAATCATCTTATACATCGTTTAAGGACAAAAGATACATATATCAGTTTATGCTGGGTGCCTTCTCACGTTGGTCTTCACGGCAACGAAGTAGTAGACAGAGCAGCTAAGCAAGGTGCACACAACACTGATAATACTATAGAATTACGTATTAAAACTTCCGTAAAAGAAGCTTGCGGCTTGCTAGAATCAGCCTCATGGATTCGTTTTCATGAACAATTCAATGAAAAGTGTGTGACACAACAAATGATAAAACATTCTTTTCAAAATGTATGTAAAAAATTGCAGTATTCTTCCATATATCATTCGAGATCAATTGTTGCTGTTCATTTTCGTATTCAGCTAAACGCGTTGAAAACAAAATATTGTAAAAATATCAAGTGTATTTGCGGAGAACAGTTCACACTGTTTCACTGTTTATTTTACTGCAAAAAGCTACGTTCCTTTTTACCAAAAATGTTTACACAAGAAAACTATTCTGAAACTCATTTTAAAGAAGTAACTTCAGATCAATCTTTGTCAGTTAAAATTTCAGAATCATTGGTTCACAGTCCTGTTAATGTATTGCTTTAAGTTTATGAAGTTTGTACTTTATCGTTAAATTTTTCCTTCGCATTGTTAATGTTAACTGTTAGTGTTAAGATTTTGTTCCATTTTTATATTTACACGCTTATTCATGTCTCATACTCATTCTCCCCTCTGCCCCCAATCCAACTCGCCCATCTCCCATCCGCCATTTTTCCCCCGTCTAATATCACTCATAGTGAACAGACGTTAAATCAAAGAACGAACGAACATACATACATATACTTGTATGTGTATTATATCTACACATATGTATGTATATGCACATATATCTAGATACATATACATGTAGATATCTATATGTATATGAATATGTATATATATATATATATATATATATATATATATATATATACATATATATATATATATGTGTATGTATGTATATATGCACACACATACGGACGGACACACACACATACACACACACACAGACGCACACACACTCACACACAAACATGCAAGAACATAGACTCACACATACACACGCGTTCCCACGTATGCATGCATACATGCGCAGCTATAGAAAACACCCACCCTCTCGTAAACGGAAACCAGTTCAATACCAGTACATAATTAGTCACTCCATCAGACGACTAGAGGAACGTAAGAATATGACAATGCAAAATTATTAATTTCCATCTTGCATACTTACACACACACACACACACCTCCACACACACACACACACACACACACACACACACACACACACACACACACACACACACACACACACACACACACACAAACACACACACACACACACACACACATACACGTGTACACACATATACACAGGCACGTGTGTGCCATGATGATGCTGGATGCATACTGTAGGTTGCATTCTTTGGCATTGTTGCATCATGCAGTGTGTGTGTGTGTGTGTAGGTGTGTGTGTGTGTGCCTGTGTTCGTTCGTTCGTTCTTTGATTTAACGTCTTTTCACTTTAAGTGATATTAGACTGTGTGTGTGCGTGAATATACACACCATTTATCTATGTGTCTGCATGTATGTATGTATGTATGTCTGTATGTATGTATGTATGTTTGTGTGTATATATGTATGTATGTATATATGCATGTGTGTATGTATGTATGTATGTATGCATGCATGTATGTATGTATCTAACAAATCTATCTCGATATGGATGTTGATAAGGTATAGATGTGGACATAAAGATAATGATCTATAGATGTATATATATGTACATATATGCATATGTTTGTATGTATATACATATGTTTATCTGTATGTATGTTTCTTGTTTGCTTTGTGTCTTTGTGTATTGGACTCTATGAACGGTTAGGACGACAAAGCTTGAAGCGCACACGACACACATTTTATTACCATTTTTACGATCATCATCATCATCATCATTAACAGCATTAGCAAGAAAAGTAGCAGCAACAATGGCAACAAGAAAACGCTCTCATCAACATAACATTTCCATCCTCATCATCATCACAATCTTGGTCTTGAGCTTCTTCTTCTTCTTCTTCTTCTTTTTTTTTCTTCTTCTTCTTCTTCTTTTTCTTCTTCTTCTTCTTCTTCTTCTTCTTCTTCTTCTTCTTCTGCTCCTCCTCCTCCTCCTCTTCCTCCTCCTCCACCTCTTCCTCCTTCTTCTTCTTCTACTTCTTTTTCATCTATCTTCACCATCACAACCTTAATCATAATTTGTCGCTGTGATGATGGTGATGATGATAATAATGATGATGGCGACGACGAGGACTACGATGATGTTGATGATAATGAAATTGACAGTGATGACGACAACGACGACAACGATGATGATGATGAGGAGGAGGAGGAGGAGGATGATAGTTATGGTCTTTTTTCCAGATATATCGCCATCGTGTTTCCCATCAAGGCTCACATCCTGTGCACACGGAGAAGGGTGATGGGGGTAATGGTGGCGGTGTGGTTGCTGGCTATCTGCTGTTCGCTGCCCACCGCTATATTTCTCGACCTCCTCCACCCCACCCCCTCCCTACCCCACACCATGTGCATCACTCGCTTTTCTCACGGTCAGTCGGTGTACCTTTTTAGATTGTGGTCTTTGGTCGGGTTTGTGTGTGTGTGTGTGTGTGTGTGTGTGTGTGTGTGTGTGTGTGTGTGTGTGTGTGTGTGTGTGTGTGTGTGTGTGTGTGTGTGTTTGTGAATGTGTGTGTTTGTGTGTGTGTGCATGCATGTGTGTGTGTGTGTTTGTGAATGTGTGTTTGTGTGTGTGTGTGCATGTGTGTGTTTACATGTGTGTGCGTGTTTGTGTGTGTCTATGTGTGTGTCTTGGTGAATATGTGTGTGCGTGTGTGTATGTTTGTGGATGTGTGTGTGTGTGTGCCTCTGTGTGTGTGGTGGTCTTTGATTTAATGTCTATTCACTAAAGTGATTTTAGACAAACACACACACACAAAAAAAGGGGGGGGGGTGATAGAGGAGGAGTGAAGAGAATATTTGAAAATTGTCAATTTTGAACTTGAGAAAAGATGATCCAGAAAACAACTGTTTTGAAGAGGGGAAGGTAAAACTAACAAATAATGTTACCATAATTAACGGTTTAAAAAAACAAATTAACAAACAAAATTAATAAACATCTGGAAGAAATGAAGAAAAAAATAAAACTAATAATTGACTAACCATAACAGTGAACAAGTGAAATAACATGTTAAAGGTAATTCACTATAGGACTTTTTGACAGGCTAACAAAAAATTCATACAGTAATGATGATGAGACAAATATATCAGAAGCTGTACTCATAGATAGTGTTGGAATATGTCGTTTTACCTTAACGCAAGAAAGAATATGACTATGTGTTATCTTCTTTGCACACAGACACACTATGTTCTTGGTGTATTTTGTTTTGAATGCATCAAGTTTCCATCTATACATAAGGGATTGTATAATTCTGTGTGTGTGTGTATGCCTCTGTGTTTGTGTGTGTGGATGTGTGTGTGTGTGTGCGTGTGTGTGTGTGTGTGTGTGTATGTTGTGTGTGGTGTGTGTGTGTGTGTGTGTGTGTGTGTGTGTGTGTGTGTGTGTGTGTGTGCGCGTGCGTGAACGTACCTACGTGTGTGCCATGATGATACTGGATGCAGCGCTTGTATTTTTTTTGTTTTGTTTTTGTTTTTTGCATTGTTGTATCACGCAATATGGTTTGATGATTTATTTGATGCTGTCCTACTTTGATGTGGTGTGTTGTGTTGTGGTGTGTTCTGTTGTGTTGTGATGTGGTGTGGTCTGGTGTAGTGTGGTGTGGTGTGGTGTGGTGTGGTGTGGTATGGTGTGCTGTAATGTGGTGTGGCATAGTGTAATGTGATGTTGTGTGGCGTAGTGTAATGTGATGTTGTGTGGTGTGACGTAACTTAATGGTGGTGTGATGCGGAGGGTGGTAGTGTGATGTAGTCAGTTATGTTGTGTGTTGTCTTGGTGTTGTTTTCAAGGGTTGCGTCATCTGGTGCAGTATAGGATTGTGTGATGTGGTCCAGTATGTGATAGCATTACGGAAATACTGTATCGCATTGTTTTTGTACTGTATTGGACTGCATGGTTTTATGTTGAATTGTGTTATGATGCATTGCACTACATTGTGGGCCTACTCTGTTGTGTTGTGTTTTGTTGTGTTGTATTGCATTGTGGTTGTTTCCCTTCCATTGTCGTGCAATGCGATGCATTGAATTGTATAACATTGCGTTGTATTGTTTTGTGTTGCTCAGTGCAGTCTATGTCTAGTAGATCTGTTGTTTATTTTTCCTGGTTGCTTGGTTGAAATACCTTCACAAAGAGCATATAGGACTAAACGACCTCGGTATAAATGGACATTGCCCATTTGAAAACACCACCAAGGCCCATGCATTCTAGGTCTGGTTGGTCTGTCATTTATTACCTCTGCTTGATTGTTTTTTTCCCTTGTCTTAATTTTAGCTCAAGTCATCATCATCATCAGGTGCCTTGCCACATGGCGTTGGCGATCATGGCCTTCCATCTGTTTCTATCTCTTGTTGCCTCAAGTACCTCTTCCACCCTCTTTGTTTTCAGCCACTCTGCAAGTCCGTCCAATATCTTCTCCCTGGGTCGAGCTGGTGTTCTCTTTCCCTCCAGCTTTCCCGTTGTGATCAGGTGCTCCAATTCCCCTTTCCTCATAAAATGGCCCATAAATGTTGCCTGTCTTTTCCTAATCTTCCTTATTAATAATCTTCTTTTGTGTGCCTCCATCAAGACTGTCGCGTTTGTTTTCTTTGCTGTCCATGGAACTCAACGTTCTTCTTAGAAACCACCTCCCGGCTGCCTCAATCTTATTCTGGCTTTGCTTGTTGACTGTCCACGCCTCACAACCGCATAACAGTATTGGTTCTATATAACATTCAAGAACTCTCTTCCTGATGTTAACTGATTGGCATTTGTTGGTAAGAATGCTTTTCATCTTCTTGGATGCTGTTTTGGCTTGGCCGATTCTGCTGGCTATTTCTGATGTGCATTTGCCGTCTGTTCAAATGATCGTTCCCACGTATTTGAACTTATCAACCTGTCTCAAGGTTGTGCCGTTTGCTGTTATTTTGCATGACGGGATTTCATGTTTTTACTTATCACCATGACTTCAGTCTTCCTGCTGTTTAGTTCCAACCCCTTACTTTTGCTTTCTATTTCTAGTATATTCACAAGGTTTTGTGTGTCCCTTTCATTTTCTGCAATTAGCACGGTTTCATCTGCGTATCGAATGTTGTTTACCATTTTTCCTCCAACCTTTTATCCAGGGTCTTCCTCTAGGTTTTTCATGATGTTTTCACCGTAAAATGAAAACAGATTTGGTGACAAAACGAAACCTTGTCTGATTCCTCTTTTGATATTTTGGAAAGAGCTTACATCGTTTTCTATTCTCATTGCAGTTGTTTGTTCCCAATATATATTTCTGATTATTCGTAGATCTTTTCAATCAATATTGAATCTTTCTAGTTGGTTGATCAATTCTTCATGCCTTACCCGATGGAAAGCCGTGGTATAATCAACAAAGAATAAACATAAATTCTTGTTCATCTCGATTGACTTATCTATGATAGTTCTTAGGATGTATATTGCATTAATAGTTCCTTTCCCTTCCACAAATGCACATTGTTATTTTGCTATTTCTCTTTTGATTCTATTCCTTGTCCTCATCATGATAATTCTTAATAGGATTTCTGTTGCATGACTCATCAAACTGATTATGCGATGGAGTTCACATTCTATAGCCCCTGTCTTCTTTGGGAGTGCAATGAAAATTGATTTTGACATATCTGTGGGGATTTTTCCAGTGTCATAACTTACATTTAGGAGGACTGATATTTTTTTCAATACCAAATTCCTCCAGGGCTTCAATCATCTCTGTAGTAATGTTGTCTGGTCCTGGGGCTTTTCCTGGTTTCATCTTTTTCCGTGCTGCTATAACTTCATCTTTCATTATGGGTGGTCCTTCAAAGTTCTTTCTTATAATGTGTTCTTCGTTTCTGTCATCTTTAAAAAAGGTCTTTGATTTAATCTCCCCATCTGTCTAATATTTTGTCTTTTTCCATGATAAGCGTACCATCTTTCGATTTCAAGTAACCAGTTGATGTGCATGTATTTTTCCAGTGGACAATTTCTTCATTTCGTCTGTACATACAATGAGGATCCGTTTTGTGTTGGTCTTCTATTTCTTTGCAATTTATTTTCAGCCAAGCTTCCTTAGCTTCAATGCACCTATTCCTGATTTCTATGTTTATCTTCCTGTATATTTCCTCGTTTCTCTTTGCCTTCCTCCCTTCCTCCATCAAGCCTAAACTTTATTTTGTTGTCCAGTTCTTTTTTGCTTTTCTATCTACTTTAAGGATTTCTTCACAAGCTTCTTTTATCGTATTTCTCAAATTTTTCCATTGTTCCTCACTGTCACTAACGTCTTCCAGAGCACTGAATTTGTTTGGAACATGTACGTCAAATGTTTTATGTATCACTTCATCTGCCTTTAAGAGCCCAAGATTTAGTTTGATGCTGGTTTTGGTCTGTTTCCTTTTCAGCCTAAATCTTCCCACTAGAGGATTGTGGTCACTGTCGCAGTCTGCTCCTGGTAGTGTTTTTTGCTGACAGTAAAGAATTTCTAAATCTTTTAGTAATCAGGATGTAGTCAATCTGATTTTAGATATTACCTCCTGGACTCATCCATTTTCTTCTATTCGGCTGCTCAAACCAGGTGTTTCCTACTATGAACTCATTCATCTGTGCCCATTCTACAAGTTTCCCTCCCCTTTCATTTTGTGTACCAAGGCCATGAGGTCCAACTATATCCTCCACCCTATCCTGTCCCACTTTAGCATTAAAATCTCCCATTATTATGATTTATTGTGATTTACGTTGGGCCTTGGCCATCTCTAATACTTTGTAGAAGCTGTCGATGTCTTCGTGAGTACTTGCGGATGTTCGTGCATACACCTGAATGATGTTGATAACAAATGGTCTGTCTCCCAATTTAACCGTATGTATATATACACGCACATATGTATATGTATATAATATAAATATATCTATATGTATATATCATTATATGTATATATAATATGTATGTATATACATATATATCTATCTATCTTTATATATATATATATATGGTGTTGTGTGTGTGTGTGTGTGTGTGTGTGTGTGTATACATACATATCTATATACATACATACATATCTACATATCTATATATGTATACACATAGTGTGTGTGTGTGTGTGTGTGTGTGTGTGTGTGTGTGTGTGTGTGTGTGTGTGTGTGTGTGTGTGTGTGTATACATACATATCTATATACATACATACATATCTACATATCTATATATGTATACACATAGATGTATCTCTCTCTCATGTGTGTGTGTGTGTGTGTGTGTGTTTGCGTGTGTGTGTGTGTGTGTGTGTGTGTGTGTGTGTGTGTGTGTGTGTGTGTGTGTGTGTGTGTGTATGATTATATAAACGTAGACATATTCATTTTAATATATTCTGAGAGGCCTTGACCTTTATGAACAAACCAACATAATCTCTGTCTGTCTCTCTCTCTCTCTCTCTCTCTCTCTCTCTCTCCTCCCCCTCTCTCTCTCTCTCTCTCTCCCTCTCTCCATGTCTTCTGTCTCTCTCTCTTTGTCTGTCTGCTGTCTTTCTCTCTCTCTCTCTCTCTCTCTCTCTCTCTCTCTCTTTCTTTCTTCTCTGCCTGTGTCTCTGTCTGTTTGTCTGTCTGTCTCTCTCTCTTGCTCTCTCTCTCTCTTTCTCTCTCTCTCTCTCTCTCTCTCGTCTCACTTTTTTATATCTCATGTTTGTGTACCAAGGCCATGAGGTCCAACTATATCCTCCACCCTATCCTGTCCCACTTTAGCATTAAAATCTCCCATTATTATGATTTATTGTGATTTACGTTGGGCCTTGGCCATCTCTAATACTTTGTAGAAGCTGTCGATGTCTTCGTGAGTACTTGCAGATGTTGGTGCATACACCTGAATGATGTTGATATCAAATGGTCTGTCTCCCAATTTAACCGTATGTATATATACACGCACATATGTATATGTATATAATATAAATATATCTATATGTATATACCATTATATGTATATATAATATGTATGTATATACATATATATCTATCTATCTTTATATATATATATATATGTGTGTGTGTGTGTATATACATACATATCTATATACATACATATCTACATATCTATATATGTATACACATAGATGTATCTCTCTCTCATTTGTTGTGTGTGTGTGTGTGCGTGGTGTGTGTGTGTGTGTGTGTGTGTGTGTGTGTGTGTGTGTGTGTGAGTGTGTGTGTGTGTGTATGATTATATAAACGTAGACATCTTCATTTTAATATATTCTGAGACCTTTATGAACAAACCAACATAATCTCTGTCTGTCTGTCTATCTCTCTCTCTCTCTCTTCTCTCTCTCTCTCCTCCCTCTCTCTCTCTCCCTCTCTCCATGTCTGTCTCTCTCTCTCTCTTTGTCTGCTGTCTTTCTCTCTCTCTCTCTCTCTCTCTCTCTCTCTCTCTCTCTCTTTCTTCTCTGCCTGTGTCTCTGTCTGTTTGTCTGTCTGTCTCTTTCTCTCTCTTGCTCTCTATCTCTTTCCTCTCTCTCTCTCTCTCTCTCTCTCTCTCTCTCTCTCTCTCTCTCTTCGTCTCACTTTTTTATATCTCATGAGCTCATGAGATGTTGAGATATCTTCACATCGATGCATACAGAATTAAGCTAACTCTATGGATATTGGCAATTTGAAAACATTACCGAGGCAATTCACTTTTTCTTTAATTTCTCATTTTTAAAAAGATGAATGAATGAGATGTTTTGTCATCTTTTATAAAGAGAGTCATCAATACGCAATTTCATATCTGCTCAGCGAACATCGTGTAAGATATACAGGAATATTTTCAATGTTCATTAACATAATATTGTGAACGTGTAAACATCTGAAAGATATCATGTGGTTAGCGCAATATTTCTGACGCAAGCCTTTGGTTTTTTTTTTATGATTTATATTACATTATGTTCTATTGTTATTTTTAAATGCATCTGTTTCGTGAAGACAGCTCATCATGTCCCCTTCTCTCCTCTTTTGCTAATTGTGTATGGGACGGTGGTCTGTGGCTGTGCAATAAAACCAGTGCCGATGTCAGTTTTATTTATGACATTCTCCATGGTTCAGTAACAGGACCCCTTCTATTTTACATACACGCATGCATGCATACATACATACATGTATGCATGCATACATACATACATACATACATGTATGCATGCATACATAATACATACATACATGATGCATACATACATACATACGTACATACATACATACATACATACACATACATACATACATACATACATACATACATACATACTACATACACACACATATTTGCATTTTACATATATATATATATATATATATATATTGTGTGGGGTGTGTGTGTGTGTGTGTGTGTGGTGTGTGTGTGTGTGTGTGTGTGTGTGTGTGTGTTAAATAGCAAGGAAAATACACCAGCTTGCAAAATCAAGCACTTCTTGATTTTCCCTTCCAGGAAACCATATTTGCTCACCCCCACACATTCTGGCTTATGGCTGCGCACACTAAAGATCCCACGGCAGTTGAATTTCGTGAAAAGCAGGGCATTGGCCGGCTGCCTTGGTATAAATCATTGGAGAGATAAGTTGTTATTTCCCCGGGTCCTGCCCCTTGAAGACCAATTTGCCTTCTTGCCTTTCTGAAGTCTGGGTTTAAAAAAGTGAATATGAATATGAATTTGAATGGAGGGAGAGGGGATGGGCGTCGCCCTCGCAGTGCTGGCCCCGGGTAAAGTTGAAGTCTCTGCCACCTCACACCCTACGATCTCAGGGTTATAGAACTATCCAGGTAGGATCTCAGGACCTGGCCAGCTCATGGGTTTATGTGCAGGCTTAAGGCATGTGCCGTGATCATTCTAGATCTTCTCCAGCACATGGCACCTGTGACGTTAGTGTATGTGGAGTTCTTGAGAAATTGAAACTGAAACTGAAACATATTTTCGTCAATCAATTATAACTTGGCGTTCTTTTTCTCTGTCAGTGCCAGTACTATGAAACCTTTTGTTAGCATCTGCAAACGTGCACTGAAAGCTGCGCTTCTCAAACTACAGTCTGCTCTTAACGGATAATACAACACTAGGTATTCTTGTGTTTACGTATGTCATGACTTATCGAATCTCTAACGAGGGCATTTGCTATTTCCTGTGCGTATACACACAAAGGGCGTTCAGGAGTATCAGCTATGCACGAGAGATCAGAAAAACTTCACCCTTTATCCACCAGGTGGCACCTAAGGGATTTCAATTTTCCAGTTAAAATCAGTGTCCTAACCACTCATCTCTGAGCCCTTTGGTTAAAATAACAATGCTAAAACCCGGAGTACATCCGTTTCACACGACTGTTGTGTGGTCAGCACTTGAGTCAAGTAAATGTTCTATTCAGGTATGGTAATTGAGTACACGTCCAAGCCAAATAAACTCATGTATGAGGTTCCCCAAAGTTCTGTACTTGGGACAGTCCTTTTCACACGCCACACCTATTTGCCACGTAATCGATCAGAAAAAAAAATCCATCAAATATGTCAGTTCTCTAACCGTGTATGCCCTGAAAACCTTTCAGATCCTGTATCTGAAGCTTCGGTTTGCTATAACTATGGAAATCAAAAAATGGATGACACAAAATAGGCTATACTAATGGTCGAATGCTTATTGGCATCCAGCAGAAACTTTTCATTGTGAAAGTTTGTTCTATTCAGCTAGGTAATAACACTTGTATTTTCTTATTTAAACAAAAACCCGGGCATCATTCTTGATCCTCAGTTTGCTACGCAGCAGTTTATCGGTCAAACGTCTTAGTCTTGTTGCTGCCGGTTGCAGCATTTCTCTTCTGATCGCTGGTATCTCTCAACTGATGAAGTATCCAAATTCGCGACTGTCCTGATCTTGTCTCACATCAATTGTTGTAATTCTCAATATACTGTTTACTGAAACTGAACAATAGGAAATAAAAGGAAAACAAGACCTAACCATATGTAAAAACTTAATGAAAGAAAAAAAAATCAGGAACTAATCCAATTGAGAGAAAATAAAATAAAAGTGATTACATAATATCTAGAGCAATATGCATTGTTGAAGGGAAAACACTGAAAAAAAAAGACAATCATGTAACTTCTGAAAAACGCCACTTTACAAATAAAAGTGTGATTATACTGGTTGAACAAATTGATATATAACAGATGAAAATCAAACAATCAAAAAAGTCAACACGTTCCATAAATGCATGTATACAAAGAAAAATACATGAAAACGTGTGAAATTGATTTGATGAAGGAAAAACTCATTACAAGGACAGAAAAGTCTAGAGGCAGGATTTGCACTGGAAATCATAAAATGGAAACATCCGTGGAACAGATAGGTTTGGGACAGAATTTTCTAAATTCTTTTGGAAAGAAAGCATGGTCCATTTGTTGTGAGAGACTTAAAACAGTCATGCAGAGACGGAGAACTTTCAGCAACCCAACAAGAAACATTTACAACATATATCCTGACATTTGTTTAACTAAGGTGGTATATTCAGAATTGGAAACATATTCCGGTACACAATCTGTTCTTTGGATTTGGGCTGCATACATTGTAAATAAAATCGACAATCCTTCCGAATTTAGTTTGTGAAAATCAAACAGGCTTTGTTGCAAGCAGATACCTGGGAGACTGTATCATTAAACAGATTACCTGGACTCCTACTTTGCCTAGATTTTGAAAAAAAGCTTTTGATTCGGTAGAGTGAGAATTTGTATTCAAAGTTCTAAAAGCATAGGAGTTTAATGAAAATATCTATGAATAAGTAGAAACGTTTGCTAAAAAAATCATCGCTTATTGTCAATGACAAAAGAAACTGGTCGTCTATGGAAGAAAAAAGCTGTACACAAGAATATTTACTCTCTCCTTGTTTTTTTTGTGTTATGTGTAAAAAGGTTAAAAATTATGAGAAGAGAAGAGGAAGATATGAAATAGGCTGTAATGTACAATTAAGAAATCAAAGTATGTCAGATTGCAGATGACGCCCAGTTAATGAATAATGGGGATGAACTTTCTTTTGAAAAATCTAGACAATTTATTCTAAAATTTGGAAGCACTTCAAAGCGCTTAAACATGCAAATAGTCAGCTCAGAGAAATGGTCTTGATGAAGTTCGAATCTGGTGTTTGTCAAAGTTGTTTTTCTATCTGTTTTGACCAGATGGCCTGGAGGAAGATAACAGTGATAATGTTTTACGTTTCTATGTACAACCAAGTTTTTGTTATTCGAGGAGGTAGCTGTCTGGACATGATTGTTGTGTTTTAAAATACCTTGATGCCGTCAGGAACTTGAACTCCTCCAGTTGTGTCCCTCCTCTAGTGGAGCAAGAGACTCTTTGGCCCCATCGTGATGTATAGTGTTATTGAAGGAATTTTGTGAAGGGAGTCGACCGTCATAGTTTTCCTTTGAGAATCGGGTTTGGGAAGTACAGGTCATCCCGACTATGATGACCCGCGGCTGAGAGAACTTCGAGCACACCGCTATGCCTCCTTCCCTTCTGATCTATACTCTATACATACTATGACAGACTGGGAGCTAGTTGAGTCACAATGTCAAGCTGATGAAAATCCACCTTCTTACCTGCCGCTCCTGCCACAGTCTCGTCCATCTGCTCTTGATTTTTCTCTCTGAGGATTGAAGAAACAAACAACAACAAAAAACAGTAACAAAAAATCATCAACAACAACAAGAAAATTACGATAACATTTGGGCATAATTATTGGTGCGCACGTGTGCTCTTTTACGAGAGAACATTAATATGAGTGAGTTGTTGTGGGTGCATTTTTTTTTTTACAAATCTTCATTTGTATTATTTTATAGGTTGCTGTTAAATTATATTTTGTTATTGTTGGTGTTGTTTGTTGTCGTTGTTTTTGCTTGTTATGGGTTAACATGCATTTGTTTTACGTATGTATCTGCATTTATATTATATTTTGCGTCTAGTCGACCTAGTAATTGAGTGGGTCAGAATCACATTTCCAATCGATAGGTCGAGGATTCGAACCTTCCCAGTTACCTCCAACCCAGTAGCTAAACAATTAGGGATCCATCCTTTCCCAGTTCAATATATATGTAGACCTGTTACAGTGTTAGCGTCTAAGCACCCCTCATGCAAATAGGCATGCAGAACATCGCATAATTATGCACGTTGAAGATCATAACAGTGTCAAGCGGCTAATGGAAACATGAAAACACCCAACACTCAAGCACAGCAATGACAGAGCATGTTGCAGAATATGCAGTCACATGACCGCCAACATCGCATTGGGTAAAACAAGATGCCTAGACGCATTCGAGTATAACCTGGAACGTTTAAAAATAATTGTAATTAAGTCCAATCCCCGAGGAGACTGGCGTCTAAATTGTTGCTATTGTTGTTGAAAGCCCAGTCATCTGGGTGGGGCCATATCATGGCTAAAGGTCTAAATCAGGGTTGACCTGAATACAAGCCTCTCAATTTCAATATGTCACATTCGTTCGTCAGAAACATGTCATATCTTCCCCTCCCCCCCCCCCCCCCCCCCCCCCCCTTAGGAAAGGTTTTCTTTTTTTCTTTTTCTTTTTTTTTCTTTCTCTTTTTTTTTTTTTTTAGAAATCACATCACGTGTTGCAACGTCGATTCTAGCAGAAAACTTAACGAGATTAATCGTCTTCAAGTCTTGCTCTGTCCTATCTTCCTCCCCCATACTTACTCTCTCTCTCTCTCTCTCTCTCTCTCTCCTTCTCTATCTCTCTCTCCATCTCTCTTTCTTTTCTTCTCTCTCTCCCTCCTCCTCCTCTCCTCTCTCTCTCTCTCTCTCTCTCTCTCTCTCTTCTGTCCCTCTCTCGTTCCTGTCACTGCTCCTCTGTTTCGTCTCTGCTCTCTGCACTCTCTCTCTCTCCTTTCTCTCTCTCCTCTCTCACTTTCCCTGTCTCTCTCCCTCCTTCCCTCTCTCTCTATCTTTCTGTGTCTCTCTCTGCCCCCTTTCTCTCTCTCTGTCTCTCTCCCCTTGCTTTTCTCCCTCCCTCCCTTTCACTTTCACTCTAGCTTCTGTTATTATCCGTCTGTGTGCGAGGATGGAATATAAAAGAAGTGTTATTTTGATTATGCC
>JAPXFY010000016.1:46376162-46401162 GCA_030674185.1 Monoplex corrugatus
CCCCATAGCATCCAGATCACCACTGAAGATCCAGCGGAGGCAGGCAGACTGCAGACCCGGTAGCTCATGACTTATACCTGTTCATAATGTCGCAAGACGCAAGACACGCTTTCCATCGTGTACCCACTTTGGACCTTTTCGGGGCAATAATCTGTGCTTAGATATGAGAAAATAGCCGACCCTTTCCGCCATAAGTCCATTTCTTTAGGACATTTTTCTGTTTAAATTACCTATGGTATACTGAGCCTATCCCCATTCAGTTGCTATGCGCTCTAGTAGTATTGGTATTGTGTCGATTGATGCTATTTTTAGAGGGTGTGCCTGATGTTAATGAATCAAAAATAGTGAATGTATGTGCATGTATATTTCATGTATTTTTGTTTTGTTGAATTGTAAGCACTTCTGATGTTATTGTTTTTGTTGTCGTTGTTGTTGTTCTTCTTCTTCTTCATCATCATCATCAGCAGCAGCAGCATTGTCATCATCATCGTCGTCGTCATCGTCATCGTCATCGTCAATGTTATCATCATCATCTGTATTATTATCATATTGCTATCACTATCATCATCATTATCATCATCATCATCATTACATCAGCAGCAGCAGCAGCATCGTTATTATTATTGTTTTCTTAATTATTTTCATTGTTGTTATTATCATTATCATCATCATCATTATTATTATTATTATTATCATTATTATTGTTATTATAATTATAATGATTACTATTATATTATTATTATTATTATTGTTAATATTATTATGGTGTTGTTGTTGTTAGTAGTAGTAGTAGTAATAGTAGTAGTAGTAGCAGCAGTAGTAGTAGCAGTAGTAGTAGCAGGAGCAGTATTTATATTATCATGTAAGTATTATTATCAAAATGACCATTCACCCCTTTTCGTTTCCAGGTGTTGCTGTTCTTTAACACTTTCTCCCCCATGCCGTTCGGAGACAGCTGGATGTTCCTTGTGCTGACCACCACCCTGGCTTATGTCAACTCCGCAGCCAATCCCCTGCTTTACTGCTTCTTCAGCGACAACTTCCGCTCCAAGTTCAAAGACCTGTTGCACTGCTGCATGCGTCATTCCTGCTGCTGCTGCCATAAGCCCTACACACGTCAGCGTACCATCAGCCTGACGTCACTGACGGAATACACTACGCTCTTTCATAGGACGTCAACGTCCACGATGAAAAAGATGGCCCCGAAGCCTACGCTGTTGTGAGGATTGTGGTGGATGGATAAACCTTTTGGCTCGATCTGTTTTCTTCCTCCAAGTAACAAAAACAAGGAAAGAAAGAAAGAAACGAACAAACGAAGAAACAAACAAAAGGACTGGGGGGGGGGGAGGGGAGGTTGTTTTACTTTGCTTAGGTTTGTTTTGCTTTTTTGTTTTGTTTAGTTTGTCATATTTTTGTTTGTTTGTTTGTTTGTTTATCTTTGTGTGTCTTTTTTCTTTGTTTGTCTGTTTACAAGGCAATCCGATTTTTCGTGAACGCTTGTGTGCATGTTGTTATTGCCCACAATGTGAAGACAGTGCATATTTTTGGTTGATTTCTGGAGGTGTGTGAACTAGGCTTTACATCCAGCGTTTATGGTCTGAATTGGCAATCATTTGTGACCCGCCCGTAAGATATAGAATTTCTTTGCCTTCTTTTACTTCTTCTTATCCCTTTCTTTCAATTTTAGAATTTCTTTGACAGCGCTACGAACATACGGCTGTTCATTTCGTTTTTGTCGTTGTTTTTCTAAAACGGATGATACACATCACGCAGTGTTAGATAGTCAAGTTGAGTTTAATGACCGATCTATGGCGTTGTTTGTTTGTTTTTTCGTTTGTTTGTTTGTTTCTTTCTTTCTTTCTTCGTTTCTTTGTTTCATTTTTTGTTTATGGTTGTAATTTACTGTGCATGGTTATCAGTGCATGAAGTTTGTGTTTACGGTTGACGTTTTCGGTACATGGTTACAGTGCATGAAGTTTGTGTTTACGGTTGACGTTTTCGGTACATGGTTATCAGTGCATGAAGTTTGTGTTTACGGTTGACGTTTTCGGTACATGGTTATCAGTGCATGAAGTTTGTGTTTACGGTTGACGTTTTCGGTACATGGTTATCAGTGCATGAAGTTTGTGTTTACGGTTGACGTTTTCGGTACATGGTTATCAGTGCATGAAGTTTGTGTTTACGGTTGACGTTTTCGGTACATGGTTATCAGTGCATGAAGTTTGTGTTTACGGTTGACGTTTTCGGTACATGGTTATCAGTGCATGAAGTTTGTGTTTACGGTTGACGTTTTCGGTACATGGTTATCAGTGCATGAAGTTTGTGTTTACGGTTGACGTTTTCGGTACATGGTTATCAGTGCATGAAGTTTGTGTTTACGGTTGACGTTTTCGGTACATGGTTATCAGTGCATGAAGTTTGTGTTTACGGTTGACGTTTTCGTACATGGTTATCAGTGCATGAAGTTTGTGTTTACGGTTGACGTTTTCGGTACATGGTTATCAGTGCATGAAGTTTGTGTTTACGGTTGACGTTTTCGGTACATGGTTATCAGTGCATGAAGTTTGTGTTTACGGTTGACGTTTTCGGTACATGGTTATCAGTGCATGAAGTTTGTGTTTACGGTTGACGTTTTCGGTACATGGTTATCAGTGCATGAAGTTTGTGTTTACGGTTGACGTTTTCGGTACATGGTTATCAGTGCATGAAGTTTGTGTTTACGGTTGACGTTTTCGTACATGGTTACAGTGCATGAAGTTTGTGTTTACGGTTGACGTTTTCAGTACATGGTTATCAGTGCATGAAGTTTGTGTTTACGGTGACGTTTTCAGTACATGGTTATCAGTGCATGAAGTTTGTGTTTACGGTGACGTTTTCAGAAACATGGTTATCAGTGCATGAAGTTTGTGTTTACGTTGACGTTTCAGTACATGGTACAAGTGCATAAGTTTGTGAGCACAATGATGATTTAGCTAGTGAAATATGCCCAAGCGAAGTTGATCTGTCTAAAACTGCCGGTTTCAATCCACATCATGAGAGGTCAGTGCTACTTACAACTGTTTGACCGACACAAGACTATCCCATCCAGATCACCAAGGGAGTCGTGGAGTCAACTGTTATATAGGCATTGTTGTGGGTGGGGTTGTTTGCTTTGCTTTGCTTTGTTTTGTTTTGGCTTTTGAAATTTGTTGGATTTTATTTTGAAGGGGAGGGCGGTTGGGTGAGTGGGTGAGTTGGGGGGGGGGATGAAGACTTTGCCTGCCTGCGAGTGATCTGTGGACACTGTTAGTGTTAGACTGTTTCTTGCAAATTGGCCATTTTCACGTCAGGTTGGAGCCGTTCGCATTGGGTTTTGTAATTGTTACTTTGTTTATTTCTTGCTTGATTGTTTGTTTTGGTTTGGTTTGGTTTGGTTTGGTTTGGTTCGGTTTGGTTTGGTTTGGTTTGGTTTGGTTTGGTTTGGTTCGGTTCGGTTTGGATCGGTTTGGTTTGGTTTGGTTTGATTTGGTTTGGTTTGGTTTGGTTTGGTTTGGTTTGGTTGGTTTGTCTATTTGTTTGACTGATTTTGCTTTTTTTCTTGGGGGGGGGGGGAGGAGGGGGCTGCTTTACCGTGCGTTGCAGATAACAAAATTAGTTTCAATAGCGGATTGATGCTCGCATAGATGTCCGTGCATAGAATCCATAAGTTAACCATTTCCTCAAGACTTTGCCAGCGTTTTATATGGCTTATGCCACGATCATTTTGGGTGTTCATTTTTACCACCTCAAAGCAGTGGCGATGTTGGTGTATAAGGCATTTGATTTGAGCGCAGAGACATTGTCTTGAAACCGAAAGTAATCGCTGAAGAAAGATGTTAGCACTAATCGGAGATACAATCAATGTACATCTAAGGGAGATAGAGATTGTTTTTGTTTGTTTGTTGGTTGGTTGGTCGGTTGGTTGGTTGGTTGGTTGGTTGGTTGGTTGGTTGGTTGGTTGGTTGGTTGGTTGGTTGGTTGGTTCGGTTATTGGTTTGCAGGATTGCTTGTTTGTTAGTTTGCTTGTTTGAGTGTTTGATTGTTTGCTTTTTGAATTGATTGTTTGTTTGCTTTTCGTTTGTTCTTTTGTTTTTTGTTTTTGTTTTTTTCTTTCTTGGTTCTCCGTCTGTTTCCCAATAACTTGATGAATGAGATGATGAGGTGAAATGTCATTTTTGCCCGTAACTTGAACTTCTATTGTGGAGCAAGGTGTTTTTAGAGACCGTAACTTCTTATGAGGCAAACGGTAATAAGGGCAGTGCCCAAAAAGGATCCAGAACATTTTTAGTGTTGATGGACTAGAGTGGCATGTTTCTCAAGCCAAGACTCGAATGTGCTCACCCATCATTCGACAACCACGCTCGATCGGGTTCAACAATTTGACAATAAGAAAGTCAATACTTCACCACAATTAATTTCTATGACTTCACATTTTATGTGTTGTGGCTCATCTTCTTTTTTTATGATAATGATAATGATGATGATAAAGTTCATGTTGATGCTGTTACTGCTGCTGCTGCGGCTGCTGCTGCTGCCGCTGATGATGATGATGATGATGACGATGACGACGATGCGGATGATAATCAATCATGATACTATAGACTAGTTCAGCCTAGCATTGAGTACAATACAAGGCTTTATGCTGCAGACCATGATAAAATATCCTGGCGTCAACCAGGCTCGAGAAGTAGACACATTTAATGTAAATCAGGACATTTGAGCAACACCCTCGATGACGCATCCGTGTAATAGATGGAGACGACTGCATAGGGTCTCACTCTTGCCAACAAGCCCACAGGCACATTCAACACTGGATAAATGCCATTTGGCGCCGAAAATCCTCTCACAGTGATTTTGACAACGCTGATTCAAACCCACAATGTTTTCAGCCCGTTGGGCTAGCACTGCATCACAGTAGTTGTTGCATACAACACTCAGTTCAGCCCTGGATACAAACGCTCGAACTTTGAACTGATGACATTTGACCCAATGGCTGTTGACTTTGCTCAACGCAATTCAAATCATCACTAGAAGTGTGCACTACATGTAGACATGCGTCCTATTCTTTCAAGTGGATGACTCAGTGTGGAGGTTGGAGTTTGGTCTAGAAGGATTTATCGCAATCGGACAATTCCATATGCGCTTCTCTTGAATCTCCCAGCACTCATCTGGCAGAATCCCAGAGCATGCACAAAACCTACGAACCGGTAAGGTTTTGAAATGTGGATGGTGTGGAGGGGGGAAGAAGAGGGACGTTTGAAACGCTTAGTTGACACAATCAGAATGATGGACACATTAACATGGGCGGCAAACATTGCAGATTTTAATGTTGCAGGCTGATATTGCAGTCGAAATATCAAATTTCGATTCACGGCTCCGTCAAAAAAACAACGAATCTGCGTAAAAATAATGTATATGGACCGGAAATATTCTCCAACTACTTAGCAGTTGATTGACCTAGTACATGTCAAATATCCAGCCTCTTGCATGAGATGTAACATACTGAGTGACGTCGTATCAACATCTCCGTGCAGTCAACATTGTACTTTAAAAAGAAACAAAACAAAACAAACAAAAAAACCACACACACAGACATACACACACAAAAAAAACCGCTTCACCTCATTTTAGCGATATTATCACGGCCCCAACATGACACTGACGAATGCAACGAAACGAGCAGATGACGCGTCAAAATAAAGTGTGAAGCCTGCTACTGTGTGTTGTAAATGCGTAGAGGTTCCAAGTGAATTTGAAGGATAGCACGACTTTTTATTACTGTAAGTACTGAAGTCTGACTGTTCATCGTATTGAAATGAACGGTGTGCTACTGTGCTAATGAAATAGTAGCGTATGTTGTTATTCAACAGTACTAATTGGTTGGTTCATTTATACTTAAGACTCAAGATCTGGTATCTCGTGTTTAATCCCTGTCTGCAACATTAAAAGGTCTGTTTGCTGCCCATCTTTAATGAATGTTTCCATCGCTCTGGTGGTGATAGTTTAGTGTTTCGTAGGTTCCTCCCCCCCCCCCCTCCTGTCCTTTTCAAAACCTTGCCAGCGTGTAAGGTTTTGCAAAGGCCCAGGGGATCTGCCAGATAACTGCTGGATGATTTGGGTGGAGTGCATGTGGAACTGTTCAAGTACAATCAATTTCTGTTGAACAAACTTTACAATCCAAACTCAACAACTACTGTTCCTTCTCATGTCTGAGTACTGAAAAACGGGTTGGGACCCAATCTGCAGTCTCACCGTCTTCAGGTTTGGTGTGTGTGTGTGTGTGTGTGTGCGTGCGTGCGTGCGTGCGTGTGTGTATGTGTGCGTGCGTGCGTGCGTGCGTGCATGCGTGCGTGTGTGTGTGCGTGTGTTGTGTGTGTGTGTGTGTGTTTCTACTCTCTTGGTCATAAAGCTTTTCGAATCACCAACACAGTGCACATGACGAAATCTGCTGTTCCTTCAAGGTCCTTTTGTGTCACATGCAACTTAAGATGTAGTAGGATATTGTCTCAGATGATCCTCCTGAGGACATTGAAGCTTGGGGCAGATCTGAAAGATGTTCTCAGCTGTCTGGTCGTCCAAGCCTCGTAGACACAGGAAGGAGGGAGACCCATTTCAGTGTTGTTCCCATGCAGTTCTCTAAACTGTTGTGCACAGACTGTGACCTCAGAAGAATGACGTGTTCCTGCTGTTTATATGCAGATGGTAGTCATTCCCTCTGTCTTTGGGTTTGACTTTTTTTCTCCTCGTGGTTTTACTTAAAATGAATCGTACGTTGTTTCTGTGAAACTATGCCCATTTGGTTAAATGCAGAACTATGATCTATGTACGTCCGTTCAGCTCTGTCTTGAAAATAATAATATAACTTGTGGGCTGTGGCCAAGATGAAGGGTTTGTATCTTTTTTGTTTGTTTGTTTGTTTGTGTGCATTTTTGATGTATTGTTTAAAAATTAGTGTGAATGTTCACTGTATTGAAGTTACATATGGGCTACGCCCCTAAATTTGAACAGACTGTGCTCATTAGAGTATTTCGATTCTGAGCCACAGAACTGAGGTTACCATTATTTCAGCTTCTTCTTCTTTCTCCTCGTTTTTTTTTTTATTCTTTGCAAAATTCATTTTATGTAAATTTAGTGTGGCCTGTGCCCTGTGAAATTACACAATGAATATTGTAAAATGCACTGTGCGACCTGCACTGGTTCTTACAGCATGTGTGATTCAGCTTTTCCCTTCCCTTGATCCAGGTAAATAAACTTATTGTGATGCATGGCATATTCGCTGTGTAGATCTTTATTATCTGTCGACAACACAATATGTTTAGCCTACTGCTTGTGGCAACACAACTGTTTTATTTCTGAGACGAGAGAGAGGGGGGGTAGAGAGAGAGGGGGAGAGAGAAAGAAAGAGAGACAGGCAGACAGATATACAGAGACAAAGAGAAACTGACAAACTGAGAGCGTGACCGAGAAAAAAAAAAGAGAGAGAGAGAGACAGACAGACAGACAGGCAGATAGACAGTCAGACAGACAGAGAGAGAAAGAGTGTGAGAGACAGACAGACAGACAGAGAGGGTGAGTGAGAGAGAGACACAGACAGACAGAGACAAAGACAGAGAAAGAGACAGACAGACAGAGACAAAGAGAAACTGACAAACTGAGAGCAAGACAGACAGACAGAGAAACCAAGAGATAGGTCGAGAGAGAGAGAGAGTGAGAGATAGAAAGAGATCGAGAGAGGTCGAGAGAGAGAGAAAGAAAGAGAGAGAGAAAGAAGGATAGAGAGAGAGAGAGAGAGTTCTGAACATCGCTAAAATATTGTTGCTCGTGTGAACATAAGTGATACTAGTTGTTTTTGTTTTTTTACAGAACGTTCCTTACGATTACCTGCCAAAGTGTGACAATGCGATATATGGGGTGTTGTCTTGCATCAGGTACAATCGTCTTATACCATACTGCATTGCATCGTATCGAATCACATAGCCACGACATTGAGTGGTAATCGAGTAGGATGCGTCTGAGATGGATAGTATTCCTGAATACTCTTGAGTTCTCCTGTATTCTCCTACATTCTCTCTATTTCTCTCTCACACACACACACACACACCCTCTCTCTCTCTCTCTCTCTCTCTCTCTCTCTCTCTCTCTCTCTCTCTGCCTGTCAGTCTGCCTGTCTGTCTCCGTCTCTGTCTGTCTTTCTTTTTTTCTCTCTCTCCCCACCTCCCTCCCTCCTTTACTTCTTCCCTCCCCTCTCTCTCTCCCCTTCTTCCCTCCCTTTCTCCCTCCCCCTCTCTCTCTCTTCACCTCCCCCTCTCGTTCCTTCTTTCTTCCCCTCTCTCTTACCCTCCCTCCCCCCCCTCTCTCTCTCTCTCTCTCACTTTCTTTCTGTTGTGTTAAGGATAGGTATTATTCGTAGCATTAAGTTGTGAAAGGGTGCCAAACTGTTTACATGTCATTACCTTTTCTTTGCACCTCAGACATGTGTAGTTTCTGATTATAATGTATGTATGTATGTATGTATGTATGTATGTATGTATGTATGTATGTATGTATGTATGTATGTATGTATGTATGTATGTTCACTTGTTCAGTGTAGCTGGCTGACCGGTGTATTGGCTGGTTACTCCATTGTCTTGGTTGCATTCAGGGGAAATATTAACAGACTGTTTATCTTGCTCTTGTTTTTCTTATGGTTTGTATTTTGTCCTCTTTATTTTTTCCTCTTCAGTTGCTAAATTTTTTTTTTATTATCATTCATGTTATGTCAGCGTCAATGCGAAGACGATAAAGTTCGGGTATATGATTCATCACTGTAACCGTCATCAGCAATGAATGGCCGTGAAAATATGTCGCCATCGTCTTTATCATAAACAATGGCATGGCAGTGGAAATACTTAGCACCATTCTCTTTATCATAAACAATGACATGGCAGTGGAAATATAGCGTCATTGTCTTCATCATAAACATTGACATGGCAGTGGAAATATAGCGTCATTGTCTTCATCATAAACATTGACATGGCAGCCATTGTCTGCATCATACATTGACATAGCAGCCATTGTTTTCATCATAAACATTGACATAGCAGCCATTGTCTGCATCATAACATTGACATAGCAGCCATTGTCTGCATCATAACATTGACATAGCAGCCATTGTCTTCATCATAAACATTGACATAGCAGCCATTGTCTTCATCATAAACATTGACATGGCAGTCATTGTCTTCATCATAAACATTGACATAGCAGCCATTGTCTTCATCATAAACATTGACATGGCAGTCATTGTCTTCATCATAAACATTGACATAGCAGCCATTGTCTTCATCATAAACATTGACATGGCAGTCATTGTCTTCATCATAAACATTGACATAGCAGCCATTGTCTTCATCATAACATTGACATGGCAGTCATTGTCTTCATCATAAACATTGACATAGCAGCCATTGTCTTCATCATAAACATTGACATGGCAGTCATTGTCTTCATCATAAACATTGACATGGCAGCCATTGTCTTCATCATAAACATTGACATGGCAGCCATTGTCTTCATCATAAACATTGACATGGCAGCCATTGTCTTCATCATAAACATTGACATGGCAGCCATTGTCTTCATCATAAACATTGACATGGCAGCCATTGTCTTCATCATAAACATTCACATGGCAGCCATTGTCTTCATCATAAACATTCACATGGCAGCCATTGTCTTCATCATAACATTGACATGGCAGCCATTGTCTTCATCATAAACATTCACATGGCAGCCATTGTCTTCACATAAACAATGACATGGCAGCCATTGTCTTCATCATAACATTGACATGGCAGTCATTGTCTTCAACATAAACATTGACATGGCAGCCATTGTCTTCATCATAAACATGACATGGCAGCCATTGTCTTCATCATAAACATTGACATGGCAGCCATTGTCTTCATCATAAACATTGACATGGCAGCCATTGTCTTCATCATAAACATTGACATGGCAGCCATTGTCTTCATCATAAACATTGACATGGCAGTGATTTTCTTCATCATAACATTGACATGGCAGCCATTGTCTTCATCATAACATTAACATGGCAGCCATTGTCTTCATCATAAACATTGACATGGCAGCCATTTTCTTCATCATAAACAATGACATGGCAGCCATTGTCTTCAACATAAACAATGACATGGCAGCCATTGTCTTCATCATAACATTGACATGGCAGCCATTGTCTTCAACATAAACAATGACATGGCAGCCATTGTCTTCATCATAACATTGACATGGCAGTCATTGTCTTCAACATAAACATTGACATGGCAGCCATTGTCTACATCATAAACAATGATATGGCAGCCATTGTCTTCATCATAAACATTGACATGGCAGCCATTGTCTTCAACATAAACAATGACATGGCAGCCATTGTCTTCATCATAAACATTGACATGGCAGCCATTGTCTTCATCATAAGCATTCACATGGCAGCCATTGTCTTCATCATAAACATTGACATGGCAACCATTGTCTTCATCATAAACATTGACATGGCAGCCATTGTCTTCAACATAAACATTGACATGGCAGCCATTGTCTTCATCATAAACACTGACATGGCAGCCATTGTCTTCAACATAAACAATGACATGGCAGCCATTGTCTTCATCATAAACACTGACATGCAGCCATTCTCTTCACATAAACAATGACAAGCAGCCATTGTCTTCATCATAAACATTGACATAGCAGCCATTGTCTTCATCATAACATTGACATGGCAGCCATTGTCTTCATCATAAACATTGACATGGCAGTCTTGTCTTCATCATAAACATTGACATGGCAGCCATTGTCTTCATCATAACATTGACAAGGCAGCCATTGTCTTCATCATAAACATTGACATGGTATGATTGTCTTCATCATAACATTGACATGGCAGCCATTGTCTTCATCATAACATTGACATGGCAGCATTGTCTTCAATCATAACATTGACATAGCAGCCATTGTCTTCATCATAACATTGACATGCAGCCATTGTCTTCACATAACATTGACATGGCAGCCATTGTCTTCAACATAACATTGACATGGTAGTGATTGTCTTCATCATAACATTGACATGGCAGCCATTGTCTTTCACATAACATTGACATGGCATGCCATTGTTTTCATCATAACATTGACATGCAGCCATTGTCTTCATCATAACATTGACATAGCAGTCATTGTCTTCATCATAAACATTGACATGGTAGTGATTGTCTTCATCATAACATTGACATAGCAGCATTGTCTTCATCATAACATTGACATGGCAGCCATTGTCTTCATCATAAACATTGACATGCAGCCATTGTCTTCATCATAAACATTGACATGAGTGATTGTCTTCATCATAACATTGACATGGCAGCCATTGTCTTCATCATAAACAATGACATGGTCAGCCATTGTCTTCATCATAAACATTGACATGGCAGCCATTGTCTTCATCATAACATTGACATGGCAGCCATTGTCTTCATCATAACATTGACATGGCAGCCATTGTCTTCATCATAAACAATGACATGGCAGCCAAAACTTGTCTTCATCATAAACATTGACATGGCAGCCATTGTCTTCATCATAACATTGACATGGCAGCCATTGTCTTCAACATAAACAATGACATGGCAGCCATTGTCTTCATCATAACATTGACATGGCAGTCATTGTCTTCAACATAAACATTGACATGGCAGCCATTGTCTTCAACATAAACAATGACATGGCAGCCATTGTCTTCATCATAAACATTGACATAGCAGCCATTGTCTTCATCATAACATTGACATGGCAACCATTGTCTTCATCATAAACATTGACATAGCATCATTGTCTTCATCATAATATTGACATGCCAGCCATTGTCTTCATCATAAACATTGACATGGCAGCCATTGTCTTCAACATAAACATTGACATGGCAGTCATTGTTTTCAACATAAACAATGACATGGCAGTCATTGTCTTCAACATAAACAATGACATGGCAGTGGAAATACACAGCGCCACTGTCTTCATCAAAAACAATGACATGGCAGTGAAATACAGCACCATTGTCTTCATCATAAACAATGACATGGCAGTCACTGTCTTCAACATAAACAATGACATGGCGGTGGAAATACAACGCCACTGTCTTCATCATAAACAATGACATGGCAGTGGAAATACAGCACCATTGTCTTCATCATAAACAATGACATGGCAGCCATGTCTTCATCATAAACAATGACATGGCAGTCATTGTCATCAACATAAACAATGACATGGCAGCCATTGTCTTCATCATAAACAATGACATGGCAGTGGAAATATCGCGCTATTGTCTTCAATGCTAATAACATTTGTGATATAATGACACGCTCCTTAGCAAATAACTTCATTGTGTGATATTGTACTGTATTGCATTCCGTGTGTGTATTACATAGCATTTTTAGTGTATTGAATGGTGTTATGATGTTTTGTATTGTACTGTCATGTATGATGTCGTGAGGTAATGTATTTCTTCGTATTGTACTCCGTTGTACTGCACTGTACTGTTTCGTTTGTGTCATACGCGTGCACACACACACACAAAACACACACACATACACACACACACACACACACACACACACACACTTACACACACACGCACACACACACGCACTGTCTCTCTCTCTCTCTCTCTCTCTCTCTCTCTCTCCGCACACACACACACACGCACACACACACATGCACGAATACAAAGACATGCATGCACACATGCATAATATTTCTCTCTGTCTCTCTGTCTCTGTGTCTATCTATCTCCACATACACACACACACACACACACACACACACACACACACACACACACACACACACATACATACATATATATATACAATATATATATACAAACAATATACATACAATATACTATAATATAATATGTGTTGTGTTGTGTGTGTGTGTGTGTGTGTGTGTGTGTGTGTGTGTGTGCGCGCGCGCGCGCGCGTATGTTTCTGATTTCAGGGTACAAAGCTTCAGTTTGTCTTCTCGTTCAATTCTTGTTTTTGTTTTTACTTTGTTATTGTTTTTGTTGTTGTTTGTTTTCCCTTTTATATTTGCTTGTTTTGTTTTGCGTCTTTGTGTGTTTGCATGTTGGTTTGTTTGATTTTATGTTTCGTTTTGTTTCTTTATTTGTTTGTGTTTTTTATTTGTTTGTGTCTTTCTTTGCGTCTTTCTTTGTTTGTGTCTTCGTTTGTTTTGTTTTGATTTATTTTCAGCGTGGGTGGGTTGCGACCCACGGGAACAGACTGCGACTTTTACGGGCATTGACATGTAGGAGTTGGGTTTTTTTGTGTGTTTTTTACGTGCACGGCATGTTTATTGTTATTATGACGGTCATACTCTGTTTTTATGGGTGGTCATGGGGCATGTTTTCGTGTTCCCATAAGCCAAGCCACCGAACACTGAACCGGCTCTCGGGAACTTTAACGAGCGTACGTGATTTAGATGTTTTGCGCGTGTACACACATGGCGAGGGTTCAGGTATTCGCAGTTTTGCGTTTACGTCGACCTGGGAAATACGGAAAATTCTCCACTCTTCTACCCTTTAGGCGATACTCAAGCAAGATGGAAGAACCCTTATTTTCCTGTTGGAAAGCTCAATGGTTTACTTGTTTGACCCGTTGTCCTGTTGGAAAGCTCAGTGGTTTACTTGTTTGACCAGTTGTCCTGTTGGAAAGCTCAGTGGTTTACTTGTTTGGCTATCACACCCGTTGTCCTGTTGGAAATCTCAGTGTTTTACCCTTTCAGCTATCACACACCATTGTCCTGTTGGAAAGCTCAATGTTTTACCCATTCAGCTATCATACCCATTGTCCTGTTGGAAAGCCCGATGTTTTACCCATTCAGCTATCATACCCGTTGTCCTGTTGGAAAGCCCGATGTTTTACCCATTCAGCTATCACACGCGTTGTCCTGTTGGAAAGCCCGATGTTTTTACCCATTCAGCTATCACACGCGTTGTCCTGTTGGAAAGCCCGATGTTTTACCCATTCAGCTATCACACCCGTTGTCCTGCTGGAAAGCCCAGTGTTTTACCCATTCAGCTATCACACGCGTTGTCCTGCTGGAAAGCCCAGTGTTTTACCCATTCAGCTATCATACCCGTTGTCCTGTTGGAAAGCCCAGTGTTTTACCCGTTCAGCTATCATACCCGTTGTCCTGTTGGAAAACCCGATGTTTTACCCGTTCAGCTATCACATCCGTTGTCCTGTTGGAAAGCCCAGTGTTTTACCCATTCAGCTATCACACGCGTTGTCCTGTTGGAAAGCCCAGTGTTTTACCCGTTCAGTTATCACATCCGTTGTCCTGTTGGAAAGCCTAGTGTTTTACCCATTCAGCTATCACATCCGTTGTCCTGTTGGAAAGCCCAGTGTTTTACCCGTTCAGCTATCACATCCGTTGTCCTGTTGGAAAGCCTAGTGTTTTACCCATTCAGCTATCACATCCGTTGTCCTGTTGGAAAGCCCAGTGTTTTACCCGTTCAGCTATCACATCCGTTGTCCTGTTGGAAAGCCCGATGTTTTACCCGTTCAGTTATCACATCCGTTGTCCTGTTAGAAAGCTCAGTGTTTTACCCGTTCAGCTATCACATCCGTTGTCCTGTTGGAAAGCCCAGTGTTTTACCCGTTCAGCTATCACATCCGTTGTCCTGTTGGAAAGCCCAGTGTTTTACCCGTTCAGCTATCACATCCGTTGTCCTGTTGGAAAGCCCGATGTTTTACCCATTCAGCTATCATACCCATTGTCCTGTTGGAAAGCCCGATGTTTTACCCGTTCAGCTATCACATCCGTTGTCCTGTTGGAAAGCCCAGTGTTTTTTACCTATTCAGCTATTGCACCCGTTGTTCTGTTTACACTGCACACTGTGCAGCAATACACCACCTGCGCAGTGTGGGTAAATCAACCTGCATAAACGCATGCAGGAAGAAAAACTGAGCATGCTTAATTTCAAAGCAAATCATTTTGATTATCGTACTAGCATCTAGGTCACTGTTTCAAGTTAAGCGGAAGCATGAGAAAATGTGCTATCTGGTGTGGTAAACGAACCCCGGACATCCTGAGATCCAAACATGGCGTTGTGACCATTGGACCATCGCTCCACTTCCTGTGACAATGACATTGTAGAGAGTGTAACTTAATGGTTAAGTTTTCCTTAAGGCGCAATAAAACTTACGTCGAGTCACAGAACGGATGGAGATTTTTCTGTGGTCCTTTCACTAGGTGCTTGTCTTTCGAATAAGAGGACAAACCGGGGTTCTGTTCATAATACAAACTCAGCGCATGCTGAAGGTCCCAAGGCAACAACTGTACAGACAAATCTATTTCATGGGTAGGCAGTCAATTTACAAAAAAGAAGGGAGAACAATTGGGTGCCGTTGTACTGAGGCGACACGTTTTTGCAAGAGAGAGCATCCCGAATTTAACGTGATAGATATAATTATTGCAACGGAAAAAGAAACAAATCAGAAAAAAAAAACAAAGTAAATGCAAAACTTGCTAGATAATGTCAGAGAGAGTCTGTCTGTCTGTCTGTCTGTCTGTCTGTCTCTCTCTCTGTCTCTCTCTCTCTCTCTCTCTCTCTCTTGTGTGTGTGTGTGTGTGTGTGTGTGTGTGTGTGTGTGTGTGTGTGTGTGTGTGTGTGTGTGTGTGTGAAACTCTATTCAACACATCATTATAGCATCTTTGAGTTTGTTTGTTTGTTTGTTTGTTTGTTTGTTTGTTTGTTGGTTGGTTGGTTGGTTGGTTGTTTTTTATGACGATTTCGACAATAATAAAAAGAAGAAGGAGAAGAAACAGAAGAAGAAGAAAAAGAAAACAGAAGAAGGAGGGAAAGAAGAAGAAGAAGAAAAGAGGGAAAATGATAATTCATTTATACAGCGCCAAATTTTGATATACAAATTAAATCAAAGCATTAATTCACAGTTACCAAACCTCAGGGTATAAAACACACACAGACTTGAAGAGGGAGAAATAGGGGGCGAGTAGGACTATGTGCACATAGAGGGAGAAATCACTGCTGAACAAAAAGGTACGTCTTCAAGTCAGACTTGAAGGAAGACATAGTATATGGGATACCAGTGTCTCTCTCGTGTTTCTAAAACATCATAACGGTATCTTTCATTGTGTTTGATACTGCAGAGTCATTATGATATGATGTAAAGTGTTATGAACCTGTAACTACGTGATTTGCCTGTAAGAATATACAAGTTCAAATTGCTATACTGTGTGTAATACTATGAGCCTGTCTCCGATACATACATTTGTACTAAGCGTGTTTTAAGTCACCATGTATATAATGTCATGATGACATCATTTTTGCGACTTGACGCCAATGGCTTTCATACGACATCGATGAATAGATTGAGTCAGTGTCAGTATTCATTTGGCGTCATCAAGACTGTTTTTGTGATCTGACGTCAGTGACTCTGACACGATGAAAACTGGATTAATACTTACATAACATACAAGTGTCATAACGTCATAATAACGTTGTTTTTTGTGACCTGACGTCAGTGGCTCTGGTATGATGTCAATGAATGACATATTTTTGTGTCCTAATGTCTGTGGGCTTAAAGTTTTTCTCTTAATTGTGCATCGTGCCAGTATCTGTATAACGGCGTAATGACATTGATTTTGTGACGTAACGTCAGTTGCTCTGATGTGATATGTATCTGTATGATGTAATGAAGACATATTTGTAACTTAACATCACTGACTCTTATACGATAAATATTAAATGCATAATATACCAGCATCAATATAATGTCATAATGATATCCCTTGTTTTGTGTGACGAAATATGAGTATCTTTGTTAGGATGCAAATACAGTGACTGCATTGTCCGTCTGTGCGTATTGACTCAGCATATGCATGATACTATGTTACTGTCTCTGAGATGATGTAAATGCTTTAATTACATAATAAATTGGTGTCAATATGACATCAAAACGACATCACTACAATATGGTATTGTATCACTGTCTCGTCTGAGGCACGGAGTGATATTTCGGTACCTATATAACGTCAAAATTACGTCATTAATCTTGTGATATTGTATGTCTGTTTTGTGTGATACTTGCACAGATTCAGTATCTTGAGTAAAATATCAATGTCTATTGTCAACATTACGTGTACATCATCGGTTGTGTTATACTGTATCACTGTCTGCAATATTAGGTTTCCGATTGCTATTGAGTTCGTGTACGCTGGTTGATCTGCTCACACTGTGCAAGCAGCATGTTGCTGCACAGTCTATATACACTGTTTTCGGCATTTGTGCATGCATGGTGTTTTCATGTTCCCATGAGTTTCAGTTTCAGTTTCTCAAGACGACGTCTCCGCGCTCGGAACGAGTTCTACGAACTACAACGCCACAGGTGCCATGTGTATGGTGATCATGGCACAACCTTAAAGCCTGCCCATAAACCCATGAGCTGGCCAGACCCTGAGGCCTACCTCAACTATGTTTTACTAGTCTATATTTTATACTGATATTTTATCAGCCTATCATTGGAATAGTATTGGTTACATGTAAATGACATATATATCTGTGATTCCTATCTTCAAAATAGGGAACACACATATATATAGAGCGAATAAATAAATGTTCCCATGAACTACCAGACAGTGACATGACTTACAGAATCTTTAACTTGCATATGTGATGTTCTGCGTGCATATGCACACAAAGGGGGGGGGGGTTGGGTTAGGCACTAACATATCTACACACATGTTAACTAAGGAGATCAGAAACATTCTCCATCCTTTTACCCACCAGACAGGAAGTATCCCAGCTGGATGGAACCCTAGATCTTCTAAGAAGAAGTCTAATGACTTAACCACTTGACTATAACACCAGTCTAGGGACGTGGGTTTTTTGTTTGTTTTTGTTTATGAAGCAGGGACAGTGGGGTTAATGTTACTTTGTTCTTGTACTTAAGAAGAAAAGGAAAAGTGTCATGGCCACTTTTTTTTTTCTTGTGAGCAGGCGGATGAAGACAGAATGAAGTGGGACAGTAATATACCAGTTTCATTCTCATTTCGTTCAAGATGGCGTTTCCGCGTTCGAAATACATTTCAAAAGCATGGACGCCATAGATGCCACACGGTGGATCAAACCTGAAATGTTCATGACACAATCCCAATGCCTGCGCATAAACACCGCGAGACAGCAAGGTGACACACCAGAAAATGAGATGTAAACAAAAAAGCAGGGCAAGTCGTTTGAGAAGACACTTGTGGTCCTTCTTTCTTTTGTGGTAATGGCTACTCATTCCGTTCGTAGCAGACTGAATTGCTACTTTTATAGAACTGTGGACTCAAGATATGATATGTCGAGTTCAGTCTTACCCCCAAGGTATCTATACTGGTTAGGTGGCTTCCTGTCGTACAGCTCCAATCACCCTGATATGTCAGACTTTTATAGTTCCCAATGTTTTCCATTTCCTCACCCCCCCTCCCCTACCCCATCACCTTCTTTATTCCAGGTCCCCATCAATGCATAAGAGTTCGCACAAGCTGAAGACGTTCGTCACGTAATTACTGGCTGATTTGGGGAGGTGCGCATATGCAACTTTCCAACAGTAATGACTCTCTCTTTCTTGATCAATCAACATGTTTCGGTGATTTCATGATTTTTGATAACATGTGACCTCCCACCACCCCACCAATTCAGTCTTAACTCGCAGTCAGTCGAGCAGCACTAGGAGCTGAAAAGGTGACTGATGGTCTATCCGGGATGTTTTGACTTTTTCTCAAAATCGATTTCCATGGACTATAATCTATCTCCCACAGAAGTTTTTTCATGAAAAAATATCATTAATCAATTTAAAATGCTATTTTAGTGCACTGATCGTAGCAGAAAGAACGCGATTTCTTACCATTAGTATCTATTTTTGTTTCTTATCGCGAACCGTAACCTGTACAGAACCCCCACATGTAACATACTGACAGAAAGCTCTTTTGTGCACCTTTCGGATAATGACCGCTAAAATTAAAAACAAACCGGGTTAAAGCCACAAAATAAAGAAAATTAAGGAAAATGTATAGGAAAGTACATGAAAGCTTTAGAGGCCGTTTTCTCAAAATTGTCCATCATACAACTTAATGACTTTAAACATACATAACATCTACATTTTGTTTTATACAAGCTTCGTTCAAGTACCAAAATAATCAGCAGAATGTACACTTTTCAGTGATATGTATATCTCAAAATACATGAAGTGATAGTTAAGACTGATTTCGTGCTGGGAGGTCACATATCACAATGTGCTGTTGTTTCTGCTGTTTTGTTGCTGCTGTGGTTGCTGTTGTTGGTGGTGTTTGCCGTTAGTGGGTGTTGGTGTTGGTGGTGTTGATTGTTTTTGTGGATACTAAATTGATGCGTATCATATGTATTCTTCTTTGATAGAAGTCTCTTTTCCTGGCCGATTTGATTTACAGTTTGGATGATGACAAAGAGTATATAATCTGATGTGCATAGAAAATGAATTTTGAATTGTTTGTTTGTTAGTTTCTTTTAGTTCGTTTTGGTTTTTCTAAACATTCTTTTTTCATAAAGAAAATATATCTGTAAGGCTGGCCGGCCAGGGGAGTGTGTGTGCATGTGCGCATACTTGCGTGTGTATGTGTGTGTTTCTGAGTGTGCATGTATGTGTATGATGTGTGTGTGTGTATGTATGTATGTATGCATGTATATATATATATATATATATATATATATATATATATATATATATATATATACATGCATACATACATACACATATATAGTATATATCTATATCTATATATATATATATATATATATTGTGTGTGTGTGTGTGTGTGTGTGTGTGTGTGTGTGTGTGTACGTGCTTGTGTGTGTGTGTGACGACTTCTCAGTTGTTTTGGGCTAGATGTTTACCAAATTTTGTCATGGGAATAATTCAGTCACAAAAAGTATATACCACAATGGTCCGAAAAACTGACACAAAGTGGTCCAAATTGGGAAGTAGTTGTGTATTGAGCCAGGCGATGGCAGATCTTAGTGAACATGTGTGCTGCTGAACAGACTTTTCATTCAATAATTTTTTATCAGATCGGTCATAAATGGAAAGGTCACCACAATGCAAAATGTATTCATAACTGTCTGCAAAAAATATGTCGATCGTTTTTCAACGTAATCGGATCAAATATTCAGGCAGGCAAACAATCACATGTGCGTAAGCACGACGGGCAATTTGGACCTGTAATTGTTGTGATAGATTGGAAATGTTTTATACAAGTTAAGTTTCAGTTTCAGAACCAGTCGCCGTGGTGTAGTGGTTAACGCAACGGACTACCGACTGGAAGGTTGTGGGTTCGAATCCCCCCATCAGTACCTACAAAAATATATCATTGTGGGTTTTTCCGGCTCTAACTGGCTCCTACCCGGACTTGGGCGTGCTACGGATTCATTGGGAAGACTGGGACCACACAGTCGAGTCTCATCCACTTCATGGATGCGTCATTGAGGGTGTTGCTCAAATCTTCTGACCAACACCGCAGGTGTCTGTATCTCATTGGCCTGGTTGACCCCAGGATATATTATGATAGTAAGCGTAGAGTACAACCCTGTCACGCAGTCTCAATCCTAGATGGAACTCCATAGCATCATGATTATCATCCACATCGACATCATCATCATCGCATAATGAAAACTGTTTCAGCTTGTGTGGCCATTAAAGTTGCTTAGAAAATGGGACGAAGAAAATGGTGAGCACAAAGGTAAACTCCCTGAGTGCAATGATCCCTATAAAAAAAAGTTTCAGTTTCAGTTTCTCAGGATAATGTCTCCGCGCTCGAATGAATTCCATACACACTAACGTCACAGGTGCCACGTGTATGGTGCTCATGGCACAAGCCTTAAAGCCTGCACCCATGAGTTGGCCAGGTCCTGAGGCCCTATCTAGACTATGTTTTACCTAGTCTATACTTCATATTGGTATTTTATCAACCTTCCACTGGAATAATCTTGGTTACGTGTAAATGACATTGTGTATCTTACCTTCAAAAAAGGAACATATATAAAAAGTAGATAAATAAATGAATAATCAAATGTCTGAATCACAACAAAACTAACTATTCAGTATAAACTCGTCTCATATGACAGACCTACCCAGTCAATGCCCAAATCTTCAGCCATCTATCAACATGGTAAAGACAATATTTTCTTAATCATAGGTAGGTAGGTATGTAAGTAAGTGAGTAAGGAAGCAAGCAAGCAAGTAAGTAGGTAATAAGTGATTAAGTAAGTGAGTGAGTAAGTAAGTAAGTAAGTAAACGAATAAGAAATAACTTAGTAGGTTAAGAAAGAAATACAAAATAAAGGAGTATGTAGCTAAATAAACAGGTAAGAGATGGAAATAACAAATAACAGTAAATACATGCATATACCCACATGCCTGCACACAGACATACACACATACATTCTTACATACACACCCATATCGACACAGCATGATAGCCGACAACAACCACACAAGCTAAGTACTCAAATCTAGGGTATTTGTACATCGTCACAATTCACATTTCTGCAGTACATTGGAAATTTTTATGAACTTTAAGTGCTAGGGTATTTGTTCCCCTAGACCCGTTCCTAGTTCAAAATTTTGCAGAGCATAGGGTTTCGCGCAGGCTGCTCGAAACTATCAGATAATTGCTGGCAGACTCTGATGGAGTGCATATGGAATTGTCCGATTGTTATAACACCTTTTTGAGCAAGCTTATAACTCCAAAAATCTATGCTATACTTAAGTTATGTATTTGCAATTGTCGGTAAACACATTTCTTAAAAAGTCACCAAAATTACTTGACTTCCAAGATAAAAATGATGCGAAACACCAAGTACAAAACGAAGACTTTCTTCTCTATCTATGACTCATTGGCCATCCTCTTTTTCGCCTTTTTCTTTCACCTTTATTGTCTTCAACTTCCATATGTTATGGTTCATTTATTTTTAATATGCTTATATGATGTGTGTAGAATAGCAAGGACGAAGTGTAAGACAGGCCGAATGAGACCAGATGCTCTATATCTGAGCAATAAAGTGTTTTATGAAAGTTGAAGGTTTTTTTTTTTCATTCTTTTCTCAAATCTATATGTTATAAATTTCTGTTCTCTTTATGATTTTGTTCGTTTGTTTGTTTCTTTGTTTGTATTATATCTACAAAAGATTTCCTTTTAGTTTTAATAGCATATATCATGGTGGATCAAGTGCAAAACCAACAACACATTATTTGACAATTATGTGTGCACGCGCGTTTGTGAATATGTGGGTTTATGAGTGTGTGTGTGTTTGTATATATATATGTGTGTGTGTGTGTGTGTGTGTGTGATGTGTGTGTGTAGTTGTGTTCGAATGTATGTGTGTGTATTTGTGTGTACATGTATATTTGTGTGTGTGTGTGTGTGTGCGTGCGTGCGTGGTGTGTGTGTGTGTGTGTGCATGCGTTCGTTCGTTTTTTGTTTCTTTTTCTTTGTTTTTTAACATCTGTTGACATATATGTTTTCAGACAATCGTGTTTTTGTAGGAGCGAGGGAGACAGACAGACAGACAGAGACGGACAGAAGCAAAGCTAGAGAGACAGACAGACAAATATGGAGACAGGGGGTGAGAGAGAAAGAGGGATAGAAAGGGAGAGAGAGAGAGCTAAACGGGTCACACAGAGAGGGGGGAGGGACAGAAAGAGAGAGGGAGGGAGAGGCAGACAGACAGACTGATAGACATATAGACAGACAGAGAGAGGAGAGCACAAGAGGCACACTAATCAAACCACATCTGTCTTGGATCCTCACTGGGGAGAATGTCCTTCACCAACAGTTCTCCAGACAGATCTCCATTTCTGATAGTCACACTGGCAACATCTGTGGTTCTTGGTACATTGTAAAGGGACAGAAACGTCTGTCTTTTCCGGTCATAATCAGGGGTTCCGTAACGGTCTTACTTACCGCCCATTGTGCCACTGGCATGTAGGGCAGCGAGGAAGTGCCTTCACGTCTGTCTGTTCTGGACCAGCCTGTGTCTAGTACCCAAGTGTGTTTCAGGGCCTTTAGATTTCCTGGTACTATTTGACGCTTGGTGTTGTTGAAGGTTCCTCTCTTGCCGTTTCGTTCTGGTGTCCAGTGAAAGGCAGACTGAATGACGTTATCCTTCGTCGAATGATGTTCCTAATTCGTTTCTGTCACCTTTTTATGATGATAGAGCTGATATTCTTTTTTTTTTAATATGTTTTATGCATTTTATACATATGTATATATACATATTAACAAACAAACGTAAACTCCATTATTTCAATCCCTGAAGACAAGTATAACAATTCTATCACATACATTAAAGACAATCGTTCCATAGAATTCTCCTATGATCACCCCCAGGAATATCAGACTTATGCTTATACTCTTTTGGTTGTACTGGGTAAGTAGTTGATCAGGGATGATGCTTAGCCAAAAGATTTGCATAGTTCTTCGGAAGATCTTTGTTTTTTTTCAGGATGTTGATAGCTTGGAAGGGTCGCTTTCTGACTTTATCTTGTATTTTTTGTTGTTGTAAATTAATGGGAAGAACACAGCTTTGATAGTGTTCTAGAGGAAACAAATGTCGCAGTGTTGATAATGAAATAACGTACATTGTAAAAGTATATGTCAAGATCTTTATTTCTTTTGATTTGGTCATCTAAATCTTGAAGAAATTGCTCACAAGCAAAAGACACGCACACCTATTGGTTGCTTGAAATCAAAAGAATATAGAACTATTATAGAAAAAAGACGAAATATTGAATCGATGGACAGAGTACATTGAACCCTATTTTACTATGACAGAAAAGAGAAACACACCATCGGGAAAAAAAATTGAAGGACGATCAATAATGAAATATAAATTTGAGCAACTATGAAAAAGAAAAAACATGGAAAAGCCCCAAGACCAGACAACATTGCTATGGAGATGATTGAGGCTCTAGATGAATCCGTATTCCAAAAGTATCAATCCTCCGAATGAAACTTGGGACACGGGAAAAAATACCCACAGATATGTCAGTCAATTCTCATTGCACTTCCAAAGAAAACAGGGTATGTAGAATGCGAACTCCATTGTACAATCAGCCTGATGAGTCATGTGACAAAGATTCTATTAAGAAAAATCATGATAGGGACAAGGAATATAATCAAACCAGGAAACACAGAACAACAATGGGGATTTGTTCAAGGGAAAGGAAAACTAGTTCATGTCTCAAAACCAAAAGTTACTTTAGTTCCCAAAACCATAAGCGCAGTTTAGTTTTCAAATCCATACTCATAGTTAAATATAACCAACATTATTTTGTAAAGAGAGAGTTTGAGTTTGAAGTTTGTTTAAAACGGATGACATTCGGACAATTCCACATGTGCTCTATTCAAATCTGCCATGAATTAGCTGGCAGACTCCCTGAGTCCATGCAAAACTTCGTACACTGGCAAGGCCTTGAAATGAGGATAGGGGAAGTGACCAATGGTAAATGCACAGTCTGCATGTCCTATAAGCTGGCACCACCAAAATGGTGGAAACATTAAGACTGGCAACGAACAAACCAGAACCAAGAGACAAAAAATGTTGAATACAGCCAACATATTTGTCAAAGGACATTGATTAAACGAACTGTCGGGAAGGAGAAGGACAAGAATTGATGTGGTGCAATCAGAGTGCAAGAATGCCAAGTCCTGTCTTTGAAGATCTCTGAAGTCACGTTTAACAGTTTCCTTGTTCCACCTTTGATGTGGCATTGACAAGAATGAATGGATTTCCCCCTGAATGAGAAAGAAACGGAACCGGAAAACTACGGAAACAGCACTTTCTAAGGGACGTAATACACCAATAACAATAATTAAAAGG
>JAPXFY010000016.1:46406162-46408662 GCA_030674185.1 Monoplex corrugatus
AAGGATCCAACATAAAATTGCTGTTCAGTGCTTCAGATACTTCGACAATTCTATTCCCTCTTACCTGTCTCAATATCTTCAACTATACGTTCCATCTCGTCATCTTCGTACCTCAGCCGATACCCGCTTATTTCGAATCCCAACTTTTCGAACAAAATCATATGGTGAGCGATCCTTTTCTTTTCAAGCCCCTTCCTCATGGAATTCACTTCCCTACCCGCTGAGGCACAAAACAAGTCTTCAGTCATTTAAATCTGGCTTGAAAACGCATCTCTTTCCTCTCTGAAATTTATTAACCTAAAAGAGCTATGCTGTCTGCGCGCTAGCGTGCTTCTGTGTATGTTATTGCTGTGCGCCTATAGATATGTCTCGGGGTGGGAGGAGGATATGTGTGTGTGTGTGCCAGAGAGTAGGTACTAATATTTGATATTATTAACGGTGTGTATGTGCTTGTGGGATGGAGTGACAGAGGTCCGCCATGTATGATGAAAATTATATTAGGCCTATGTTTCTATGTTCGATGTAATGTGTATTGTACAGTTTGTAAGCGCTTAGGGCTTTCCAGAAAGATTAGGCGCTCTAAATGCCCTTAATAATAATAATAATAACTCACACACATATACAAATACTTATAACAATATCCAAACATGAAGAAGTATAGATATCGGAAAATGAACGGAAGAACGAGAAAGAGACAAAGAAAGATAATTAAGAACCTGTTCCAGAAGGATGCTGCTTGCTTGGACAGTTACACATGCGTTCCACCCAAATATGGTAGCAAATGTCTGGCAAACTCTTTGATCATGCTGCACAATACTGGTGAGGAGGGGAAAACATATATAAAAACACTGACACCACCAGAATCAATAGAGTATTGAACAGGACAGCGAACTGGTCAACTTTTTTATGTTGTGGTGCGGGTCCAAAATGGCCCAACTCGACAATATCTGGAAAGACAGAGGCATGCCAAATGGCCTGAAAATTAGACTTTAAAATGCCTGATTTGGCCAGTCATGATTTATGGCTGCGAAGCCTGGACTTTGAGAAAAGCTGACTGCAGAAGAATTGAGGCAACAGATGTGTGCTTTATCGCAGACTACTACGTGTCTAATGGACAAACAGAAAAACTAATGAAAGTGTCAGGGAAGAACACAATACCAACAGAAAACTAGACATCAACCAGAGAACATTTAATTATATTGGACATGTGTGATGTAGTAAGAACGCAGAGTTAATGTCGAGCTTTTTTTTTTGCAAAAAACAAACAAACAAAAAACAGAGGCAAAAAGGAAGACATGCAACCCTCCAATCTCATACACCTAGAACATATAACAAACATCAAAGGCTTAAATAATCATAACGTTATCAACAAAAGCCAAGAGAGAACGGATTGGAGGGAGATAGTGGTGTCAAAGAGTGCAACGGCCAACACTGAACCCGGTGACACCGACAGGTGAGACAGGTGAGTTGAGGTACGGTATTGAAATCAAGAAAATTAGATTGATCTTGACTGCACAGTTCTGGGAAAGGAGCCAACCAGTCCACTAAGACATGATGTAGCCCTTCTGAAGGTTGAATCTACGTCACTTCAATACCAGCATGGCGATTAAACGGGTACAGACAGACATGCAGACAGACAGAAAGACAGACAGACAGACAGACAGAGACAAACAGAGAAAGCGAAAGAGAGAGACAAAGAGAGACAGGGAGACAGAGACATAGAGACAGACAGACAGATAGACAAACACAAGCACACACACCCACACACACCCACACACACACACACACACACACATATATATATATATATATATATATATATATATAAATATATATCATCAGGTGCATTGCCGAATGCGGTGGTGATCATGGCCTTCCATCTGTTTCTATCTCTAATTGCCTCAAACATCTCTTCCACCCTCTTTGTCTTCAGCCAATCTTGCAAGTCCGTCCAATATCTTCTCGCTGGGTCTTCCTGCTGCTCTCTTTCCCTCCACATTCCCGTTGTGACCAGGTGCTCCAACCCCCTTTCCTCATAAAAATGGCCATAATGTTGCCTGTATTTTCCTAATCTTCCTTATGAATGATCTTCTTGTGTCTGCCTCCATCAAGACTGTCTCGTTTGTTTTCTTTGCTGTCCATGGAACTCTCAACAGTCTTCTTAAAAACCACATCTCGGCTGTCTCAATCTTGTTCTGGCTTTGCTTGTTGACTGTCTACGCCTCACAACCGTATAACAGTTTTGGTTTTATATAACATTCAAGAACTCTCTTCCTAATGTTAACTGATAGGCATTTGTTGGTAAGAATGCTTGTCATCTTCTTGAATGCTGTTTTGGCATGGCCGATTCTGCTGGCTATTTCTGATGTGCATCTGCCGTCTGGTGAAATGATCGTTTTCAGGTATTTAAGCTTATCAACCTATCTCAAGGTTGTACCGTATGGTGTTATTTTGCATGAGGGGATTTCATGTTTATTACTGATCACCATCTTTCGGACAC
>JAPXFY010000016.1:46416162-46431162 GCA_030674185.1 Monoplex corrugatus
ACATATGATAGAAATACTCACATCTAAAAACTACCTTTTCACAATGCACTAGCACCAAAACTAATTCACAACAGGATAATGAAGAATACATCTACATCACAAAACCTTTTCGTCAACACTTTGTTTCTGTTACCTAAATTCTCTTCTGGTCATATTTCAATCCTTGTTAATACTTTGATCTTTCTTAGTCCTATTTACAAAATTCTCTGGCCGTCAGTACCTTCTCCATACAAAGCTTACTGCAGATTAGTAATTTCATATGAAACTCTTCACACTTTAAACCAGTAACGATAAATGGCTGCCATTTCTACCAAGTGGACCCAAGATCCATCAATAGTGTAATGCTCAATGGTATCGTACAGATAGGCCAGAAACATGTCATACCTTCTCAAAATTGATAATCAAACTCTCTGAGTTCCTGATTGAAAACCACAATTTTCAAAGAACCTTTCAAACACAGCTCTCTTTTCACACAAAAAAATCACTAGGTCACTGTATGCTACACAAAGTGGCTAATCTCCCTTTATATCAAAATTCTACACCACATCCTCGAAATACCCGAAATCATCAGGCAGAAAAGCATTGGAGCAACAAAACAAATTGCTTGTTCTTGTCGTGTACTTTTCCAAGAGAGCCTGAATCCCAACTATTGACGATGTCACAGCGTACAGTTTGAGGAAGGAAAGCCCAGTGGCTCTTCCGGTCAAGGACATATCGAGCCTTTATAGATTTCTGGGGAAATCTAAATCCCCATCGGTGATGCTGATGTAAGCTATACTGGTCTGTCGTGTCTCTAGATCCTACCGGCGTAAATGTGGTCATCCAATCTTCCCAAGAGTGATCATGATGAGGATGCCATCAGCGATTTTTATGGAGGATCTTAAATCATTATAAATGATAAAGTGGCACTTCATATCCTGTATGAACCAAATTCATCATATAGGAAAGTCTTCAAGGAGACTGGGTAAACATTAATAAAATTCAAAGGAAATCAAAGACCCATTGAAGTAGTGGAAGCATGAAGACTGAAGACAGAATAGGGAGACAGAAAAAATTACATAAGATGAGTGACAGAAGATGGGAGATCTGTGGCAGACTAGGTAAGGAGAGAGGTTGGGAAGAGAGAGACACAGACACAGAGAGAGAGACAGAGAAGAGAGAGAGAGAATAGAAAGACAGACAAACAGACATACAGACAAACAGACAGACAGAGACAAAGACAAAGACAGAGAAAGAGACAGTCAGAGACAGTCAGAGACAGGGAGAGAGAGACAGACAGACAGACAGACAGAGAGACACAGAGAGAGAGAGACAGAAAGAGAGAGGACGAGACCGAGAGAGAGGGGGGACCAGAAAGAGATAGATAGAAAGAGAGAGAGGATGAGAGAGACAGAGGACGAAAGGAGAGAGAGAGGGAGGATGAGACAGACAGACAGACACAGAGAGGGTCAAATATGTTAAGGTTCTTAAAAAAAGTCCAGCTCTGCTTATGTACCACACGACCACCACAACCCACAATAGAGCATCTGATATAAACTGTTGAAAGAACAAATCAATCAAAATAAAAACAAGCCAACAAGCAAGCAAACAAACAAGCAAACAAACAAACAAACAACAAACACAACAACATAACTCTGCAGCGTTATGAACGCACTCAGTTAATGATCATTCCCTCTGTCATACTGCAAGTTAAGCATCGTAATTTAGACTCTGATGATCTAAGGCTTTCAGCATGCATCCTCTTTCAAGTTACAGAAACAAGCTAGATATTAATGGCTCCGATATACCTTCCATAAAAAGCAAACGACCAGAAACATAAATGGGGGTAATAAACACATTCATCCTTGAGCAATCATAGCACCCCCAAAATGGTGACCATGGCATGATATTTTATGCAATTGTACAAAGGAAAACGTTAAAACAGTAAAAAAAATATTCAATGAACAGAGAACAACTGCAAGTGCAGTCACCTTGATATACTCTTTAAAACAAATATTTTCACATCTACAAAAATGAACGCCTTATTCCATAGTTGCTGAAGCCATAACAAGTGTAGTGGCCTTGATATACTGTTTATAGTAACGTAAACATATAAGAGAATATAGTAACGTAAACATATAAGAGAATATAGTAACGTAAACATATAAGAGAATATAGTAACGTAAACATATAAAAGAATATAGTATAGTAAATATATAGAGAATATAGTATAGTAAACATATAAAAGAAAGCAACTAGATGATTAAAGAAGGTATTCAGCATAATTATACATATAGACAGACAGACAGACAGACGGACAGATAGATGGATAAAAAGATAGATAGATAGATCAGATTAGATAGATGGATGGATAGAGAGAGAGAGAGAGATAGACAGATAAATAGATAGATTAGATTAGATTACATTACATTACATTAGATCGATAAATAGATTAGATAGATAGATGGATGGATGGAGAGAAAGACAGGTAAACGGACAGACAGATGCATGGATACATAGATACATAGATATTAGATTACTAATTACATATATAATACAATCACCACTAAATATAAATATAATACAATCATTCATATCGATTAAACATGTTTACATTGACATCATTTGCTATAATAGTTCACAACACATGTCAACACAAAAAACATTCAGTAGTTCATTGAGCTAATAGCTCGATAAGGCATGCATTTGGCTGTGTGAATTTGGACAATTGCAAAAATTATTTATCGAAATGATTCATCGTGCATATCGAGTTCCAAATGCATTTCTCCTAACTCTGGCAAAAATATAAGGACAAAAACAATGAGTCTACGTGCATAAACAAACCTAGAGGCTACACACATCTTATGTGTAAGCTGTATATTGTTAAAAGGGGTGAGATGAAACGTAACATTCAATATATAATGATGAGTGTCCACTGTCAGGTGTGATGGCACTTTAGAGTAGGTATTTAATTAAACAAATGAATGTAATGGGAAATAACTAACTGACAAAACATTAAAGTTTTTGAACAACAAACAAAATTTTTAAAAAAGCATACAAAGAGCAACAACAGCAACAACAAGCACAAAACAACAAAACACAAACAAACAAAAAATAGGGCCTACGTAGAAACATGCATACAAACAAACGAACAAAGAGGTGGGTTGCACAATCCCTTCCGACAGAGAGACGTAACCACCGCTGACACTGTTAAACCAAATTGAACGGAACATCATCTGTCTTTCCGGGAATGGAATTGCACCGCCATGCATACAGAGCTGGGTGGTTTCCGTCAGGATGATAGCTCCTGCAGCACGATAAAGTTGGCAGGAAAACACTCACAGTGGCAAAGCGGTTAACGCCACGAACTGATAATTGGCAAGCAGAAAGATTCGAATCCCCATCGGATCATAGTTTTGTAGGGTTTTTCGTTCTTAGTTGGTTCATACCCAAAGCTGACTTCAGACTCAAGGATGGTAGCATCAGGTATGATTGAACATGAAACACAAGCTTCTCCTTCCTAATTCAGAAACACAATGTAAGCACAAAAAGAGGTGGGAAAGCTGAACATTCTATAGGCTCCCTGGAAAGTCTAGAACCAACGCTATCAAATTTTATCTACTTCACCAATCTGTCTTAGGAGGTGTTGCTCAGATTTCTCGACCAGCACTACAGGAGTCTGTATTTCTCAGATCAGATAGATCTCAAAATCTATCATGAAAGTAGAGTAGAATGTAATCGTGTATCCCCACTCCGAAATGGAACTGTACAGCAACATCACAATCATTCCCATTTTGACCTATCATCATAATATCGTAAAAACATGTCTCAGATGCTAGAGAACCTCATGCCCTGCAGTCATAGTCAATCAATTCCAGTGTGTTTCAAGGTGTTATGGACAACCAACCTGAGCATCATGGAGGCAAAACTTAACGTGGACAGGAGACTGGACAGTACTCTCTATGACAAAAAAGGTGGACACTACTCCATCATGATGAAAGAGACAGTGCTCTATGACAGCAATGTAGGCAGCAAGATGCATACTTTGCCACTGACACTCCAAACCTATTTACAATTTGTAAACACTGCCTGTTGGCTTGACAACGTGCGATATCTCTCTGTCTGTCTCTCTGTCTCTCTGTCTCTCTGTCTCTGTCTCTGTCTCTGTCTCTCTGTCTCTCTCTCTCTCTTCTCTCTCTCTCTCCCCTCCTTCTTTTCTCATTTACTCTCTATATCTCTCTCTCCCTCTCTCTCTCTCTCTCCCCCTTTTCTCTCTCTCTCTCTCTCTCCACACACACACACACACACACACTCACACAAACACAGACACACACTCACACACACACACACAACACTCATTCACACACACACACGCACAGGCACGCACATACACACACACATCACACACACGTACACACACACACACACACACACACACACACACACACACACAATCAGACACGACTTAAACACAATCTGTACACTGCCAACATGGCCTCCTCTCATTCCTGAGTAACAGTCGCCACCTTATACAAAAGGCACTTAAAACATACAGAATGTACAATTTATATTCAAATGAAGAAAAACAAAGCAAAACAGTAACTGTATCGAAAATGAATGGATGAAAAAACATATAAACCAACTGGTTAGTCAATTGCTTTATTCTCTGATTAAAGTGGATGCATGACTACGTACATACATAAAACCACTTAGTAATGTTAATAAATGAAAACCCCACGTATATTAAAATCTCTCTCAGACAATAGCAAACCGAAGTAGTAAAGAAATAGATGAACTAATGCACAGATTCCTAACACAAAGAAAAGCACATACGAATTGAAAAGAAAAATCAGAGACGAAGCAACTCAGAGAGAGAGAGAGAGAGAGAGAGCGAAACAGACACACACGCACACGCACACACACACACACACACACACACACACACACACACACACACACACACACACACACACACACACACACACACACACACACACACACACACACACACACACACACTCAAAGACAGAGAGAAACGAAGATAGACACACAGACACATAAACATACAGAGAGAAGAGAAACACAGAGAGACAGACAAACAAACAGACACAGAGACAGACAAACAGACACACAAACAGACAGACAGACAAACAAAGAGACAGAAAGGGAATGATTATAAGCGAACACTTTTTTTGTCAAAGGACATCAATCGAAATAAACAGCAGGGGAGTGGAAGGACAAGCATTGATGTGATGCAATCTGAATGTGAAAACAACAATGCATGCCTTTGAAGCTCTCTGGGGTCACATTTAACAGTTCCCCTTCCATCTTTAGTATGATAATGACATGATTGAATGGGAATCCACTGAGGAGAAAGAGAGGAGAGAGAGGGTTGGGAGGGAGTGAGGAGAGAGAGAGAGAGTTGGGGAGAGAGGAGAGACAGACAGAAGACAGACATACAGAGGCAGAGAGAGATACAGAGAGGACAGAGACATTCAGCCAGACAGAGACAGACGGACAGACGGTTCAAACATGGGTGTAGGAGGAAAAGAGAAAGCTAGAGGACAAGAGACTGAGAATAAAATAGAAAGATGAACAGAAAGACAGATAAATAGACAGACAGACAGACAGACAGACAGTGAATGCTTGAATACAGAGGTAAAATACAGAAGAAAAATATGGACTGAATGATGGAGCGAGGAAGACGATGACAAGCGATTATTACTGCCATGAAAAAACATATCACCAGAGGTTCCAGCAACCCTCTGCATAGCAGGAAGGAGTAAAGTCAGGCCTGAAAAACAACAACTGCGATATCTGGAGCATGGAATCGTGGTATACTGGATGGAGGGATGACTGGGAATACGCAGCAGATCTTCTAGAATGAAAAGATAGCCCATAATGATCAATACGAACGACAGGAGATCGGATATAATACCCTCATTCATCAAAAGAAATGAATCTTATTGTTCGAACTGTGAATATGAAAACACAGTAGAGAAAGCCCATATCTACAAAACAAAACGTGTGCCAGTCTAGTCGACAAATTCAAGAAATCTGGCTTCAGGCTAAAGTCCCAGCCGTTAAGGTTTGTAGCAAGGGGTCGATAGACACACCAGCCTATGACATCATAAAATAACTCGATTTCTGGGAAGGCGGGGACCAGAGCCCTAAAGGCAATGGCAGAAGCGGCTGAAAAGAGTTCCAACAGGATCTAATTGAGGAGGAACAAAAATGAACTTCATTAGGCTTAAATCTAAAACAAGTGTGACTGCCGGCGTTCAAGCAAACAGGAACCAGGAAAAAAAACAGAAAAAAATCAGAACGTGTATTTAGTACAACCAGACAAGACAGGCACAAACTTTAGACCAACTGGCCTTTGTCAAGCGTAAGATCAAAAACGAACAAACACCAAATACAAAAATTGTCCAGCTTAAGATCACAAACGAACAAACACCAAATACAAAAATTGTCCAAACATAAGATCAAAACGAACAAACACCAAATACAAAAATTGTCCAGCTTAAGATCAAAAACGAACAAACACCAAATGCAAAAATTGTCGAGCTTAAAATCACAAACGAACAAACACCAAATACAGAAATTTGCGCCTGTCTTGTCTGGTTGTACTAAATATGCGTTCCGATTTTCTTTTCGTGATTTTTCTGGTTCCTTTATTAGGCTTAAAATTTTCTTACACGCAGAAGGTGTCCAACATCTAAGTGGTTACGGCTTCCATTTCAACCTGTGACTTTGTCTTGAGACGCGACAACCTTCAAGGCGCGAGTTTGATCTCAAATGAAGGGAGGAAAATGGCGACAGCAGAAGAGCATCCAGATGTCCATGACGTGGACGCGGTCTGGTCTCTTTAGAGTGTAAGGAATTTAGGTCCAAAATTGTTTGGGAGGGGCTGAAGATTTCTGCCCAACTATATTAGAAATTCTTGCAGTTCCAGCGGTAGAAGTTGAAGCCAAGGAATGTGGTAGTCAAGTGGTAAAACAATGTATTTTCATTTACAAAGTCCTGGGTTTAATCTGCACAGACGCCTCAGCATAATGAGTACAGAGTGAAGATTTCTCTGGTCTTCCATTACGTAAACATCCGTCGTTTGTGTACGTATGCAGAATATCAAACACGCAGGTTCCCGATGGTGTTATTTGAATACATGTGTATCTCTCGGGTCTGGCGAAATCCAGGACACAGTACTGCCCTGGTATACAGCTCAAGCCTGAAGCGTTATCAAATTATTCCAAGATTATGTGGACATTAAAGTGATGTAGAAAATGTGACAAGGAAAAAAAAACATCAAAGAAAGAGAATTTGATGTGGTAAAATGAATCAAGGAAAAAAAACAGAACAAACAAAATACAGGAAGTTTGTGTATGTGTGTATGTGTGTATGTGTGGTGTGTGTGTGTGTGTGTGTGAGTGTGCGTATGTGTGTGTGTGTGTCGAGTATGTGTATGTGTGCGTGTGTGTGTGTGCGCGCGCGTATGTGTGTGTGTGTTTGTGTATGTATGTGTGTGTGTGTGTCTGTGTCTGTGACTGTGTCTGTGTCTGTATGTGCGTATGTGTGTGCGTGTGTGTACGTGTGTGTGCGTATGTGTGTGTGTGCGTTTGTGTGTGTGTGTATGTGTCTGTGTGTGTGTGAATGTGTGTGGCGATAGAGGGGGGGGGGGGAGCAAAATGTATTTCGTTTCAAATATCTCGACGTCCTCCGACATCAACCGATATTCCAATAAAAATAGAATATATTATCTTTCAAAGCAGATGCATCTGCAAGAGTGGTAACAAACGACCTGATCAATCAAACACAAAAACAATGTAGGAGAACTACGTGAAATGAGGACATGAAAATGAAAGGAAACAGAATAAAATGTTGCCCAAATCCCAGAGAGCAGCCCATCTTCTTTAACATGCAAGTCATTCTGTATCTCATTTATGTGAGATTTCTTGTCCCTCTGAATGCTGCTTGCATTCTTATGTCGCGCCCGCCCGCGCTAAATACGTTCACATATACGCCACCACACACACACACACACACACACACACACACACACACACACACACACACACACACACACTCACACACGCACACACGCACAGACACACACACTCACACACGCACACACGCACAGACACACACACACACACACACACACATACACACACACACTAACCCACAATCACACTCACGCAAGAGCACACAGACACATACACACACACATACACACATAGACATCGACACACACACACACACACACACACACACAAACATACACACACACATGCAAACACACACACATGCACACACACACACACAATACACACACACACACACACACACACACACACACACACAAGAGACACACACACACACACACACGGGCTTGAGTGAGAGTAAAAAGAACACAAATAAACTGAAGATAATGATGTTGAGAGCAAGAGCGTGGACGTTTCAACAACAAAAAAATGTGGTGTGTTTTATAACACCATAGTGCTGCTGCTAATCAAGCAAAAGGATCGTCCTTCAACATTACAAAAAAGTAAACAAAAGAAAATAAGACAGGCTGAGTGAAAAGAAACACCGCAAAACAAAGAGAAAACAACACAAAAACAACACAAAACGAAACAAACAAAAATCAGAAAGCGCTGTTGATGTCGAAACATTTTAATTTTTGTTGGATGTTTCTATGAACGTTGCCTTGCCTACGTAGCGCAGGCGATATATAGCTGCACAGTCTGCATACACAGTCTGTGGTGGGCGTGCTTGTTTCAGTTTCTGTTTCAGTTTTTCTTTATGACGTTTCCACGATCGGAATGAATTCCATAATTATGCTCTTACGTCACAGGTGCCATGTGATGGAGAAGATCCAGAAGGATCACGGCACAAGCCTTAAGCTTGCAATAAACCCATGAGCTGGCCAGGTCCTGAGGTCCTACCTAGATAATTCCACAACCCTGAGGTCATAGGGGAGTGAGATGACAGAGACCTCAACTTTTCCCGGGGCCAGCACCACAAGGGCGGCGCCCATCATCTCTCCCTCGATTCAAATTCATATTCATATTCACATTTTTTTTTAACCTAGACTTTCAGAAAGGCAAGAAGGCTAACTGGTTTTCAAGGGGTCGGACCAGGGAAATCAAACTATCTCTCCAATGTTTTACCAAGGCAGCCGGGCAATGCCCTGCTCTTCACGATTTTCAACTGCCGTGGGATCTTAAACGTGCACAGCCAGAAGGCACACGGGTCCGACTCGTTTTTCGTCCCCTTCCGAAGGACTAAAAGTTCAGTTTGATTTTCCGGTCAAACTGAGGGGAAAGGTCGAGGTCTGTACTGAAAGCCAACCCTGGACCCTCGAGTTTAAGTTATCAGCAGGCAAACGTCTGAACCATTCTGCCACTCTTCTCTCATAAGCCACCAGGCCCTGACATTACTCACAGCATCTCTGCGGTGCTTATTTGATGTTCTGCGTGCGTATACAGAAGAAAAGGGTGAAGACACTAAGTTCTCCGCATATGTTGACTTGGAAAATCAGAAAAATAAAATTTTTCTTTTATCCACCAGACAGGAACAATCTAGGGAGGATCAAACCCCAGACCTTTATATTGGAAGTCTGACGTCTTACCCACTTATCTAGTGCGTCATGTCATCCATTTGTAAATGAAAAGGGTTTGAAGCTGAGTAGTTCCTATTTATTTATTTATTTATTCATTTATTTATTCATTTATTTATTCGTTTATTCATTTATTTATTCATCTATTTGTTCACGTATTTATTTATTTGTTTATTATTTATTTATTCATTTGTATATTTATTACTTATTATTTGTTTTATTATTAATTCATGCATCTATTTTTACTTATCTATTCATTTGTTCGTTTCATTCTTTCTTTATTTCTTCATTTCTTTATTATCTTTTTATTTGTTTATCTTTTGAGGAAAGCAAGGCAGTCCTGGCAGTGTGAATGTGCAGTACACAGAGGAGAAAGGCACTCACATTCTAATCACAAAATGGACCCCCCAAAAAACAAAAAAAATCGACGCCGAAAAATTATGTGGCTTTTGAATATACGGAAATGATACAAAGGAAGAAGAATCATTCGTGAAAATATGAAAAGAGGACGAAGACGATGAAGACGAGGATGATGATGATGATGATGATGATGATGATGATGATGATGATGATGAAGCAGAAGAAGAAGAAGAAGAAGAAGAAGAAGAAAAATACGGTGGGATGGAGAACAGGAAGAGAAAACCAAACAAAAAGAACCAGGAAAGAAGGATGTGGTTCAGTCTTTGTTAATTTGCACCTTGTTTTGCTGCGAAATAATGAAAGAAGAATACGCCATAGACAGATCAAACACACACACACACACACACACACACACACACACACACACACACACACACACACACACACACACACACACACACACACACACACACACACACACACATACTCACACACACATACGCTCTCTCTCTCTCTTTCTTTCTCTCTCTCTCTCTCTCTCTCTCTCTCTCTCTCTCTCTCTCTCTCTTCTTTTGCTCACGTATACACATACACATAACATTTATTCATGTGATGATATTAAAACTAAGAGTTTGTTTATTTCGTTGTTGTTGTTTTTTCAACTTACAACTGTGTTAAAGTTTCATCAAAGCAGACGTGCTAGACATATTGATTACTGATAGCAATAATGAAGACACAAGCAAACAAGCAAACAAGCACAGAAATGAAGGAAAGGATAATGAAAGGGAAAATCGTGATGGTGCGGCCATAACCAACAATAACCGTTTTGGTCTGTCATTGTGTTCAATAGAGCTCATGTTTTTCATACACCAAAGGTAAGAGAGGTTTTCTTTCCGTTCTTGTGCACACTGTTTCCACCACATAGTTGAATGTCCAAGCAGATGCGGGTATTTGCCAGATAAACAAGAGACGGCTCTCGTTCAGGATTTCTTCCTGGATGTTTTCATGCTTACGTAAACCAGCCTCTGACGTTACAGGATTGCAACGTGGATGTCTGACGATGTTGATAATAATATTCAATGTTCTGCATATGATTTCCCGGTTCCTTCCCACTGAAAGCCAAATAGCCTTCTTGCCTTTCTGAAGTCTTGGTAAAAGAAAAAAATTAATAAAAATGGGTGACGCTTTCTGTAAGAGGAGACCAGCCTGGGTTTCACATGATATATCCACTGTGACGAAAAGAAATGAATAGTAATAAAAATTATGATAATAGTAATGACAACAATAATAATAATAATAAGAAGAAGGAATAACGATGATGATGATGATGATGCTACTACCACTACTACTACTACTGTTGCTACTACTACTACTTCTACTGATGATAATAACAATAATAATAATAATAATGATATAATAGAAGGGGGGGGGGGTAATCAAGGACAGATATGCACACGTGTTGATTCAGGAGATAAGAAAAGTCTCCACCCTTTATCCAAAGGCAGATATGTCTACGTGGATCGAACTCTGGACCTTCTTATGTTTACCTGCTTGGCTACCACATTTGTAAGGAGAAGAAGAAAAAAGAAAAGTGGAAGAGTACGACCTGAGGATGTTCAGCGCTAAAGCCATTTAACTGTCGCATTTTCAAGGGGCAGTAATCTCACCAGAAGGCCCAGACGTTACCCTGGATTTTGTGTGCGGTTGGAGAATGGAAGTTACCGTGAGACGATGCCTGCTAGCAAATTTAAGGTGTCTGCAGCCTCTGTCGTTCGTTTCTCCTAAGGCAAACTTCGTGCCCTGTTGTTATAGACTATTCAGCCAACCTTGTGCATTCCAATTTCTGAACATTGTGTGTGTTTGTGTGACTGTCTGTCTGTCTGTTTGATGTCTGTTGTCTGTCTTTCTCTTCTCTCTCTCTCTCGTCTCATCTCTTCTCTCTCTGTCTCTGTATCTCTCTCTCTCTCTCTCTGAATCTGTCTCTGTCTCTCTTCTCTGTTTCTGTCTCTGTCTATCTCTCTCTCTCTCTCTCTCTCTCTCTCCCTCTCTCCCTCTGCCCTCCTCTTTCTCCATACCCCTCTCTCTTTCCCTCTGTCTCCCTCTGCCCTCTTCTTACCCTCTACCCCCTTTCTCTCTTCCTCTCTCTCTCTCTCTGTCTGTCTGTCTTCTCTCTTTTGTCTGTCTGTCTGTCTGTCTGTCTGTCTCTCTCTCTCTCTCTCTCTCTCTCTCTCTCTCTCTCTCTCTCTTCGCTATTGCGCTACATAGTTGCTTATAGAATCTTTCAGCCTCTTTGAAGACGATTGTAATCTGTCACTGGAGCATGGACCTGAATGATAGTGATGTTGTAAGGCCTGGCAGAAACTGTGAGCGATATTCGTGAACTTGAAAGGCAAGTGATGCTCGTATAACTTTTTTTTTGTTTTTTTGTTTTTTTTGTTAACTCCACGCCATGTTCGTGACGAGAGTTATCTCCACTGCACGAGTGATGGTTGCCTTCACCTGTCTGGCGTCCATCTCCAACATTGTGGGTCACAGGTGGCGGATGACCTTGTGATATCACAGTTAGCTGCTGTGAAATAAGCCAGGTTTGCTTGGATAAACAAGCAGTCCCGTGAATGTGGCTGGTAATGGTTTCTACTATGATGAGGTGAGGTGACGCTTAGTACAACAGCACCTAGAAAACACCATATTATATCCTATAACAATGCAATTAGGTGGATGCCGCCATGCTCAATAAAAGCCTAGTTCCCTACGCTCAGAGGGCAAGGCTTTCGATCATGAGCTAGGGATAGGCTAACTAAAGCTTTCAAAAAACCTGAAAAGCTGAAATCAGATTTTCCAAGGCCTTAAGACTCCTTCAACTTAAAACAAAGCAAAAAAACTAAAAAACAAAACAAAACAAAGAAACGTATTTACACGCAGCGTGAATAAAATGTCTACGCGATCATCTGCATCAGATTAGAATGGCGCTGTTACACTGAAGTCCCCACAGGGCAGCACAGCTCCAGGTCCTGTGTCTCATCAATACCACGTGGAGGAAAGGAGAAATGGCCACAACTGGAACTCCTGTGACCACCAAGTTGTATGGCAGCCAGCAGAAACCGGAGAATAAATTTACTATATTAAAGCCAGATGTGGTTTGATCATAACAGATGGCGAACAAAAGAAGAAGAACAAGAAGAAGAAGAACAAGAAGAACAACAAGAAGAACAAGAAGAACAAGAAGAACAAGAAGAAAGAAACAACAACAACAAAAAAACAAGAAGAACAACAAGCAAAGGTGGAGGACGAAGAAGGCGAAGAAGACAAAGAAAAAAAAGAAAGAAAGAAAGGGAGGAAGAAATAAATAAATAAATAATAATAAAGAACAACAACAACAACAAGAACAAGAGAACAAGAAGAACAAGAACAAGAACAAAAACAAGAAGAAGAGGAAAAAGAAAAAGAATATATTTCTTCAAATCTATCTAACTTCAGGAACTAGTACGAATCTTCAGTAGTGCTGCTTCAGCTTATTGGTAATTCATTAGCTTTGTGGAATTGTTTCTTACATTGAGAATCTGATAAAGCTTATGATTATGATAATGATAATGATGATGATGATGATGATAATGATGATGAGATGAGGGATGATGTGATGATGATGATGATGATGGTGATGTGTTTGTATGGCGCAAACCATTCATGTTTATATACTTTAGACAGCAATAGCTCACACACAAAAATAGAATTAAAAAAAAGATTAAAATATAAAAGAAGAAGAAGAACAAAAAGGGAAGGAGGGGGGGATTACTACTTACATTCATCATTGCTTGATAAACACATTTAATTCATCAAGAATAACAACAACCAATAAATCATTAAGTCAAAAGTAGAGTAGGTAACTTTTCCACCAGTCCACAAACAATATACAAGGAAGAAAAATGATCTTAGATTTATGTATGAAAACATACCCACACCCACAAACACAAACATATCCACGCATATACTTGGGTTTGGGTAAAGTATAAATGTGTGGGTGTGTCAAGTGCCGTAGATGCTTTAACTGACTCAAATGTATAAATTTACACCGTAAATCCCCAATAAAAACACATGTAAAAATGAAAACAAGGACAAAAGAAAAGGAAACCAACAGTTTGTGCCAAATCAATCGATCTGGACATAATATTGTTTCAAAGTTTCTGGATATTATTTGATAAAATCTGAAATAAAAGATACATTTATAATCAAGTAGTTCTTTTAATTTCCTTTCGTTTTTGAAGAGAGATTGTGTCTATGTGTGAATATTGTAAAAGTTTCAGATTTGACTTTCCATAAATTGAGTAGTTGATGAATAGTATAGTCAATCCATATATGAATAACTCAGTAAAATTAACACACACAATACAGACAGACACACAACACACACACACAACACACACACACACACACACACACACACACACTATGCACGTACAAACAAAAAGAGAGACAGACAGACATAGACAGACAGACAATGAGAAACACAGACGACACAAGAGAGAGAGAGAGAGAGGGAGAGAGAGAGAAAGAGATAAAAGGAGAGAGAGAGAGGGAGAGAGAGAGAAAGAGATAGAAGGAGAGAGAGAGAGAGGAGGAGATATTCCGGTTGTAGCATTTTCTTCAGCATTGTTATTCTGAGTCATTCTTGTACTCGTTCAGACTCACTGTGCATTATGCTTAATCAGACTTTTTAGTGGAGCACGGAGACCTCAAATCGTTAGGTAAGCTGACCAGATCCCATTGTGTGGTTGTACGGTCTACATCTTTGGCGACCATGCTTAATATGAGTTTCACCTTGCCAAAGGTAAGCCATTGTTACAATTTACAGGACTGTCATGTACGTATTCGCAACCTGCGCATGCTGCTTGCGTATGCATACAGTCCACTGACGGTGCTGGACCCGTACGTGATAAGAGACAATAATCATGTCTTACGAAAAAAAAAATCAAAAAAAAAAATTCATGCTATCACAATTGAGAAAGATGCATGGTTTTCGTACATTACCAGTACTTCGAGTGTTTTCA
>JAPXFY010000016.1:46438662-46446162 GCA_030674185.1 Monoplex corrugatus
TGTGACAGTTGGTATCACTTTACCAACTTGGACAAAAAGTCCATCGGAACGATCTGTCATTTGGATTCGTTATATGCAGTGTTTGCAAAGAATAACCAACATTCAACATCAGGAAGAGAGTTCTTGAATGTTATATAGAACTAGTACTGTTGTACGGATGTGAGGCGTGGACAGTCAACAGGCAAAGCCAGAACAAGATTGAGACAGCCGAGATGTGGTTTCTAAGAAGAATGTTGAGAGTTCCATGGACAGCAAAGAAAACAAACGAGACAGTCTTGATGGAGGCAGACACAAGTAGATCATTCATAAAGAAGATTAGGAAAAGACAGGCAACATTTATAGACCATTTTATGAGGAAAGGGGAATTGGAACTCCTGGTCACAACGGAAAAGCTGGAGGGAAAGAGTACCAGGTAGACCCAGAGAGAAAATGCTAGACGGACTTGCAGAGTGGCTGAAGATGAGGAGGGTGGAGGAGATGCTTGGGGCAACAAGAGATAGAGACAGATGGAAGTCCATAATCGCCAACGCCATGCGGCAGGGCACCTGATGATGATGATGAACCACAATTCCCAGCCCTCCATCCCTATATCATTTCATGGATTACAGTGTTGCAGAAATAACATAGAGACGCTGAGCTTGCAGTTCATCGGCTGACATGGATCATTCTCCTGAAAAAAAAAGAAAAAAAAAGCAGTCAAAAATAAAGAGATCCGCTTCACTCGCACAAGCAGAAGTCCATAAACGGCCAAAAGGACATATTCAGCTACATGGACCCGGTGGGTTTGAGCGTCAAACTGCACTGATTTGATAACTGAAGAATCAGCTGACAGAAAACTATTTCAGTTCTATTAATCATGAAGTATGTAAACATGTAGATACGCATGTGCGTATATGTTGATATTCCGAGAGATGTAAAAATAATAATGATACAATTGTATAATCTTCAGACATGTGTATACCTCTATACACTGCGTTATTGATTATTCCGCGAGGGACCATCGAAAAAATAATCAGTCACTTCGAATTTTAGACTGAGTGACCGCCAAATTTGCTCATGCGTTTAGTTCCAGTGGAATTAATCTCATCAGATCCTCCCCTCCCCTCAAAAGTAACTTCTAGATAGGGCACCAGTCGCTGTTGTGTAGTGATTGACGCAACGGACTACCGACTGGAATGTTGTGGGTTCGAATCCCCATCAGTACCTTCCAATATATCATTGTGGGGGTTTTCGGCTCTAACCGTCTCCTACCCATAGTTGGGCGTGCCATTGGCTCATTGGGAAGACTGGAACCACACAGTTGAGTCTCATCCACTTCGTGGATGCGTCATTGAGGGTGTTGCTCAAATCTTCTGACCAACACCACAGGTGTCTGCATCTCTCGGGCCTGGTTGACGCCAGGACACATTATGATAATAAGCGTAGAGTACAACCCTGTCACGCAGTCTCGATCCTAGATCGAAATCCATAGCATCATGATTATCATCCACATCGACATCATCATCATCGCATAGTAAAAACTGTTTCAGCATCTGTGGCCATTAAAGTGGTGTAGAAAATGGGACGAAAAAACAGAGGTGACACAAAGGTAACCTCCCTGAGTGCAATGATCCTTATTAAAAAAAACAAATAAGTAAATAAATAAATAAATAAATAAATAAAACTTCTAGATAGGGCATTTATTAATTTTCTGTAAGAGAGAATTCTTGATACCATAAGCTCCACTTAATCAATGGGGTAAGTAATGTTGCAGAGGGAGGAGTTTTACCGCTGAATAAAGCCGCATCATTCTTCTGCCTATATTTCAGCTGCTGTGCTTTTGTTGTTGTTGTTGTTTCTGTTGTTGTTATTGTTGTTTGTTCTGTCTATGTAGTTGTTCTCTGTACACTAGATCACTAAGTCTTCTGCAGACAGAACAGCTTCGTCATCCCTAGATAGCTCAGATACCAAGTCGTTGATGAGGAGAAGGAAGAGAGTAGGGGAGAGTCCCCTCACTGTAGAACCCCAAGGTGAGGTAGAATTGTGTGTATATGTGCTGTGGTCATGGCTGAAGAAGGCTTCGTTCTGCAGTTATAGAGAAAGGTCTTGATCCAGTGGAACAGATTTCTAACGATGCTTCCTCTCTACAGTTTGATAGGAAGTCCACACGTCCAAAGCTTGTTGAATGCTTTTTGTAGATCTATCAAGGTAGTGACAATCAGCCTGTGCTCTGGAAAGCATTTTAGATCTGTTGTGGCAGATAGTTGGTCTCATCTCTCATGCTGACGTCATTTACACGATCATCTTTGTAGTCTTCACCACGCAGTTGGTCAGGCAAACTAGACCGTGGCTGAAGGTCTGCTTTAGGTTTTTTGCACACTTGAGTATAAGTAACATGTCCCTTCTCCTCATCTATGGCAATGACCTTTTTTGACAACTGCTAAATATTTCTCGAAGTTTGTATATTGCCGCCAAGGCAAGTAAGCCTCTCGTGGCTGACGCCATCTGGACAAAGGGACTTGCTTGCTATCAGTTTCTTTGTCGATATCTTGTTTTCATAAAGAGTAAGGGGCAGTTTCGTGGGTTCCAGTGTGGCCCTGTCGGCGGGCCTTTCTCTATGTTCACATTTTGCTCCTCGCTACTGCTCAGTTCTTACGTGGATGTTGCTTTCCTTGCTTTTAGAAAATGATTTGTTGCTTGTTTTCCGGCAGATAGATAACTAGATAGAAAGAAAGAATGAAAGAATGAAAGAAAGAAAGAAAGAGAAAAAGAAAGAAAGAAAGAAAAAAGAAAGAAAGAAAGAAAGACAGACAAAAAGACAGAAAAATAAACATAGATAAATAGATAGACAGACAGATATACAGACAGATAGACAGACAGATAGATAGATAGATAGATAGTTAGATAGATAGATAGATAGATAGATAGATATATATAGATAGATAGATAGATAGATAGATAGATAAGTGTATATATATGTATGTTTATGTATATGTACATATATATGCTTATCTATATATCTATATATTCTGTATATATGTACATATACATATATGTGACCTCCCACTACGAAATCAGTCTTAACTCGCAGTCAATCGAACAACACTCGGAGCTGAAAAGGTAACTGAGGGTCTATCTGGGGTGTTTTGACTTTTTCTCAAAATTGATTTCTGTAGACTATAATCTATCCTCCACAGAATTTTTTTTCTTGAAAAAATATTATTAATCAATTTAAAATGGTATTTTAATGCACTGATCGCAGCAGAAAGAACGCAATTTCCTACCAAAAGTATCTATTTTTGTCTCTTATTATAAACCATAACCTGTGCAGTACCCTCACATGTAATATACTGACGGAAAGCTCTTTGGTGCACCTTTCAGATAATGACAGCTAAAATTAGAAACAAACTGGGTCAAAGCCACCAAATAAAGAAATTTAAGGAAAATGTGTTGGAGAGCACACAAAAACTTTAGAGACCGTTTTTTTCAAAATGGCCGTCATACATATACATGTACAACTTAATGACTTTAAACATACATAACTTCTACATATTTTTGAGTACAAGCTTTATTCAAGTACCAAAATAATCAGCAGAACGTACACTTTCCAGAGATATGTATATCTCAGAATGCCCAAAATGCTAGTTAAGACTGATTTCGTGGTTGGGAGGTCACATATATCTATGTATATATATATACAGAGAGAGAGAGAGAGTGAAAGAGTGAGAGAGAGAGAGAAAGAGAAAGGAAAGAGAGAGAGAGAGATCAGAATATGGTCGGGAATAGTTAGAACACTTTGAAGAAGTCCGTACCTGGAAATATGAATACAAATATCTAAAACCGTTTTATTATTAGTGTTTGCCTTTTGGACTCTATAGTAAAATAGATACATAGGTAGATACTTAAATAGGTAAACTGACAGAAGATGTTGTATGTACTCTCTTAAATAGACGTGGGTTACTCTCGTATGATATGTCCCTGATGATCATGGATTTGGTTCTATACCAACACTTAGTGGAAGAAAAATCACGGTGAAGTGTATGTGATTGACTCATTGCTTTCAATTGATAACGACCATGAGAAACGAACGTGTCAACACCCTCATCACTCACTCCTCCACTTAGTGTGCATTTTGCCAAATAACCAGACTCAGCTCACCCAAAACTTATGGACAGTCACACACCTTCAGAAACAAATTTCGTATTTGTTATAAGTCAGAATTCACAAGAGAATCAATGAAAAACGCATGTGCTGGGTTGCTGACTACGCTGCACATTTAAAATACTTGGAAGCATGGATCGTTGGTAAAATGAAAGGAATTCCTTGGGTCTGATTTGCACAGAACGTGGATGCAAACATTGTGACCTTGAAGCAGGAGTTGAAAGTCAGTGATTGCAGGCTGTCAGATAAGAGGCCAGAGGTGGCTTGTTTTGTCAAATGGCGTCCTCTGAACGGGGGTAACAGGGAGGTAAGGAGGGCGAAGAATCAGACGAGAGAAGTCAGTGGATACACGAAAAGAGGAAGGGTATGCCAATCAGTGTGAGCCACAGTTAGGACCCTTTGGTTTGGGACGAAAATTATCAGTCCGTATGAACAGCATCGCGTTTAGTTAGCGTGAATGCTGTCATGGTTAGCCTGAATTAGTGTTGTCACGTTTAGCCTGTATTGGTGGTGTTACGGTTAGCCTGTGTTATCGGTGTCACGTCTGGCCTGTGTCACTGAGCTACGTTTAGTGTGTATCAGTGATATCACATTTAGCTTGCACCAATGGTGTCACGCTGAACCTGTATCAGGGGTGTGACGTTGAGCCTGTATCACCAGAATATAGAATGGTGTTACGTTTAGTTTGTATCAGTGGTGTCACGTGTAGTTTGCGTCAGTGGTGTCACGTTTAGCTTGCATCAGTGGTGTCACGTTTAGCTTGCATCAGTGGTGTCACGTTGAGCCTCAATCAAAAGGTGTCATGTTGAGACTATACCATTAGAATCACGTTTAACTTCCATCAGTTGTTTCGCGCTGAGCCTGTATCAGTGCTATCACGTTGAGCCTGTATCAGTGGTGTCACAGTTAGCCTTCATTAATGGTGTCACGTCTGGCCTGTATTACTGATGCCACGTTTAGAATGTATCAGTGGTGTCACGTTGAGTCTATTTCAGTGGTGTCACGTTGATTCTGTATCAGTGGTGTCACGTTGAGCCTATATCAGTGGTGTCACGTTGAGCTATATCAGTGGTGTCACGTTGAGCCTATATCAGTGGTGTCATGTTGAGCCTATATCAGTGGTGTCATGTTGAGCCTATATCAGTGGTGTCACGTTGAGCCTATATCAGTGGTGTCATGTTGAGCCTATATCAGTGGTGTCACGTTGAGCCTATATCAGTGGTGTCACGTTGAGCCTATATCAGTGGTGTCATGTTGAGCCTATATCAGTGGTGTCACGTTGAGCCTATATCAGTGGTGTCATGTTGAGCCTATATCAGTGGTGTCATGTTGAGCCTATATCAGTAGTGTCACGTTGAGCCTGTATCAGTGGTGTCACGTTGAGCCTGTATCAGTGGTGTCACATTGAGCCTATATCAGTGGTGTCATGTTGAGCCTATATCAGTGGTGTCACGTTGAGCCTATATCAGTGGTGTCACGTTGAGCCTGCATCAGTTGTGTCACGTTGAGCCTGTATCAGTGGTGTCACGTTGAGCCTGTATTAGTGGTGTCATGTTGAGCCTGTATCAGTGGTGTCACGTTGAGCCTGTATTAGTGGTGTCATGTTGAGCCTGTATCAGTGGTGTTACGTTGAGCCTGTATCAGTGTTGTCAAGTTGAGCCTGCATCAGTGGTGTCACGTTGAGCCTGTATCAGTGTTGTCACATGGAGCCTATACCAGTGGTGTCACGTTTAGATTGCATCGGTGATGTCACGTTGAGCCTATATCAGTGTTGTCACATGGAGCCTATACCAGTGGTGTCACGTTTAGATTGCATCGGTGATGTCACGTTGAGCCTATATCAGTGTTGTCACATGGAGCTTTATCAGTGGTGTCACGTTGAGCCTATATCAGTGGTATCATGTTGAGCCTATATCAGTGGTGTCACGTCGAGCCTACATCAGTGGTGTTACGCTAAACCCTTATCGGTTGTGTCATGTTGATCCCATATTAGTGGTGTCATGTTGAGCCTATGTTAGTGGTATCACGTTGAGCCTGTATAAGTGGTGTCACGTTTAGTTTCCATCAGTGGTGTCGCGTTGAGCCTGTATCAGTGGTGTCACGTTTAGTTTCCATCAGTGGTGTCGCGTTGAGCCTGTATCAGTGGTGTCACGTTGAGCCTTTATCAGTGGTGTCATGTTGAGCCTGTATCAGTGGTGTCACGTTGAGCCTGTATCAGTGGTGTCACGTTGAGCCTATATCAGTGGTGTCACGTTGAGCCTGTATCAGTGGTGTCACGTTGAGCCTGTATCAGTGGTGTCACGTTGAGCCTATATCAGTGGTGTCATGTTGAGCCTGTATCAGTGGTGTCACGTTGAGCCTGTATCAGTGGTGTCACGTTGAGCCTATATCAGTGGTGTCACGTTGAAGTTGTATCAGAGGTGTCGCGTTGAGCCTGTATCAGTGGTGTCACGTTGAGCCTGTATCAGTGGTGTCACGTTGAGTCTGTATCAGTGGTGTCACGTTGAGCCTGTACCAGTGGTGTCACGTTGAGCCTGTATCAGTGGTGTCACGTTGAGCCTATATCAGTGGTGTCACGTTGAGCCTATATCAGTGGTGTCATGTTCAACCTGTTTTGTGTGAATAAGCGGTGTCATGTTAGCTTCATTACAGATGTCACGTTTAACCTGCATTACCACTGTCACTTTTGATATTAGCGAGGGTATCGTTAGAAAACTAATGCCTGTTAGTAATGTGGGGTTTCAGTGGGTTTACTACGCACAGTAATAGCATGTGATTTCAGTAGGATAACGAATGCCTAATAGTGTGGGGTTTCAGTGGGATGATTAATGCCCATGAATAGTATGGGGTGTCAGTAATTTTACTGATGACTAATAATAGTGTGAGGTTTTAATGGGTTAACTAATATCGATTCATAGCATGAGGCTCCAAAGATTTTACTATTGCCTTCTAAGAGAGTAGATTAATTGTTTTTTTCTTTATGGACCATTAACATTGTGGAACACCAGTGGTTTTTATTGATGCTTGATAATGGTGTTTACCTATAATGACATCGCTATTTGTCTATTGTTAACAGACTGGCTCTACCGATCAACAGTGTGCATACTGAGAGAAACTTACCATTAGTTATCAACGATGGTAGAATTATCAGACATCAGCATTATCAACAACGAGTCTAAGCATGTCTGAAGACTGACTGCTACATGTATATTTTGCACAAGATTTCAGTGCTACAACATACAACAAATTACCTAGAAGTACTAAAAATCGAAACTTAATCAGAGCAAGAAGTATTTGAAAATACTTAAGAATCTGGAATTGTCTTATTTTTTTACGGGGTTTCCATCTATTTGTTTGTTT
>JAPXFY010000016.1:46451162-46458662 GCA_030674185.1 Monoplex corrugatus
GTATTGTGTTGTAGTGCTTTGTGAGTTGACTGTGCTGTAGGTGTTGGTTGTATCTGTTTGCTGTAGTTGTCGTGTATTGTGTTTGTAGTGTGCTGTGTTTGTACTGTGCTGTAGTGTATTGTACTGTGTTGCTGTAGTGTACTTGCTGTATCTGTTGTGTTGTAGTGCTGTGTTGTGCTGTAGTGTTGTACTGTACTGTAGTGCTGTATTGTGTTGTAGTGCTGTGTTGTGCTGTAGTGTTGTACTGTGCTGTAGTGCTGTATTGTGTTGTAGTGCTGTACCTTTCTATGTCGTGTCGTAATGCTGTGTTGTGCTGTAGTGTTGTACTGTGCTGTAGTGTTGTACTGTGCTGTAGTGCTGTATTGTGTTGTAGTGCTGTATCTTTCTATGTTGTGTCGTAATGCTGTGTTGTGCTGTAGTGTTCTACTGTGCTGTAGTGCTGTATTGTGTTGTAGTGCTGTATCTTTCTATGTTGTGTCGTAATGCTGTGTTGTGCTGTAGTGTTGTACTGTGCTGTAGTGCTGTATTGTGTTGTAGTGCTGTATCTTTCTATGTTGTGTCGTAATGCTGTGTTGTGCTGTAGTGTTGTACTGTACTGTAGTACTGTATTGTGTTGTAGTGCTGTATCTTTCTATGTTGTGTCGTAATGCTGTGTTGTGCTGTAGTGTTGTGCTGTAGTGTTGTGCTGTAGTGTTGTGCTGTAGTGTTGTGCTGTAGTGTTGTGCTGTAGTGTTGTGCTGTAGTGTTGTACTGTACTGTAGTACTGTATTGTGTTGTAGTGCTGTATCTTTCTATGTTGTGTCGTAATGCTGTGTTGTGCTGTAGTGTTGTACTGTACTGTAGTACTGTATTGTGTTGTAGTGGTGTCATGCTATAATGTGCTGTAGTGTTGTGCTGTAGTGTTGTGCTGTAGTGTTGTGCTGTAGTGTTGTACTGTACTGTAGTACTGTATTGTGTTGTAGTGCTGTATCTTTCTATGTTGTGTCGTAATGCTGTGTTGTGCTGTAGTGTTGTACTGTACTGTAGTACTGTATTGTGTTGTAGTGGTGTCATGCTATAATGTGCTGTAATGCTGTAGTGCTGAATCACACTGTAATGCTGTATTGTGCTGTAGTACTGTATTGTGTTGTAGTGCTGTCATGCTGTATTGTGCTGTAATGCTGTAGTGCTGAATCACACTGTAATACTGTATTGTGCTGTAGTACTGTATTGTGTTGTAGTGCTGTCATGCTGTATTGTGCTGTAATGCTGTAGTGCTGAATTACACTGTAATGCTGTATTGTGCTGTAGTACTGTAGTGTGTGTAGTGCTGTCATGCTGTATTGTGCTGTAATGCTGTAGTGCTGAATTACACTGTAATGCTGTAGTGCTGAATTACACTGTAATGCTGTATTGTACTGTAGTACTGTATTATGCAGCAGTGCTCTATTGTGCGTGATGCTGCAATATAATAAAGTGGTCTATTGAGCTATAGTGCACCGCTACTATACTATACAACACAATCGTACAGTATGGCACTACGTCACAATACAGCACTACAGCACTGCAGCACAATACAGCACTGCAGCACAATACAGCACTACAGCACTGCAGCACAATACAGCACTACAACACTGCAGCACATACAGCACTGCAGCACAATACAGCACTGCAGCACTGCAGCACAATACAGCACTGCAGTACAATACAGCACTACAGCACTGCAGTACAATACAGCGCTACAGCACTGCAGCACAATACAGCACTGCAGCACTGCAGCACAATACAGCACTACAGCACTGCAGTACAATACAGCACTGCAGCACAATACAGCACTACAGCTTACAGAACAATTCAAGTACTGTAGTGCTGTACTGAATTGTAGTGCTGTATTGTGGTGTAGTGCTGTATTGTGGTGTAGTGCTGTATTGTGGTGTAGTGTTGTATTGTGTGTTGTAGTGTTGTGTTGTGTTGTAGTGTTGTGTTGCACTGTGGTATTATACCCATGTGTATTGTGCTGCAGTGCTCTCTTGTACTGTATTTGCTGTAGGACTGCATTGTGCCATGGTGCTAAAATGCTGTATTGTGCTGTAGTGCTGTAGCGCTTTAATGCTGTATCGTTCTGCACTGTGTGGTAGTGCTGTTTTCTGTTGAAGTCCTTTCTCATTTCATTTTGGTGTAGTCCCACATTGTGCTGCGTTGTGTTGAAATTATGTATTGTATTGCTGTGCTGTATTGTGCTGTTATGCTGTTTTGTGATGCATATTGTTGAAATGATGTATTGTGATGCAATGCAGTCTTGTGCTGTAGTGTGCTGTAGTGCTGTACTGAGCTGCAATGTGTTGAATTTTTGTATTGTACTTACATTGCTGCATTCTTCTGTCATGCTGTTTTGTGCTGCATATTGTTGAAATGATGTATTGTGATGCAATGCTGTCTTGTGCTATAATACCATATATTGCTGTATAGTGCTGATGTGAGCTGTAGTGCTGCATTGTGCTGTACTGCTCTGGAAAGTTACAAACGGATCAGAAATACGGTGCGTGTTGTACGGAATGTGTAAAGATTCCACTGTTTTCTGCAATGTACTCGTAGAAGCCCCAAAGGCACAGTGGTACTTTTTCATCTTAAACGTTTAGAATACTTCTGTGATTCAGGAGAGTGAAAGATAGAAAATCATGATTATAAAAAAAATTGACACATTAACGCAATGTAGCTTTCATTCTCCGAAACAAAAATATTTGACATGAATGAAAAAAATATCATGCTGCTTGGGTATTTTAACAATCCTGAAGTTAATATCAAAATGTTTTGTTTATTTTTTAAAATGTGAAAGACCTTGAGTTTGTAGGTGAACATCCGTATTTTCCACAGAGAGAGACACGCTTAAACAAAGAGAAAGAGAGACAGAGACACTGACAGAGAGATAGAGACAGAAAGAAATACGGAGAGAGAGAGAGAGAGAGAGAGAGAGAGAGAGAGAGAGAGAGAGATGGAGAGAGAGACACAAACAGACAGAGAGACAGAAGAGGGGAGGGTAAAGCAACACATAATCCTCCCAACGCGACAGGAATGTCTCCTATTTTTTTTTTTTTTTTTTGGGGGGGGGGGGGGGTTCCCTTGTCGTAACCACCAAATCACATTCTTTTCTGGGAAACAAAATCATCTTATTCCGGCTAGCGGCAGCTAGTGTTGTAGCATCCCACACATACACTGGTATCTGCGCAGGTGGATGGACCAAAAATTGCTGACATTTCTAAAATCTATATGTCCCCTGTGTTTTGAGTGCACTGGAACGTGAGCATTTTCTACACCACTGGCTGGAAGACCAGGTATTGCGAAACAGCAATTATGATGGGGAAAAAAAAAGGTAATTAGAGAAATCGATTTATGAGTAAATAAATGAATAAGTATATAACAAATAGATAAATAAACGAACAAATGAATAAGTAGAATAAATGAATAAATACATATATCAAAGGTCTATATGTATGTATATATATATATATATATATATATATATATATATATATATGTATATGTATATATATATACATATGTATATATATATATACATATGTATGTTTAGACATATATATCTATATATATATATATATATCTACATGCATGTATCTATGTATACATGCATATATATATACATGTGTGTGTGTGTTTGTGTGTGTGTGTGTATGTGTGTGTGTTCATACATGTATGTATACATACATATATGTATACATGTATATGTACACACACAAACGCACAGACACAACACACACACTCACACACACACATACATACACACACACATATATATATATATTATATATATATCTATATGTATATATATGTATATATATATATATATATATATATATATATGTGTGTGTGTGTGCATGTGTGTATACATATATGCATATGTACAATATATATATATATATATATATATATATATATATATGTGTGTGTGTGTCCATATATATATATACATGCATACATATATATATTTATATATATATATATATATATGTGTGTGTGTGTGTGTGTGTATATGTATATGTATATAGGTAGAAAGAAACTCTAGGGAGAGCTAGACAACAGAAGGTCTTCAGAGAAGTAACCCCCTTTAGACAAGTGTTTCGGCCCTGAATTCCTTACACTCTCGGGGGGCCGGGCCACATCCAGGTCATGACTCCTGGATGCCCTTCTGCTGTTGTCTATTTTTATTTTTATTTTCCCACGCCGGGTAGCGAACCTGGGCGATTCTGCGCTTCAGAACTGCGGTACGCGGTTTTACCAATGTGCTAACGGGGCACACATCATCTGTAGGGAATTTAATCCTTATGAAGTTCACTTTTGGTTCCTCCTTGCCCAGATCCAGCTTGAGCTCCTTTCTGCTGCCTCTGCCATCGCTTTAAGGGCTCTAGTCCTCTTCTTCCCAGAAATGGCGAGTTGTTTCATGAGATCATAAGCGGAGGTGCCCACAAACCCTCTTGCCCCGACCTCTATGGCGAAGATTTTGACCCGCAGACCTGCTTTCTTCAGGGTGCTGACAAGACCGGCGTATTTTTCGGTCTTGTAGATATGTGCTTCTTCCATTCTGCTTTCGTATGGCACAGTGAGTTCTATCAGAATCACTTGTTTCGAGGAGTCAGAGTGGAGAGCGATGTCTGGTCTCATGCCTGTCTTGCTGATGACATCTGGGTAATTTCTCCACTCTGGGAGGTCTGCTGTACACTCCCAGTCGACTGCTCCATCCAGAAGACCCTTTGGCAATGTGCTGGTTGTCATAGCACTTTCGGGCCAGACCTGTTTCCCTCCTGCTTTGTAGAACTTTGTCATAGCAATTGGTGCGTTTGGGGTCATGGTTTTTTCGCTAACCACGTCTGTGATCACTTTCAGAACTTGGTTGTGCCTCCATGTATACCTTCCTTGGGCTAGCGCTACTTTGCAAGAGCTTAGGACATGTTCCACTGTTTGTTTCTTCTGACAGAGCGGACATGCTGGGTCGTCTGATTTCCCCCATTTCACTAAGTTTGCATTCGAGGGGAGCAGGTCATATACAGATCTGAGGAGGAAGCTTATCCTTAGAGGAGCCATGTGCCACATATCGTTCCAGCTGAGACTTCTTTGGAGTGCACTGTCCCATGTTGTCCATTGCCCCTGTTGACCTTGCTGGACTGCCTTCTGCACTCTTTTGACATCTTCTTCTTCCTTCAACTCCTGTATGATCATGTCTCTTTTTTCCTTCCCTTTGGCTTTGGACCACCACTGCATTTTTGTTGCTCCCAGTCCCTGTCTGTTGGTTTGCGTGTGTCCAATTATTTCTTTGATGCTGAGGTTTCTCTTGGCATTGTTTACAGCCTCTTGGACTTTCCACTTTCTGCCAGTTCTCAGCTTTGGATGAACTGATCTCACGATATTGTCTTCCGATTCCTCCAGCATGCTCAACAGTCTTGCTTTTCCAACTTTGTATTCCTCCACTATGGATTTGAGAGGTAGCTTCAGCATTGCTTGACGACAGTAGAATGCAACATCAGTGAGACCAGGTGGGACACCGAGCCATTTTCTTGTGTATTTGTTGATTTTGGCTTCCATTGCTTCCACTGTGCTGGTGCAAATGTCATAGATTAGCAGTGGCCACAGCAGCTTTGGTATCAGCATGAACTGTAGACACCAGACTTTGTATTTGCCTGGCAGTCCGCAGTTATCTATTTTCTTCAGGCCTTCTTCTGCTGTTTGCTTGGTTTCACATCCCCTTTGTGTGTCTTTCAGGGAGTCATCATACCATCTTCCGAGACTTTTTACTGGCTCTTCTGTGACAGTGGGGATGGCTTGGTTGGCTACCATGAATTTGACTGAATCTGCCACTTTTCCTTTTCGCAGTGAGAGACTTCGGGATTTCTTAGGTTTGAACCTCATTCTTGAAGAGGCCACCAGCTCATCCAGCTGCTTTAAGATTTGGTGTGTCTCTTCCTCATCCGTGGACAAGACTGTTGTGTCATCCATGAAAGCTTTCAGAGGAGGCATTTGGTATCCATCTCCCAGATTCACTGGACCTGAATTCTTCATTGCAGCTTTCAAGATGACTTCCATTGCCAACACGAACAGTATGGGAGAGATTGCACAGCCCATTGCAATGCCCACCTCTAGGTCTATCCAGTCCGTGGTGTATTCTTTGGTAGAGAACCGCATTGAGAATCCTTGGAAATACTTCCTCAGCATTGTTCGGATGTTTTCTGGGATGTGATACATTTTAAGAGCCAGCTGGATCATATCGTGTGGAACTGATCCATATGCATTCGCCAGATCAAGCCAAACTACGTCAATGTCTCTCTTCTCTGTTCTTGCTTTTTGGATGGCATCCCAAATCAACGTGGCATGTTCCAAGCATCCAGGCATTCCTGGTATGCCTCCCTTTTGGACTGACATATCCAGATACTTGTTTTCAGTCAGGTATTTTGTCAATCTTGCTGCCATAACAGAGAAGAAGATTTTCCCCTCGACGTTCAGAAGTGATATTGGCCTGAACTGATTGATGCTGCTGGAGTTCTGCTCCTTCGGAATGTACACTCCTTCAGCTCTCATCCATTGGTCGCTGATCTTCTGGTTCCTCCATGCTGATCGAATCATCTTGTGGAGCCATTCGAGCACTTTTGGGCATTTCTTGTAGAGCAGGTATGGTATTCCGTTTGGTCCAGGTGCTGACTTGGCTCTGGCTTTCTTTACTACGTTCTTCACTTCATCCAGTGTTGGTGGTTTCTTATTGAATTTTCCTTCTGGCGCTGCAGGCCAAACCAGATTCTGGATTTCAAGTGGTGCCTCGCGCTGAGAATCGGAATATGTTTCCTTCTCCTCATCTATGGCAATGACCTTTTTTGACAACTGCTAAATATTTCTCGAAGTTTGTATATTGCCGCCAAGGCAAGTAAGCCTCTCGTGGCTGACGCCCCAGAAGATCTGCACGTCTCAGTACTGTGCTGGGTGTATAATTGTTATAAAAATTGACTGCTCACCAATTCGCATTTTATACGCTGAAGACAAGAAATTCTTTAACAGCAGTATTGACTTATTAAGTGCGTTTCTTGATATATTTATGAAAGAAGTCTCTATTGAAGAAGAAGAGGAATCTTATCCTTGTGAAGTTGTTTAAATTAAACGACTGTGTGAGCTTCAGTGCAGGTATCCAAACTTTGCGAAATCAGACACTGTAGGAGAGTCTGATGATTGTGAAACTGTTTTAACTGTGAAGTTTTTAGTGTGAGAGCGTTCAAACTCTTGTGAAATCTGAAGCTGAAAGAGAATGTTATGATCGTGAAATTGCTTTAAAGGACGTGGATTTCTGTGTGAACATTCAAACTGTGTGAAATTTGAAACAGAAAAGAAATATTACAATCGTGAAACTGTTTTAAGTAGGGCCTACTGTGAACTTCACTGTGAATATTCATATTGTGTGAAACTGATCTCGGTCTCTTGGTGTGCATCGTGATGATGGCTCTGATTCTCAGCCGATATTTGATACTG
>JAPXFY010000016.1:46463662-46471162 GCA_030674185.1 Monoplex corrugatus
GTCGTAATGCTGTGTTGTGCTGTAGTGTTGTGCTGTAGTGTTGTGCTGTAGTGTTGTGCTGTAGTGTTGTGCTGTAGTGTTGTGCTGTAGTGTTGTGCTGTAGTGTTGTACTGTACTGTAGTACTGTATTGTGTTGTAGTGCTGTATCTTTCTATGTTGTGTCGTAATGCTGTGTTGTGCTGTAGTGTTGTACTGTACTGTAGTACTGTATTGTGTTGTAGTGGTGTCATGCTATAATGTGCTGTAGTGTTGTGCTGTAGTGTTGTGCTGTAGTGTTGTGCTGTAGTGTTGTACTGTACTGTAGTACTGTATTGTGTTGTAGTGCTGTATCTTTCTAGTTGTGTCGTAATGCTGTTGTTGTGCTGTAGTGTTGTACTGTACTGTAGTACTGTATTGTGTTGTAGTGGTGTCATGCTATAATGTGCTGTAATGCTGTAGTGCTGAATCACACTGTAATGCTGTATTGTGCTGTAGTACTATATTGTGTTGTAGTGCTGTCATGCTGTATTGTGCTGTAATGCTGTAGTGCTGAATCACACTGTAATACTGTATTGTGCTGTAGTACTGTATTGTGTTGTAGTGCTGTCATGCTGTATTGTGCTGTAATGCTGTAGTGCTGAATTACACTGTAATGCTGTATTGTGCTGTAGTACTGTAGTGTGTTGTAGTGCTGTCATGCTGTATTGTGCTGTAATGCTGTAGTGCTGAATTACACTGTAATGCTGTAGTGCTGAATTACACTGTAATGCTGTATTGTACTGTAGTACTGTATTATGCAGCAGTGCTCTATTGTGCGTGATGCTGCAATATAATAAAGTGGTCTATTGAGCTATAGTGCACCGCTACTATACTATACAACACAATCGTACAGTATGGCACTACGTCACAATACAGCACTACAGCACTGCAGCACAATACAGCACTGCAGCACAATACAGCACTACAGCACTGCAGCACAATACAGCACTACAACACTGCAGCACATACAGCACTGCAGCACAATACAGCACTGCAGCACTGCAGCACAATACAGCACTGCAGTACAATACAGCACTACAGCACTGCAGTACAATACAGCGCTACAGCACTGCAGCACAATACAGCACTGCAGCACTGCAGCACAATACAGCACTACAGCACTGCAGTACAATACAGCACTGCAGCACAATACAGCACTACAGCTTACAGAACAATTCAAGTACTGTAGTGCTGTACTGAATTGTAGTGCTGTATTGTGGTGTAGTGCTGTATTGTGGTGTAGTGCTGTATTGTGGTGTAGTGTTGTATTGTGTTGTAGTGTTGTGTTGTGTTGTAGTGTTGTGTTGCACTGTGGTATTATACCCATGTGTATTGTGCTGCAGTGCTCTCTTGTACTGTATTTGCTGTAGGACTGCATTGTGCCATGGTGCTAAAATGCTGTATTGTGCTGTAGTGCTGTAGCGCTTTAATGCTGTATCGTTCTGCACTGTGTGGTAGTGCTGTTTTCTGTTGAAGTCCTTTCTCATTTCATTTTGGTGTAGTCCCACATTGTGCTGCGTTGTGTTGAAATTATGTATTGTATTGCTGTGCTGTATTGTGCTGTTATGCTGTTTTGTGATGCATATTGTTGAAATGATGTATTGTGATGCAATGCAGTCTTGTGCTGTAGTGTGCTGTAGTGCTGTACTGAGCTGCAATGTGTTGAATTTTTGTATTGTACTTACATTGCTGCATTCTTCTGTCATGCTGTTTTGTGCTGCATATTGTTGAAATGATGTATTGTGATGCAATGCTGTCTTGTGCTATAATACCATATATTGCTGTATAGTGCTGATGTGAGCTGTAGTGCTGCATTGTGCTGTACTGCTCTGGAAAGTTACAAACGGATCAGAAATACGGTGCGTGTTGTACGGAATGTGTAAAGATTCCACTGTTTTCTGCAATGTACTCGTAGAAGCCCCAAAGGCACAGTGGTACTTTTTCATCTTAAACGTTTAGAATACTTCTGTGATTCAGGAGAGTGAAAGATAGAAAATCATGATTATAAAAAAAATTGACACATTAACGCAATGTAGCTTTCATTCTCCGAAACAAAAATATTTGACATGAATGAAAAAAATATCATGCTGCTTGGGTATTTTAACAATCCTGAAGTTAATATCAAAATGTTTTGTTTATTTTTTAAAATGTGAAAGACCTTGAGTTTGTAGGTGAACATCCGTATTTTCCACAGAGAGAGACACGCTTAAACAAAGAGAAAGAGAGACAGAGACACTGACAGAGAGATAGAGACAGAAAGAAATACGGAGAGAGAGAGAGAGAGAGAGAGAGAGAGAGAGAGAGAGAGATGGAGAGAGAGACACAAACAGACAGAGAGACAGAAGAGGGGAGGGTAAAGCAACACATAATCCTCCCAACGCGACAGGAATGTCTCCTATTTTTTTTTTTTTTTTTTTGGGGGGGGGGGGGGGGGTTCCCTTGTCGTAACCACCAAATCACATTCTTTTCTGGGAAACAAAATCATCTTATTCCGGCTAGCGGCAGCTAGTGTTGTAGCATCCCACACATACACTGGTATCTGCGCAGGTGGATGGACCAAAAATTGCTGACATTTCTAAAATCTATATGTCCCCTGTGTTTTGAGTGCACTGGAACGTGAGCATTTTCTACACCACTGGCTGGAAGACCAGGTATTGCGAAACAGCAATTATGATGGGGAAAAAAAAAAGGTAATTAGAGAAATCGATTTATGAGTAAATAAATGAATAAGTATATAACAAATAGATAAATAAACGAACAAATGAATAAGTAGAATAAATGAATAAATACATATATCAAAGGTCTATATGTATGTATATATATATATATATATATATATATATATATATATATATATGTATATGTATATATATATACATATGTATATATATATATACATATGTATGTTTAGACATATATATCTATATATATATATATATATCTACATGCATGTATCTATGTATACATGCATATATATATACATGTGTGTGTGTGTGTTTGTGTGTGTGTGTGTATGTGTGTGTGTTCATACATGTATGTATACATACATATATGTATACATGTATATGTACACACACAAACGCACAGACACAACACACACACTCACACACACACATACATACACACACACATATATATATATATTATATATATATCTATATGTATATATATGTATATATATATATATATATATATATATAATATGTGTGTGTGTGTGCATGTGTGTATACATATATGCATATGTACATATATATATATATATATATATATATATATATATATGTGTGTGTGTGTCCATATATATATATACATGCATACATATATATATTTATATATATATATATATATATATGTGTGTGTGTGTGTGTGTGTATATGTATATGTATATAGGTAGAAAGAAACTCTAGGGAGAGCTAGACAACAGAAGGTCTTCAGAGAAGTAACCCCCTTTAGACAAGTGTTTCGGCCCTGAATTCCTTACACTCTCGGGGGGCCGGGCCACATCCAGGTCATGACTCCTGGATGCCCTTCTGCTGTTGTCTATTTTTATTTTTATTTTCCCACGCCGGGTAGCGAACCTGGGCGATTCTGCGCTTCAGAACTGCGGTACGCGGTTTTACCAATGTGCTAACGGGGCACACATCATCTGTAGGGAATTTAATCCTTATGAAGTTCACTTTTGGTTCCTCCTTGCCCAGATCCAGCTTGAGCTCCTTTCTGCTGCCTCTGCCATCGCTTTAAGGGCTCTAGTCCTCTTCTTCCCAGAAATGGCGAGTTGTTTCATGAGATCATAAGCGGAGGTGCCCACAAACCCTCTTGCCCCGACCTCTATGGCGAAGATTTTGACCCGCAGACCTGCTTTCTTCAGGGTGCTGACAAGACCGGCGTATTTTTCGGTCTTGTAGATATGTGCTTCTTCCATTCTGCTTTCGTATGGCACAGTGAGTTCTATCAGAATCACTTGTTTCGAGGAGTCAGAGTGGAGAGCGATGTCTGGTCTCATGCCTGTCTTGCTGATGACATCTGGGTAATTTCTCCACTCTGGGAGGTCTGCTGTACACTCCCAGTCGACTGCTCCATCCAGAAGACCCTTTGGCAATGTGCTGGTTGTCATAGCACTTTCGGGCCAGACCTGTTTCCCTCCTGCTTTGTAGAACTTTGTCATAGCAATTGGTGCGTTTGGGGTCATGGTTTTTTCGCTAACCACGTCTGTGATCACTTTCAGAACTTGGTTGTGCCTCCATGTATACCTTCCTTGGGCTAGCGCTACTTTGCAAGAGCTTAGGACATGTTCCACTGTTTGTTTCTTCTGACAGAGCGGACATGCTGGGTCGTCTGATTTCCCCCATTTCACTAAGTTTGCATTCGAGGGGAGCAGGTCATATACAGATCTGAGGAGGAAGCTTATCCTTAGAGGAGCCATGTGCCACATATCGTTCCAGCTGAGACTTCTTTGGAGTGCACTGTCCCATGTTGTCCATTGCCCCTGTTGACCTTGCTGGACTGCCTTCTGCACTCTTTTGACATCTTCTTCTTCCTTCAACTCCTGTATGATCATGTCTCTTTTTTCCTTCCCTTTGGCTTTGGACCACCACTGCATTTTTGTTGCTCCCAGTCCCTGTCTGTTGGTTTGCGTGTGTCCAATTATTTCTTTGATGCTGAGGTTTCTCTTGGCATTGTTTACAGCCTCTTGGACTTTCCACTTTCTGCCAGTTCTCAGCTTTGGATGAACTGATCTCACGATATTGTCTTCCGATTCCTCCAGCATGCTCAACAGTCTTGCTTTTCCAACTTTGTATTCCTCCACTATGGATTTGAGAGGTAGCTTCAGCATTGCTTGACGACAGTAGAATGCAACATCAGTGAGACCAGGTGGGACACCGAGCCATTTTCTTGTGTATTTGTTGATTTTGGCTTCCATTGCTTCCACTGTGCTGGTGCAAATGTCATAGATTAGCAGTGGCCACAGCAGCTTTGGTATCAGCATGAACTGTAGACACCAGACTTTGTATTTGCCTGGCAGTCCGCAGTTATCTATTTTCTTCAGGCCTTCTTCTGCTGTTTGCTTGGTTTCACATCCCCTTTGTGTGTCTTTCAGGGAGTCATCATACCATCTTCCGAGACTTTTTACTGGCTCTTCTGTGACAGTGGGGATGGCTTGGTTGGCTACCATGAATTTGACTGAATCTGCCACTTTTCCTTTTCGCAGTGAGAGACTTCGGGATTTCTTAGGTTTGAACCTCATTCTTGAAGAGGCCACCAGCTCATCCAGCTGCTTTAAGATTTGGTGTGTCTCTTCCTCATCCGTGGACAAGACTGTTGTGTCATCCATGAAAGCTTTCAGAGGAGGCATTTGGTATCCATCTCCCAGATTCACTGGACCTGAATTCTTCATTGCAGCTTTCAAGATGACTTCCATTGCCAACACGAACAGTATGGGAGAGATTGCACAGCCCATTGCAATGCCCACCTCTAGGTCTATCCAGTCCGTGGTGTATTCTTTGGTAGAGAACCGCATTGAGAATCCTTGGAAATACTTCCTCAGCATTGTTCGGATGTTTTCTGGGATGTGATACATTTTAAGAGCCAGCTGGATCATATCGTGTGGAACTGATCCATATGCATTCGCCAGATCAAGCCAAACTACGTCAATGTCTCTCTTCTCTGTTCTTGCTTTTTGGATGGCATCCCAAATCAACGTGGCATGTTCCAAGCATCCAGGCATTCCTGGTATGCCTCCCTTTTGGACTGACATATCCAGATACTTGTTTTCAGTCAGGTATTTTGTCAATCTTGCTGCCATAACAGAGAAGAAGATTTTCCCCTCGACGTTCAGAAGTGATATTGGCCTGAACTGATTGATGCTGCTGGAGTTCTGCTCCTTCGGAATGTACACTCCTTCAGCTCTCATCCATTGGTCGCTGATCTTCTGGTTCCTCCATGCTGATCGAATCATCTTGTGGAGCCATTCGAGCACTTTTGGGCATTTCTTGTAGAGCAGGTATGGTATTCCGTTTGGTCCAGGTGCTGACTTGGCTCTGGCTTTCTTTACTACGTTCTTCACTTCATCCAGTGTTGGTGGTTTCTTATTGAATTTTCCTTCTGGCGCTGCAGGCCAAACCAGATTCTGGATTTCAAGTGGTGCCTCGCGCTGAGAATCGGAATATGTTTCCCTGAGATGCTGCTCTAGGGTTTCCTTGCCCACTGTGAGAGTCCCTGATTTGGGTTGTTCAAACAGCTTTCTTGCAAAGTCAAAGGGATCTTTGAAAGAAACGATCTTGAGTCTTCTTCTTTTTGCTCTTTCTTCGCCTTGCTGATTCCACTTTGCTGAGAGCATTGTGTTTGGCCTTCAGATCTTTCCAGAGTTCCAGGAGCCCTTGCTTCTCGAATTCTGAGGCAGTTTTCATTCGCTTTTTAAGCTTCCTTTTCTCCCTCCGGATGCTCTCCATCTGTTGCTGTCTTCTGGATTTCTGGGGAGGCGTTTTTGTCTTTGGCTGCTTCACTCCATAAGTGTCCCTGCAGATAGAGTATATGATGTCTCCGTATGTGTCAAGTTTGTGTTCCAGCGTACTGTTTCCTATTAGCGCATTCAGCTTAAGGACAAGTTCCTCATCTAATTTCTCCCATTGTTCTTTTGCACCGGCAGGCGGCAAATTGAGTTTTCCACGTTTGGCGTTAAGAGCTTGTGCAAAATCCGCATCAGAACCGTCAGCGTGGATGTCCTTGGCACTATGGTTTAAATCCTGGCCTTGGTCATCCAACGTCTCACCTGCTATCGCAGTGCGCTGCTGCTGGTTCGTATGTGTCTTCAAACAGCCCATTTTTGTCCTGTGGATCTTCATGCCGCGTTTGGTGGTGAATCTCCTTCCACACGCACACGGAAATTCCATCTGGTCATTAATCATGATCCGTTGTGCGTTTCCAGTCGTGATGGAGTCAGTGCCGATGGATTCATCATTCTCTCCCCCTTTCGGTGAATCCTGGGAGCATCTTTCATTTAAAGAACTCGTGGCATGTTATCAAAGGCAAGGTGGGAAGCCAACCCACAAAGCCCGCAGATCTAGTCTTTCCCAGTGTCCTTCGGTCTTTCCCGAATGTCCTCCGAACTATTCCGGAAGTCAATGGATTGACCATGTGCAGGTAGAAAGAAACTCTAGGGAGAGCTAGACAACAGAAGGTCTTCAGAGAAGTAACCCCCTTTAGACAAGTGTTTCGGCCCTGAATTCCTTACACTCTCGGGGGGCCGGGCCACATCCAGGTCATGACTCCTGGATGCCCTTCTGCTGTTGTCTATTTTTATTTTTATTTTCCCACGCCGGGTAGCGAACCTGGGCGATTCTGCGCTTCAGAACTGCGGTACGCGGTTTTACCAATGTGCTAACGGGGCACACATCATCTGTAGGGAATTTAATCCTTATGAAGTTCACTTTTGGTTCCTCCTTGCCCAGATCCAGCTTGAGCTCCTTTCTGCTGCCTCTGCCA
>JAPXFY010000016.1:46476162-46481162 GCA_030674185.1 Monoplex corrugatus
TAATGACGCGGTTGTCAAATACTCTACAGCATTGTAATACATCGCCATCTGTTGTGTTGTGAAGAGATGCGTTGTGTTGTTTTATAGTGTGATATAGTGTCATGTGTTTGTTCGGTATCGTTGGGTTTGCTCTCTTGTGTTTTATCGTCTCGTCTTGTATCGTATCAATCGTATCGTATCGTATCGCATTGCGTCGCATCGTAACATATTGTATACCGTACAGTACAGTACAGTACAGTATCGTATTGTATCGTATCGTAATGTGTCGTATCGCATCGTATTGCATTGCATCGCTTTGTCTTATACCACAACGCGTTGTGTTGTATTACATTGTATTCTAAAGTATTGCATTGCATTGTATCGCGTCACATAGAATCGTGTTATGTTGCATTGTATCGCGTCACATGGAATCGTGTTATGTTGCATTGTATCGTGTCACATAGAATCGTGTTATGTTGCATTGTATCGCGTCACATAGAATCGTGTTATGTTGCATTGTATCGTGTCACATAGAATCGTGTTATGTTGCATTGTATCGCGTCACATAGAATCGTGTTATGTTGCATTGTATCGCGTCACATAGAATCGTGTTATGTTGCATTGTATCGCGTCACATAGAATCGTGTTATGTTGCATTGTATCGCGTCACATAGAATCGTGTTATGTTGCATTGTATCGCGTCACATAGAATCGTGTTATGTTGCATTGTATCGCGTCACATAGAATCGTGTTATGTTGCATTGTATCGCGTCACATAGAATCGTGTTATGTTGCATTGTATCGCGTCACATAGAATCGTGTTATGTTGCATTGTATCGCGTCACATAGAATCGTGTTATGTTGCATTGTATCGCGTCACATAGAATCGTGTTATGTTGCATTGTATCGCGTCACATAGAATCGTGTTATGATGCATTGTATCGCGTCACATAGAATCGTGTTATGTTGCATTGTATCGCGTCACATAGAATCGTGTTATGTTGCATTGTATCGCGTCACATAGAATCGTGTTATGTTGCATTGTATCGTGTCACATAGAATCGTGTTATGTTGCATTGTATCGCGTCACATAGAATCGTGTTATGTTGCATTGTATCGCGTCACATAGAATCGTGTTATGTTGCATTGTATCGCGTCACATAGAATCGTGTTATGTTGCATTGTATCGTGTCACATAGAATCGTGTTATGTTGCATTGTATCGCGTCACATAGAATCGTGTTATGTTGCATTGTATCGTATCGTACTGAATCGCATCGTATTTGTATTGTACTTATTGTTTATTTTTACGACGGGAAATCTAGATTGCTTTTACCTCTAAATGGCATAACAATATAATACAAAGCATACAACAGTAGCTTGAATTTCTGCAGTATGGAGGGCAAGAGAGCACCAGGTAGACTCAGGGAGAAAATACTGGACGGACTTGCAGGTTGGCTTAGGACAGAGAGGGTGGAAGATGTGCTTGCGGCAACAAGGGACAGATATATATGGAGGGCCATGATCGCCAAGGCCATGTGGCAGGGCACATGATGATGATGATGATGATGATGATGATGATGATGATAGATGATGAGATGATGAGGATGATGACGACGACGACGATGACGACGATGATGATGATGATGATGGTGATGATGGTGATGATGGTGGTGATGGTGATGATGGTGATGGTGATTGTGATAGTGATGATGGTGATGGTGATAGTGATGATGATGATGATGCTGATAGTGATGATGATGCCATAATCATCTCGGATCTTATCCATCACGTGCCATCTGTGGCGTTTTTGCACATGGAATTTATTCCTAGCGCGGAGACGCCATGTTGAGAAATTGAACCTGAAACTGAATATGCATATGAGCAATGTTTGGATTTCTGCCAAATGATAACAATGAGTTCATGCAATGCGTTTAAATGACTCACCTTTGTTTTAAGATATTCTTGGGTTAAAAAGTAAAGGAAAAAGGATAGTCAAATGTCTCGAATAGCATAACTGTCTAACAAAAAATAAAATAAGATATTGGGCAGGGGAGTTATAATTATTGTTAAACCCAAAAAAGAGAAAGATTGCTTTCCTCATGGGCTACAGAAAATCGAGGAATGGTTAAAAATGATACTGCTTGAGACCTGAGAGCTTTGGAAGATGTGTAAGGCAGGAGCAAATGTGACATTTATGTTGACATGGTATTTGAACTTAGACACTGAAAGCAATATGTTAGTTTTATGCCCCTTTATTTCCTTGATGTTAAGCCATTATTTCTTTTTAGAAAGTTGCTTTTGCACTGCGCCATTTACTCTCCCAAGGACAAGTTGAGCTGCGCTGTTTTGGATTCGTTGGAGTTTTCGTAGCTTGTGATTAGAAAACCTAGGTAAACACAAGTTTCAGGTGTCTAGTCTGGAAAGAATGAAACACACACGTACAGCTTGTTTGTGATATTACAAGAAAGAAATGGGTGGATTTTGCATATCCTGTATCGTTTGAGATACAAGATTCTGAACAAGTAGGTAACATGAGTTTCCATGAACATGAATCCATCCACAAGTGCCAGAAGATTCCTTGCAGATTTGATGAAGGTTATACTGTGGTCTGAGATATCCATAGTCTCTTAAGTTACTTTGCTCAGATGTGATTTTTGTATCTATTTACATGTTTTTTTTGTTTGTTTGTTTTTTGCTATCATTCATTTTCAGTTCTTTGCTGTCATACAGACAACTATATTTTCAACGGTGTTTTAATGGTCTCTGAAATGTCGAGAAAACAGAGCCTTGCATTTATGAACCATAAACAAAGAAATGGTAGAGTGCTACTGATTCTTTGATACCAAGATAAGTGAGTGTAAATATCAACAATGGTGTCGGTCGTAGTCTTTGAAATGTCTCTGGGAAAACAGAGCGTTGCAATTATGATTCATCAACAAAGTAATGTGAAGTACTTCTGATTCTGTGATACCAGAGGTAAGTGGATGTACATGTAAATAGCAACTGAAGAGAAGATGGTCGGGAAAATAACCTGCTGGTACACTATATTTTAGAGTATGCATAAAATTTGTCAACATCAATGTGACTTTTAGATAAAGATAAAACTCGACGTGAAGCAAAGACAATGCCAAACTGTCACAACGGAGAAAAAGTAATCAGCATAGTGTCAAAAGTTTTCGAGAAAGTGCTGTTCATATCATACTCTTCCTATAACAAAATCTTTGATTTTAGACTTTTTGTTTCAGTCCCTGTGGCCTTGACCCTACCGCAAAATAATCCGAACTTAAGCATTCGCGACTCCTTAACAGGCTACCCATACCGCTGACCCGAATTTGATAGAGAGAAAATCTTACAAACGTATCTGGGTCACAGACACACAAACACACAAACAAACAAACAAACAGGCATACACACGCATGCACGTACGGCACACACACACACACACACACACACACACACACACACACACACACACACACACACACACACACACACACACACACATACAGAGAGAGAGAGAGAGACGTGTACATACACATATGCATGTACACGTACGCACGTACGTATGCATACACACGCACTCGCATACGCACAACTCTGTTCCTCTCCAGTCGATATGAAACAATCTCCCCATTACTACCACCATAACTACTGCAGCTGGTGCTAATAAGACTATCAAGGCTGGTACTACCATTATTGCTGTTATTGCAACTGCCTGTATATGTTTTTTCCCTTGCAAGATTGTTCTTACTTTTTAAGGAAAAAGAAATTGTCTTCAAAGCATAATTACACTTCCATCACAACGGCTGACAATACTGTTGCTGCTTAAACTACTACTGCAACTTTTTTTCTTTTCGTTCTTTTTTTTCCTCCTTACTACTACAAAATTATTTTTCTGTTGTTTTTTTCAACAATACAGCTTAGGTCAGTGAGTAGCGACGGGCAGCTATATTTCGGCTTCCTGGAATACGCCAACTTGGACAACCGGCGGTTTAACGGCGAGTGCTGTGACGGGATGGAGGACAATAATGGACAGTGTCCACTCCCTTGTGGCCTCATCTTTCAGCTAGACATCACAGGCCTTGACGGGTGAGATCTCATCAGACGTCTGGTCTGGAGTAGTGTGTGGCTTGGGGGACTGACAAATGCGTGAGTCGGGTTGTGTGTGAGATTGGTAGAAAAGGAAGCCGAGGATGGAGGGATGGAGTGACAAAGGGAGGGAGAGAGAGAGAGAGAGAGAGAGAGAGAAACAAACAGACAGAGACAGAGACAGAGAAAGCAGGAAAGAGAGAGACAGGAAGAGATTGAGAGAGATAGGGAGACAGACAAACAGACAGAAGATAGAGAGAGAGAGAAGAGAGCGGGAGGAGAGGACAGAGAGAAAGAGAGAGACAGACAAACAGACAGACAGACAGGCAGGCAGGCAGAGGGAAAGAAAGTGAGAGACAGACAGACAGAGAAAGAGATAGATTTATAGACAGATAGACATATATATATATATAATATAATATATATATATAATATATAATATATATATATATATATATATATACACATATATACATACAAACATACATGTATGTAGATACATATGTGTATGCGTGTGTGTGTGTGTGTGTGTGTGTGTGTGTGTGTGTGTGGTGCGTGCGTGCGTGCGTGCGTGTGTGTGTGTGTGTGTGTGTGTGGAGAGAGAGAGAGAAGAGACAGACAGACATACGAACAGACAGACACAGACAGACAGGCAAGCAGGCAGACAGACAGACAAATTGATTTCAGTTTCAGTTTCTCAAAATGGCAACTGCGTGCTCAAAATAATTTCATTTGAACTGGCGAGGAAGTTGAACAAACAACAACAACAACAACAACAACAACAACAACAACAACAACAACTGTTATGTTCGTTCCTTCTCTGTGTATTTCCCTTTCTCTCTCGCTCTGTCGCTTTATTTGACTTGTTTCTTTGTGATTTATTTTCTTATTTACCTTGTAAAATTTCAAACAATCTATGATAGTGGTAAA
>JAPXFY010000016.1:46488662-46496162 GCA_030674185.1 Monoplex corrugatus
CACACACACAGACACATAACTCGAAAACACATACGCTTGTACACATGCATATACACACACGCGCGAGCCCGGACACATACGCACAGTCACATACACACTTGCACACACACATACGCACTAACACAAACACGCGCGCACTCACGCACACACACACAACACACACGTACATAGACACACACACACACACACATAAACACACGCACACACACACACACACACACACACACACACACACAGCACACACACACACACACAACACAACACAACACACACGTACATGCACACACACACACATTGACAAACAAACAAACAAACAAACACACACAAACACGCACACGCAAACACAAACACACACACACAAACACACAAACACAAACACACATACAAACACTCACACACAAACACACACACATACACACACACACGCACACACACACGCACACGCACACACACACACACACACACGCACGCACACACACACACACGCACGCACACACGCACACATACACAAACACCAGAAAAAACACAGAGTTAGAGTTGGGAGTATGGACTTCAATCGAGAGGGATTCATCACAGTCGAACATGTACATGTACATATGCGCTCCACCCAAATCTGTCTTCAATTATCCGGCAGAGTCATTGAGTCCATGCAAAACCATAAGTGGTAGCAAGGCCTAAGGACAAGCTGCAATTCGACTGGACCAAGAAAAGCCTTGGTTAAGTTTCGCTTATCCCTCATTACTGCCAAACCATCTCCCATTATTCATTATTACTCGTATAATAGGCCGTTAGCCCGTACGAAAGGATACAAATACATAAATAACACGATAATTTGATTGTGTGTCTGAGAGAGAGAGAGAGGGGGGGGGCTTTGGAGAGGGGGGAGGGGGAAGACAGACAGACAGAAAGGAAGACAGAGAGAGAGAGAGGGAGAGGGAGAGAGAGAGAGAGGGAGGGAGAACTGAGTGAGAGATAGAGAGAGATAAAGAGAAACAGGCAAGCAGACACACAGGCAGAGAGTGAAATGGATTGAAAGATAGACAGATAGACAGAGTATGACAGAGAGTAGGGGGATGGGAAAGTGATAGACGGAGAGGGGGAAAGAGAGAGAGTGTGTATGTGAGTGAGAGAGAGAGGGGGGGGGTGAGAGAGAGAAAATGAGAAACAGAGAGAGACAGAGACAGAGAGAAACAGAGAGTGAGACAGATCAACAACAAAAAAAGAAAAGCAAAGAGAGAGAGAGAGAAACGAAGAGAGAGAGAGAAACAGCAAAAGAGAGAGAGAGAATGACGTAGAAAGAGAGAATCAGAGAGAGGGAAACAGAGACAGACAGACAGACAAAGAGACAGAGACAGAGAGAGAGAGAGAGAAAGAGAGACATAGAGACAGAGAGACGCAGAGAGAAATGGAGACAAAAACACAGAGAGAGAGAGACATAGAGTGAGAGACAAAGAGAAGACAGAAGGAGAGAGAGAGAGAGAGAGAGAGAGAGAGAGAGAGAAGGAGAGAGAGAGAGAGAGAGAGACATAGAGACAAAGAGAGAAAGAGAATTAACTTGCCCAAGATATTACAGTCATAAAATAATGTGAATCGAGCCAATCCTAATCAGTAAAATCAACTTCGCTGCATGCAGGTAAGTTTGGTTTCAGTCCCTAAGTTCAAACTGAATACAGCAGTCAACCGCTGTTATATGCGTGCGGTAGAAGCGTGGGTAAACATCTGACTTCCGCTTGGAAGGTCCTGGGTTCAATCCGCCTAGAAACCTCTATCTGGTGCGTTAAGGATGAAGATTTTTTTTATTCTTCCTGATCTACCAGGTTATCATGTCTGCAGACCTGTTAGCGCCTGAACTTTCTCCGTGCCTGTATGCATATAGTATATCGAATATGCACGTTAAAGATATTGTAAGTCATGTCAGTGGCTGATTTATGGAAACTTTTTTTTTCTTGAATCTTATTTAATTTATTGATTTGTTTATTTATTTATTTGTTTATTTATTTTTTATTGGATTGTTTATTATTATTTTATTTATTTATTTATTCATTTATTTATTTATCTATCTATTCGTTTACTTATTTATTTACTTGCTTGTTTACCTACATACATACTTACTTACTTACTTACTCACTTACTTACTTAGTCAGTCAGTCAGTTTGTCAGTCAGTCAGTCAGTCATTTAGTTAGTCAGTCAATCATTCAGTAAGTAAGTTAGTTAGTCAGTTAGTTAATCAGTTAGCTAGCTAGTTAGTTAGTTAGTTAAATATTAGTCAGTTAGTTAGTTAGTTAGTTAGTTTGTTAGTTACTTACTTACTTACTTACTTACTTACTTACTTACTTACTTACTTACTTACTCACGTAGCTTTATACAATGCATAATATGCAGACGCAAACTTGAAAACATCCGGCATATAAGCAACAGCAAGTTTTAAAAACATAGCTTTTAGCTAATAACTTCTACTGTTGGAAAATATACTACAGAACTTCGATATAATCTGCATTTACTACTGGTTTCAAAAGCAAAGCACTCTTCCAGACTTTCTGGTAATTATTCTGCAGTGAATGAGTAACATTTTTACAACATGTGTATTTGTTTCCAAAACTTTTTGAGATTCCGAAGCAAAATCAAAACATGTGTTAATCAATAGTTTCTAATTATGTCTCAACCAGTCTGAGGAGTAAACAGTTTTTACATATAGATCATAGAGATGTATGTATGATCCAACAGATTGTTTCTCTACAGTGTCATATGACAAAAGGATAAACCAAAAATGAGTCATTTTAAAACTAACCAGCTCTTAAATTGGACATAAGCCTGTCTCATTATACACCATTCTCGGTAATTTTAACAAATGCTAAAAAAAATCAAAACTGTTATTTCTCAAGCAAGCTTGCACAACCATAATAAATTCACACACACACGCACACACAGACACACAGACACACACACACACACACACACACACACACTCACACACACACACACACACACATACACACACACGCACGCACGCACGCACGCACACACACACACACGTTATAACGCCCATGTTCTCCTCTGTCGCCAGAATTGCCTTCAAGTGAAAGTCCATATCTTTGACGCGGACCCCACAGACACAGACGGAGATGAAGAGATACAAGGGCTACAACTCGTGGACACCATGACACTGCAAATGGCGCTGGGCTCCCCTTCCTCCTTTTTCGTTGCTCGCAACCTGAGCGGTGAACGTCCATTACAACCGTCAAGGTAAATGGAGTGAAGATCTCGAGGAAGAATTTTTTTTTTTTTTTTTTTTTTATTACAAGAACTCAAACTGGGAAATAAAGCACAGATTAGTCATAATAAATAGATTTTAAAAGACTAGGATCCATTTACTTACCATAACAACGCTTGGGAAATAAGTCACTAATTATTGGTATAAACAACACATAAACAAAACAACAACAACAACAACAACAACAACATCAACAAAACTGTTAGGGCTGCAAATAAATGCCAGCAAGTGTAATTAACCTTAAGGAAAATGAAAGCAAGATGGCCTGCTTTGTACCGGTAAGAACTAAAAAGCAAGCAGAAAAAAATTCATAAGAAAGCGAGCAAGGAAAAGTACAGGACCTTTTACTAAAAAATAAGAAGTGTTTTGACCCGTAAATAGAAAAGAAACAGAGGCTTTTAAAGTAGATTATTCTGAACAAGTACAAATGTAATACACAGTGAGTCTTAAGTGAGTTTCAAAAATGAGCTGTTTAACAATTATTATTATTAGCATTATTATTATCATTATTATTATTATTATTATTATTATTATTATTATTATTATTATTATTATTATTATTATTATTATTATTATATTATTTATTATTATTATTATTATTATTATTATTATTATTATTATTATTATCATTATTATTATTATCATCATCATCACTATTATTATTATCATTACTATTGTTGTTGTTTTTGTTGTTATTATTACTATTGATGTTTTGTTGTTGTTGTTGTTGTTGTTATCATTATGTCTTGACCCAATCAACAGTTTAACAGTGGCCATTCGATATGAATGTGACACCAACACCACCAGCGCCAACACAACGACCTGCCCGCCTGCCTCCCTCGCCGAGCTGGCCCCACACCTCGACAACATCATGGACTGCCCACAGCCCACGACTTCTTCATCATCATCACCGTCATCAACAACATCATCATCATCATCATCGACATCCACGACAACCACCACCACCACCATCACCACCAGCTCCTCCAGCACTCCTCTGGAACCCGAAACCTCCTCCACTTCCATGACAACCACAACAGTTCCCACCACAGCAGGGTCCTCTGAGTCCGCCACGGAGTCATCGTCAACAACAACAACAGCTACTACTCCTACTACCACCACCATCACCACATCTACCACAACCACACCCGCACCGGTGCCTGCCATCACCAGTGCCCTCATGACGTCATCCTCAACTGACGTCACGCGGGGCCCGGCGACGATAACGTCACAAGATGGCGGGAAGGGGCCGATGGACTACTGGGCCGTCATTCTGGGAGCGGTCCTGGGCGTTCTGGTCATCGTGGCCCTCGTCGCTTTTCTCGTCTATTATCGACGACGAAAGTGAGTTATTGTGCTAATATCCACTTGTGTTTAAAGAGTGAAGGGTAAGGATTATCTCCCTTAGCCCTGATGTCGAGGCCGTTCGTAGGAGATGGAGATGGCTGAGAGGCTTTAGCATTTTGTCCGGAAATGCAGGTAAAAAGATAGGGCTGCAAGCGAACAAACAAATGAACAAATAGATGGATAAAGAATGAATACATGAATGAATAAGAGGATAAATAAATAAATTAATGAATAAATAAAGTGAGTAAATAAACAAATAAATGAATAAAAAAAACTTAAGACATAAATAAGCGAACGAATGAATGAATAAATTTTTTAAAAAATAACACACAAATGATTTTTTGAATAGATAAGTAATCAATAAATAGATAGATTTATTTGTAAAGGAATAAACGAATAAATGAATAAATAAAATGAATGAATGAACATATACATATATAAGTGAACGAATGAATGAACGAATGAATGATCGAATGAATGAATGAATGAATGAATGAATGAATGAATGAATGAATGAATGATGAATGAATGAATGAATGAATGAATAAATAAGAGAATAAGAATTTTAAATCATTACAAATCCGCGGCTTTGTTTCTTATGCAAAGCAGTAGCCCAGTGTTTTATGCACACCTGATATGTGTTCGATTCTCGATTGGGTGAATAGGAGTCTCCCTATTCCACCAGCAATACTCTCCAAACGTTCTTAATCCACTGGACTTCAAGTGCTGGTCTAGATATATAAGTATTCCAGAAGTCACAGGGATAAAAGAAATGTTTCGAAGGAACTATGACCATACCACATGTTCAAAAAATAATAAAATAAAAAAATAATAATAATAAAACCACCACAGCAACAAACGAGATGACTGACAACATTTGGTTGACAATTTCACTTTCATATGGCAGCAGAAATACGTAATTGAAAACGATAAACAAACAAATGAGAATGTCGACAATAATGAGTAAAACGATAACGATAACAACTAAAGACAAACACTTAGCACACACACACACACACACACACACACACACACACACACACACACACACCACACACACACACACACACACACAACACACACACACACACACACACAACACACACACACACACACACACACACACACACACACACACACACACTTACACACACACACACACACACACACAAACTCTCCCTCTCCACCTCTCTCCCTCTCCCCTCTCCCCCACCCTCTCTCTCTCTCTCTCTCTCTCTGTCTCTCTCTCTCCATCATTTGTTATTCTATTTGGTTGTATTTGACTCACTGAGATATTTTACAAGTCTTGAAAAAAAATCCTGTCCCGCCTCCTACGGGCGTGTACGACTAAAGGGAGATAACATTTAAACAGCTTCAGTGAAAGATTTTCGGAGTTGTCGGTAATTCATAATCTCCCACCCGAACGTTCAGCGATTTTCGGTATGCGGGTAATACTTACAAAGAAACAAACTAATAACTTTATGAATAAGTAAGTAGATAAGTATTGTATGAATATATTATATAAATCAGTTGATAAATACGTGGTTGATGTTAATGATCGGAACGAAACAACATTAACCTTATAATGATTAATTGAAATATTGTGGGTTTGATTTGTATGTGGGTTTTGTTTTATTTTGTTTTGTTTTGTTTGTTTTGATTTGTTTTGTTTTGTTTTGTTTTTGTTTCTGGATTTCTTTTTGATAAATTCTAAACGCGAATTAATTTCATATCTCGAATTCAGTTCCAGTTTGAAGAAACAAACAAACAAACAATAACAACAACATCAACAACAAAACTGGCCTATACAGTGCCTGCCTTAATGTTTCAATCATTTTGGTGATGTGGATTTTGTGTTTCATAGGTATCTGTTTCCTGCCCACCCCCTGTCTATTTTAAGACCTTGCCAGCAGGTAGGCTTTTGCACAGGCTCAAGGAGTCGGTCAGAAAATAGCTGGCACGTTTGGGTGGCGTGTGTATGGAATTGTCCGAGTGTCCTGGACAAGCTCCAAAAGAAAAAGTCCAAGAGTATTCAGAATGTCTTTGTGTCGCTTCAATGGTTTTGTCTGCTTCGTTGTGCTTTCGTCAATACTCCATACAGGAGCATGGTTGGGAGATCATTGTCTTCCATACCGATAAGGTGTCCTGTCTAACAAAGGCTGGCAGTTGATGAGTCCAGATTCAATGCCTGCATTAACGGCATATAACATCACAAGCATGAAGAGAATTATCTACCAAATAGATGCAGCAGGTTGCAAGGCAGGATTGAAACTGAATGTTTAAAAAAAAAGTCATGCACATAGCAAGAAAAGAAGCCAGGAACATCCAAAACACACTTGGAAAATTGCCAACATTTCAAGTATTTAGGATCTGTAAAAACAAGTGACGGCTCCTGCATCAAAGCTGTGAATACAAGAATTGGCACGGCAAAACAAAAGATGGTCCACTTAAACAATGTATGGAAAGACAGAGGGCTTCCCAAAGATTTAAAACTAAGAATCCTGAAAATTGTATTTGGCCTGTTTGAATGTATTGTTGCCAAGCCTGGACAGTATGAAACGACGAAGAAAATAAATCAATGCAGACAACTTCTCAGAGTCATATGGACAGACAGAAGAACAAACGATAATGTGTTGAAGAAACTGAATGTCAGGCTCCAGCTGCTGACAGAGATCAACAGAAGAAAGCTGAAATATGTAGGCCATGCGATCAGAAACACCCAAACAGATATGATGTCAACGGTCCTGCAGGGGAAAGTTGAGGCGAGAAGAAGAAAGGGATGACAATACACCTCCTACTGCAACAACATCATTGATGTCTGTGTTCTGGAGATCCAGAAAGTCACCCACAGATGTCTCAACCGTGTGACCTGGAGAAGACT
>JAPXFY010000016.1:46508662-46518662 GCA_030674185.1 Monoplex corrugatus
GAAATCGAAAAGTCAGAGGATCGGAGGCAGAGCAGAGGGTACGTGAGGGAACATAGATCTCAAGTAGGCTTGACAGGTAATCGGGGGCTGAGTTATTGAGGCTTTTGTAGCACATGGTGTCTAGTTTGTACTGTATGCGCTTTGATACAGGGAGCCAGTGAAGTTGTGCCAGGAGGTTGTATCACATCCTGTGATGACATGCACAAAAAGTAATGTCTGGCAAATCTCCTCTCCAAGGGCCTGCTGTAGTCACTAAATATCCCGTACTCGCTGGTGGGGGGATAGGGGGGGGTTTGTTGTTGTTGTTTTTTGTTTTTTGTTTTGTTTTTTTTTTGCTCTTAGACTTTGAATCTGATCTGAAGATGATAGTCCTCAGATCTGGGCTAATATGGTGGCAGAGCAAAACCAGGAGATCGGTGTCTTCTCCAATGACCACAAGAGGATGATCAGTTGCACGTCTGATGGAAGTCTCAACATTCAGGAAATCTGCATCATTTTGGCTGTGAAGTGTTGGATGGCCATTTGCCAGAAGCATATCACTAAGCACAATGATAAATATCTTGCTTGTTCGCATGGTTTGCCGGGAATTATCCCTTTTCTGATGATAAAACCATGTCAGCATTGAAATTGACTGTAATTCCAACAACGCCTCCTGTTCCTATCTGTCCAATACTTCTCTGGTAACTGATAGCGTCTCACCTTGAATCAAGTTGATAACATTCACACTGTGTTGTGTGTAACTCGTCAGATTCGTACTGCTGAGCGTCTGTTTGAGCCATGGCGTCCCTTTCTGATAAATGTTCGTCTGTAATGACAACTGGTGACACTGGAAGGTACACAACAAATGATATAGCTGTAATCATAGCATTCAGAGCAGCATCAACCAGAATGTGACCTCTGAAAGTCCTTGCCATTGATTTTCCAGTCAGCATGTGTCCAACAGTATTGGGGGCATACACAACCTTAAGCACTTGCTGAAATCCAGAACCCCACTTGATCCTGCCTATACAGCCATGGAAATTCATTTGAGTGTGAAAGCCTCCCAGATGGAGAACAATTGATTTCAGGCTCTTTCTGGACGATCAGCTGGGACTTCTACCAAAGTGGTTGGTCAAACGTCAGCACAGGCTTGATTCCAAGACATCTGGCTTCAGCATACACAAACTGCAAAGTAGAGTAAATGCACCTCATACTACTTGGATTGAGATCAATCATCAGAAGGCAGAACATAGATGACCACCCAGGATGTTCTCCTCGGCTCAACGACTTCATGAAACCTGATCACCCTGGTCTTGGTGAACGCAAAGGCCAGGATAACTTCCACAGAAGGCCCTGTGTTGACTGGGGATCCTCACAATAGAAATCATGCAACTGAGAGTATCTGAAACAATCAAAATCCTGTCTAGCAAGGTTGTAAAAATGGATGTTGATCTTCCTAACTGCTGTGACATCTTCAAGTGTTCCAGATATTCTTCGAATTGCTTGTTGCCTTCTAGTACCTGGGGTAATGACAGCAATTGTACCCATACCATGGAATGTACTAAACCCATCAAGAGTGCACACATTGTGATCAACATTATCAGCAACATATTGTATAATGTGACCTTTTGTTATGCCGGGAATGTCTGTTCCCTGGGTCAGTGCTGCAGATACTTTAAACTTCTTTACTTCAGAATGCGATATACAGAATCCAAGCTGGAACAGGATGTTAGTTAAAAACTGAGATGCAAACTGGTGGTACATTTGAACAGCTAGGCCAACTTGCAAAGGAGCCAGGAGCATTTGGGGTCTTGCAGCTTGTATGATGGCTTGGCCTATGGCGGCTATTTTCAGATCGTTCTCAATTCCACAGAAGATTGTCTTCAGGAACAACTGGAGTGAGTCAGAGACAAAATTTAAGTTCCCTGAGACAGACTTGATCGTATCCGATCCTGGCTACACATCCTTGATAGCAAAACTCCTTTTATATCACTTTCAATCGATTTTGTGGCAGTTTCGTATTAGGTTGTTTTTGTTGTTGTTGTTGGTTTTGTTTTGTTTTGTTTTTGTTTTCTTCTTTGCATCTGAATCTTCTGTCTGTGGGGCGTCAAAGTGCTGTCTGTTCTAAGAGTTACCACAGAAATCTTTTTGCCTTTGCTTGATATCAATATATCTAACCCAAAATGTTCAATAAGTTTGTTTTTCATATGTTTTGTAGTGTATGCATCAACTCCATCCCCGCAAAACTCCTGCACTTTTGATACAAGATCAGACAATGTGGCTTGTTCATCATCATTCTCGTCCAAATGTTGGCAGACTTTTAGAAAACCTTCCTGCCTAGCCTGTTAAGGATCTTCATAGAAAGTAGTTGGTTTTGTTTTCTTTGCATTGGTAAATCAATCAGAACTGTTTCTGTGTGTTCTGAAGCTGACACTGAAGGCATCATGGTACACAGCATCCCATGCAATGAGGTCTTCCCAACATGTTGACTGAATTCTGTCAGACACTGTTTTTGCCCAGCTGTCATCTCATTCCTTGCAAACACCTAGGATAGCTGCCTGAAATCCCTCGTCTGGTTTGGTTTTCTCTGGGAAGGCTTCATGTCCTTTTCTGTGAGTATTGACATCAGTAGTGGTGCCACAAAACAGTGAATCATTGGATCATAGGCAGGCTGAAAGGATCGTCTGGATGGCCTCGGGTCATCTCTACAGGCGCTTTGTTTCTTCTCTAGATATTACATCCTTATTGCTTTGGCATTTGTATAGTCAAGCCGGCATTTTCTATGTAATTTCTGTCCTTCAACAGTCACAATGTTAACATCACGCTGTGTGCTGCACCGATTGACACTCTTACATCCAGTCTCATCTAATTTCACTGTCAAGGGATTCTTTTCAAATGACGCAGTTTGCTGTACATTCGGCTGCAAAATAAGACGAACGAAAGCTGTCACATCACACAGAATACAGAATATTTTATTGCCCTGTTGATATACAAAAGCTGTTACATCACACGGAATACAGAATATTTTATTGCCCTGTTGATAAACAAAAGCTGTTACATCACATGGAATACATAAATCTTATTGCTCTGTTGATAAACAAAAAAGGCAGTTTAATGGGAGGCGTGGAGTGGAGTGCACTTTAAATGTTCACTAAAATACAGTGATACAGACTTTACAATATGTATACTTCACACACACACACAACACACACACACACCACACACACACACACACACACCACCCCACACACACACACACACAAACACCACCACCACCAACCACCACACACCACCAACCAAACACCACACAACCACCACCACCACCACCACCATCACACCACACCAACACACCACAACACACACACGCACACGCACACACACACACGCACACACACACACATGTACGTTTATACAAGTCATCATCCAGAATAATAATCAAAGTTTTTCTTTTCCGTTTTTTTTTAATTGACAAGGAAAACAGAGGCTGGGAAACTGAATTGATACCATAATTAATTAACTGATCAAGAAACATAGCTTCATCACATTTCAAATTCAAATTGATAAAGAAAACCAACAACAAAAACAACAAAACAGAAGATCAACAGCAAAGTAATTAGTCAAAATCATAAATAGCATGCGTACTTAACATTTTTATCATTATTATATCATTGATGCACACAGATAACTACATAAAAGTATTGTATGGCGAGCTAGGTCACGTAACCTTTGTGTTACAGAATAAAAATATTCAAGAAAACACAATACTCTTAACTCCTGTCCGGTTTTCTTGTACGGGGAGATCTGCCCTGGGATCTTGACTTGCTTGCTTTGCCATAGTTTTTCAGGCGTTGGACGCTTCTATTGGAGAGCAAATTTGACAATGGAAGGGTCCACACTTCATTAGCATACATTATCAGTTACACACACACACACACACACAACACACACACACACACACGTGTACACACACACACACACGTGCTACGGATCATCCCTATAATGCCGCATGTCATTCAAGTTCAAGAAACAAATAAATGAGAACTTCGGTATTGATCCCAATTAAAAAAATCATAATAAACAAAAAATAAGCCTTTGCTTACCTGCAAATATTTGCTGCCAAACTTGCATTCAAACGGCCAAAACACTATTCCAAACGTGAAAAATGCAACCCGCTCGTAGATCATTGTATGTCCGTGAAACGCGCTTCTACCATAGTATCGGTATATCGCGGTAAACGTTATGTGAAGATGAGAGTTACGCTTTTCTCGGTAGCGGATGTAGCCGTTTACACGTCAACTTCAAGTGGCACCCAGGCCGCGAATTGTATGGTACGCCAGAGCGGTCATATCGCATACAAATCACAACGCTCGTAAATCTAATTTGTTAATTGTGACAATATACCAAACTTTCGTGTGTCCTAGGGTATTTTTCTTGTTTTTGGTTATTTTTTCCTAGCCTGTGAGAAGAAAAAAAATTCTGTTGCAGAGATTCCCATTGAAAAATTATATTTGGTAGACTAGTATGTCTTTGACATCAATCGTGGGACGTATCTGTCTGGCCACTGCTCGCGAGAGGATAGCGCTGGCTGTGTCACGGCGAAGCCTTGAAAGAGAGATTGATGGTGGACACACTAACTCATTCGTCTTAGAACTCAGTGTGACAAGCAGGTGACAGCGTCCTTTCCCATTCTCTTGGCCTGCGAGCTGACTTCAAGCTTACAAGGACACACACGCACACACACACACACATAAACACATATACACACCTACCTAGATAATTATATACACTTATGTTCGTAGACACATGGCGGTTTCTGACGGCAGGCCATCCGTGGAGTACCGTTGTCACAGATCTTCTGTTGGATTTGGATTCACGAGAGTGAAAGTCGTCCTGAAATATTTTCAATGCTGCTGTGTTCGAAAGGTGATGCTCTCTCTCTCTCTCTCTCTCTCTCTCTCTCTCTCTCTCTCTCTCTCCTCTCTCTCTCTCTCTCTCTCTCTCTCTTTCTGTCTCTTCTCTCTCTCTCTCTCTCCCCTCTCTCTCTCTCTTTCTGTCTCTGTCTCTCTCTCTGTCTGTCTGTCTCTGCCTGTCTGTCTGTCTGTCTGTCTCTCTCTCTCTCTCTCTCTCTCTCTCTCTATATATATATATATATATATATATATATATTTATATGTATGTACGTATATATATATATATATATATATATATCTTTCTGTCTCTGTCTTTGTCTCTGTCTGTCTGTCTGTCTGTCTCTTTCCTGTCTCTGTCATATTGTCTTCTCTCTCTATCTTTCACTCTCTCTCTCTGTCTCTCTTTCACTCTCTCTTTATATATCTATCTATTCCCCCTCTCTCTCTCTTTTCTCTCTCTCTCTCCCTCTCTCTCCCTCTCTCTCTCTCTCCTTCTGTCTGTCTGTCTGTCTGTCTGTCTGTCTCTCCTTCTTTCCTTCTTTCTTTCTCTCCTTTAAAGTGTTTGGTGCAAAGGTACAACCCTTCTTTTTTGCATGCACCGGAAGTATGAGGATTCCAACGAATAACATAATAAAGATGCATATGCATGCAGAAGATTTCTTGATGTGCCTGTTAAGACATCAAGAAGACAGTGTATGCCGAATTGGGAAGATAGGCATATCCATTATTCGTAGACTCTGTTTTTATATGTTCAATGTATTGGTTAAATATTTTACAAATGGGTGTTGAAAAATTACCGCATAAAGCTCATAAAATGCTACTTAGATCACACAGCTTTTAGCTAACTGACTGACCTTTGCGATAAAGTGACAGAAATTCTAGAGAGTGTCAAAGGGGGAAAGAGAGAGAGAGAGAAAGAGAGAGAGAGAGAGCAGGAGACAGAGAGAGAGAGAGAGACAGACAGACAAACAGAGAGAGAGAGAGTGTGTGTGTGTGTGTGTGTGCGTGTGTGTGTGTGTGTGTGTGTGTGTGTGTGGTGTGTGTGGTGTGTGGTGTGTGTGTGTGTGTGTGTGTTTTGCGTGTGTCAAAAGAGAGAGACAGAGAGAGACACACAGACACAGACAGAGAGAGAGAGAGAGAGAGTATGTGTGTGTGTATGTATATGTCAAAGGAGAGAGAAAGTGGTGTGTGTGTGTGTGTGTGTGTGTATGTGTGTGTTGTGTGTGTGTGTGTGTGTGTGTGTGTGTGTGTGTGTGTGTGTGTGTGTGTGTGTGTGAGTGAGTGAGATAAAGACAGAGACAGAAACAGAGAGAAAAATAGAGAAACAGAGAGAGCGACAGAGACAGAGAGAGAAAGAAAGACAGAGACAAGGAGAGAAAGAGAGATACAGAAAAAGACAGAGACAGACAGACAGAGAATAGTATTCTGTTTTCAATATACGTTTTTTTGTTTTTGTTTTGGCGTTGTCGTTGTTTGTTGTTGTTGTTGTTGTTGTCGTTGTCGTTGTTGTTGTTGTTGTTGTTGTTTCTTCTTCTTCTTCTTCTTCTTCTTCTTCTTCTTCTTCTTCTTCTTCTTCTTCTTCTTCTTCTTCTTCTTCTTCTTCTTCTTCTTTTTTCACAATACAACTTTGAAATCAAGATCTGAAATCTGAAACCTGAATCAAAATGACTGCCAGCTTTCAAGAAAACAGGAACAAACACACACACACAACACACACACACACACACACACACACACACACACACACACACACACACACACACACACACACACACACATACGCCCACACACGCACACACACACTCACACACACACACACACACACACACCACACACACACAACACACACACACACACACACACACAGAGTATTTGATCTTATAATAATGCTTGCAAAATCATTCATATATAAATCCGAAATAGATTAATATGTTCCGAAAGTGCATTCTTTCCAAAGAATGCTAAATCAGAGATTCAAACTTGAACAATACAAAGACAAAATAAACTTTCACTTGTCCATTTTTAGTGCTCATTGGAACAACTTTATGCCATTTTCCCCATAGAAAACAAGAGATTTTTTATGACATGATCTTGAATCTTGATGTACACAATAAAACCATCATTGGTTAAAATATTTTCGTGTATGTTTTGTAAGTTATAGGTTGTTTCTATGTGAGCAATACTTGTTTTATATGTATATATATTGATATCATTCTGGTTTTCACGATGTTCGTTGATGCTTGATTATCGTTCAACAAAAAGATATAAGTTATGAAACAAATTCATCAAAAAATTTGTTGACATGTGTTTAGATCTTGATGTTTATTTTTAAACTTTCAGTGCATAAAATATCTTTATGCTTATTCTGCATGCTATACGGAGTTCATGTCACCATTGTCTTTTCATAAAACGTATGCAATTTTTTGGTCATTTTTCGTCGCCACATTGTGTGTTGGATGTCCGTTTGTTGTGAAGCAAACGGTGAATAGAGAAAAGTACAAAGAAAAGAAAAGAAAAGAAAAGAAAAAGGCGTCTGTCGGGCACATACGAAGAGGTGGCCTCTGTTGTGACCGGTGACTTATGATAAAATGCCCCCAAGGCAAACAAGTGGCAGGTCTATTATAACACATACCGTTGAACTGTGTCGTCTGAAGGGTTTGCTCTTTCATCGTCCAACCGCTCATTTTATTCATTTGTTTATTCATTTGTTGGGTACTTATCTTGCTTGTTGCCGAGCTCATTAATGGTATTTATTTGTCTGGTTGTTTATATACTCTTTTTTTTTTTTCTTTCGTCAGTTTATTTTGAGAAAAGCCTGTATGTGCTTCTCTGTGCTATTCTGTGCGTGCCTGTGTACCTGAGCATGAGAAAGAAGGAACAAGATAAAACGTGACAGCCATGTGCCATGATGTATGCTGTCCGTTATCATGTCTTGCCACGCTCTTTTGTTGTTGTTGTTTTGTTGTTTTGTTTTTGTTCTTTTTGTCAAGCGGTTCAGACAGAGTCACGAACGAACGTGCGCATGTTCCATTCAGTAACTTCCCCTTCTTCTCTTCAGTTAGTTTTGTCCGAGGTGGAGAAAAGATCTCATGTAGAATGTAATTGTAATTTTCTCACGTCAGGCCTACTGACTGGCACGGTATTGTTGGCAGGCTGTTCGTTTGAATGGACAGAACACGTAAGTTTGGAGTCTGAAGGTTTTGTTCGACAGGAATCCATCGCACTCGGACAATTCATTCACTGGTGTCAGGCATCTTCCCAAGCTCATTCAAATCAGCTATTGTCAAACCTCTCCTAAAGAAACCTTCTCTTGATCCAGATATTCTCAAAAACTACTGGCCTGTCTCCAATCTCCCCTTTCTTTCCAAGGTAACTGAAAAAATTATTTTACACCAACTTCTAGAACATCTTGAATCAAACCATTTATTATATCCCAATCAGTCAGCATATAGATCAGGACATAGCACTGAAACTGCTTTATTGAAAATTGTGAACGATCTTCTGACATCCCTTGATGATGGTGACATTTCTCTTCTCTCTCTCTTAGATTTGTCTGCTGCCTTCGACACTATAGACCATGAGATACTGCTTTGGCGCCTCCACAACTGCTACGGAATTTCTGGCTCCGCTCTCTCCTGGTTTCAGTCATATCTCTCTGACCGCACACAGACTGTATCTGTAAATGGCTTGCCCTCACCTCCCTCAGCCCTCAGATATGGCGTTCCTCAAGGATCCGTCCTGGGTCCAGTTCTCTTTGTTTTGTACACGCAGCCTCTCACAAATATTATTCTCCGCCATTCTGTATCACATCATAGCTTCTCAGATGACAATCAAATTTACAATTCTGGTCCCATCTCTAATGTAAACAACATCGTACAAACCACTAAAGCCTGCATTTCCGACGTGAAAGACTGGATGACTTGCAACAAATTACAACTAAACCAAGACAAAACTGAAATGATTTTCATTACTCCTAAAAAACTTCTCAACTGTGACTTAATTCCATCTTCCATATCACTGAATGGGACAGACATCACCCTCTCCCAAAAAGTTAAGAATCTAGGTGTCACCATCGACAACACTCTTAACTTTCAGCAGCATGTCTCAAACATCTGTCGTGTCTGTTACCTTGAACTTCGTAGAATAGGTTCCATCCGTCATCTCCTTACTCTCGAAGCTACTAAAATATTAGTTTGTGCTTTCGTTCTTTCTCGTCTTGACTATTGTAATTCCCTTCTGTCTGGTTCCCCAAAACAGCTCCTTGACAAACTTCAGAAAGTACAGAACCATGCCGCTCGGCTAGTATTTCGGTCTTCCAAATTTCAGCATGTCTCTCCTCTTCTCCAAGACTTGCATTGGTTACCTGTGTTGAAAAGGATCCAACATAAAATTGCTGTTCAGTGCTTCAGATACTTCGACAATTCTATTCCCTCTTACCTGTCTGAATATCTTCAACTATACGTTCCATCTCGTCATCTTCGTACCTCAGCCGATACCCGCTTATTTCGAATCCCAACTTTTCGAACAAAATCATATGGTGAGCGATCCTTTTCTTTTCAAGCCCCTTCCTCATGGAATTCACTTCCCTACCCGCTGAGGCACAAAACAAGTCTTCAGTCATTTAAATCTGGCTTGAAAACGCATCTCTTTCCTCTCTGAAATTTATTAACCTAAAAGAGCTATGCTGTCTGCGCGCTAGCGTGCTTCTGTGTATGTTATTGCTGTGCGCCTATAGATATGTCTCGGGGTGGGAGGAGGATATGTGTGTGTGTGCCAGAGAGTAAGTACTAATATTTGATATTATTAACGGTGTGTATGTGCTTGTGGGATGGAGTGACAGAGGTCCGCCATGTATGATGAAAATTATATTAGGCCTATGTTTCTATGTTCGATGTAATGTGTATTGTACAGTTTGTAAGCGCTTAGGGCTTTCCAGAAAGATTAGGCGCTCTAAATGCCCTTAATAATAATAATAATAATAATAATTCCATACTCGCTCCATCCGTAATCTGGCTGAATCTACCACAAGTTCTCTAACAGACTTGGTGAGCCCGCGCTAAATCCTTTATGCTGACAAGGTCTTGAAATGGGGACGGGGGACAGGGGGTGGG
>JAPXFY010000016.1:46526162-46588662 GCA_030674185.1 Monoplex corrugatus
TTTATTTGTCTGGTTGTTTATATACTCTTTTTTTTTTTTCTTTCGTCAGTTTATTTTGAGAAAAGCCTGTATGTGCTTCTCTGTGCTATTCTGTGCGTGCCTGTGTACCTGAGCATGAGAAAGAAGGAACAAGATAAAACGTGACAGCCATGTGCCATGATGTATGCTGTCCGTTATCATGTCTTGCCACGCTCTTTTGTTGTTGTTGTTTTGTTGTTTTGTTTTTGTTCTTTTTGTCAAGCGGTTCAGACAGAGTCACGAACGAACGTGCGCATGTTCCATTCAGTAACTTCCCCTTCTTCTCTTCAGTTAGTTTTGTCCGAGGTGGAGAAAAGATCTCATGTAGAATGTAATTGTAATTTTCTCACGTCAGGCCTACTGACTGGCACGGTATTGTTGGCAGGCTGTTCGTTTGAATGGACAGAACACGTAAGTTTGGAGTCTGAAGGTTTTGTTCGACAGGAATCCATCGCACTCGGACAATTCATTCACTGGTGTCAGGCATCTTCCCAAGCTCATTCAAATCAGCTATTGTCAAACCTCTCCTAAAGAAACCTTCTCTTGATCCAGATATTCTCAAAAACTACTGGCCTGTCTCCAATCTCCCCTTTCTTTCCAAGGTAACTGAAAAAATTATTTTACACCAACTTCTAGAACATCTTGAATCAAACCATTTATTATATCCCAATCAGTCAGCATATAGATCAGGACATAGCACTGAAACTGCTTTATTGAAAATTGTGAACGATCTTCTGACATCCCTTGATGATGGTGACATTTCTCTTCTCTCTCTCTTAGATTTGTCTGCTGCCTTCGACACTATAGACCATGAGATACTGCTTTGGCGCCTCCACAACTGCTACGGAATTTCTGGCTCCGCTCTCTCCTGGTTTCAGTCATATCTCTCTGACCGCACACAGACTGTATCTGTAAATGGCTTGCCCTCACCTCCCTCAGCCCTCAGATATGGCGTTCCTCAAGGATCCGTCCTGGGTCCAGTTCTCTTTGTTTTGTACACGCAGCCTCTCGCAAATATTATTCTCCGCCATTCTGTATCACATCATAGCTTCTCAGATGACAATCAAATTTACAATTCTGGTCCCATCTCTAATGTAAACAACATCGTACAAACCACTAAAGCCTGCATTTCCGACGTGAAAGACTGGATGACTTGCAACAAATTACAACTAAACCAAGACAAAACTGAAATGATTTTCATTACTCCTAAAAAACTTCTCAACTGTGACTTAATTCCATCTTCCATATCACTGAATGGGACAGACATCACCCTCTCCCAAAAAGTTAAGAATCTAGGTGTCACCATCGACAACACTCTTAACTTTCAGCAGCATGTCTCAAACATCTGTCGTGTCTGTTACCTTGAACTTCGTAGAATAGGTTCCATCCGTCATCTCCTTACTCTCGAAGCTACTAAAATATTAGTTTGTGCTTTCGTTCTTTCTCGTCTTGACTATTGTAATTCCCTTCTGTCTGGTTCCCCAAAACAGCTCCTTGACAAACTTCAGAAAGTACAGAACCATGCCGCTCGGCTAGTATTTCGGTCTTCCAAATTTCAGCATGTCTCTCCTCTTCTCCAAGACTTGCATTGGTTACCTGTGTTGAAAAGGATCCAACATAAAATTGCTGTTCAGTGCTTCAGATACTTCGACAATTCTATTCCCTCTTACCTGTCTGAATATCTTCAACTATACGTTCCATCTCGTCATCTTCGTACCTCAGCCGATACCCGCTTATTTCGAATCCCAACTTTTCGAACAAAATCATATGGTGAGCGATCCTTTTCTTTTCAAGCCCCTTCCTCATGGAATTCACTTCCCTACCCGCTGAGGCACAAAACAAGTCTTCAGTCATTTAAATCTGGCTTGAAAACGCATCTCTTTCCTCTCTGAAATTTATTAACCTAAAAGAGCTATGCTGTCTGCGCGCTAGCGTGCTTCTGTGTATGTTATTGCTGTGCGCCTATAGATATGTCTCGGGGTGGGAGGAGGATATGTGTGTGTGTGCCAGAGAGTAAGTACTAATATTTGATATTATTAACGGTGTGTATGTGCTTGTGGGATGGAGTGACAGAGGTCCGCCATGTATGATGAAAATTATATTAGGCCTATGTTTCTATGTTCGATGTAATGTGTATTGTACAGTTTGTAAGCGCTTAGGGCTTTCCAGAAAGATTAGGCGCTCTAAATGCCCTTAATAATAATAATAATAATAATAATTCCATACTCGCTCCATCCGTAATCTGGCTGAATCTACCACAAGTTCTCTAACAGACTTGGTGAGCCCGCGCTAAATCCTTTATGCTGACAAGGTCTTGAAATGGGGACGGGGGGACAGGGGGTGGGGAGAGAAATCTATGAAACAACAGGTGATACTATCACAGGGCCTCCCCCTCTAGGGGGAAGAAACATTCCTTCGACTGACTTGGGAGACGAGTTAATGAGGTGGGTGTGCTGCAGATCAGGCCATCCATAATTCAACTGGTCACTCAGTTATTTCCATTCGGACAGGGTCTAGCGCCCACGTGGTTCTCATCCATCTTTAGTGGGCACAAAGGGCGGATGGCCTGAATTACCAACATTCCTTTGACCGACTCGGTAGATGAGTTAATGAGATGGGCGCACTGGAGATCATGCCATCCATAATTCAATTTGTCACTCAGCAATTTCCATTCAAACGGGATCTAACTCTCACATGGTTCTTATCCACCTTTAATGGGCACAAAGGGTAGATAACCAGATTACCAACATTTCTCAGCAAATACCAATGCCCAAGCAAATTACGGGACTGTGGAATGACGACCATGGCCGCTATGTCAATATCACCATCACTGTCCAAGAAAATTCATAGGTATGTTGATTGACGACCATGGCCGCTATGTCAATATCGCCATCACTGTCCAAGAAAATTTATAGGTATGTTGAATGACGACCAAGGCAGCTATGCCAGGATCGCCATGTTCCCCAAATTTGAATTGCCCAGTTTTATTGATATCGACAGCTAGAGGGCAGCTGGGAATGTTTGTAGCTGAGACAAAGACCGTTAAATGGGAATCGCACTGTATATAGGCTAGCAGTCAGTCGTTAGGAGAGACTTACTAGAGTGGGAGACTTACTAGTGGGAGAGTGACTAGAGTGGGAGAGTCAGCACTGACTCGGCACCCAGTGTGACAGTGAGTCAGTGAACGAGAGAAGTCTCCAATCTATCTTCAAGGTATGTGACTACGTTTCATCTTATACTTTTGTTAGGGTAGGGATAGAAGTAGGTAGTATGTTTTCTTTGCCATGAAGCAGAGAGAGAGAGAGGGAATAGAGTAGGAATTATGGAAGTGCTCAGTATTTCAGTGATAAGTAAGTTAGTGAAGATTCGTAGTGCATCTTAGGGTTTTAGGACTATTAGGATTCATGGCACACATGCTTGGTGAATTATGCTTTTTCTTAATTGAATAAAGGCTTTGTAGTTATCAATTTATGTGTGGACTGCTTTGAGAATCAGGTCCAGCGTATTTGTGTATTTCTTCTCGTCACTCTCCTTTCTGGTTGTATGTGATGTTTGAGACAGAGTGACCCTAAATTCTCCTATGATAAAAAGAGATTAAATTCTTTCCCTGACAGATGGCAAGACCAAATTCTCCTTGCGATACTTCAAAGTAGAGAAACAATTTCTCATTCTCACCCCCAATCCCCAAATGTATCCCCCTTGCGATGCATGGTGGACACAAACAACCGCTTTCTCTTGCGATACAACCATCAAAGTGATCAAACAAGCAGTAAACAGGCCTTGTTTTTTGTTTTGGTTTTGTTTCGTTTTGTTTTGGTTTTGTTTTGTTTTGTTTTTTTCTTTTACTTTTGTTGTTGTTGTTGTTGTTGTTGTTGTTGTTGTTGTTGTTGTTGTTGTTGCTGGCTGGAACTGAACTCAAGATATCGGATCTTGAGTCCACCGCTCTATCAAAAAACAAACAAACAAACAAACAAAAACTGTAAGAATCCCTTAGCTTTGTGTGGTGTCGTAGATAATAGCCTTATCTCCTTAGCTACGTGCGTTGCAGTTGATGTGTTTAGCTTTATTATCATTATCATTATTGTTGAAAGTCCAGCTGACTGCGTAAACCCCTATCGGGGCTATTTATGACCACCTAAACACCTCTTTGAACTTTAAAAAAAACGAAAAAGAAAATTAGATACACAATACAATGCAAATGCGCACAATGTCTATGATATGCCCCTGGCGTTGACCAGTCCGTCCAACTGTTCAACAAGGGGTTGAAAAAAAAACAACCCTGAATACAAATTTGTAAACAGGACATATTAGGCTACATTAAAACATATATAAAAACTGTTCTATGTTGGCAGCCATCTTTGTTGTGACGTCACACACGCATGTGCTCAATATTAAGGTTATTCTGGCTGTTATAACTCTTTACAACCATGAATCATCTCCTTGGCACACGAAAAGACTTACCTCTCCCAACAAAACATACAAATGAAGAACTCCCATCTGTATTCTCCAAGTATTTCACCACCAAAATACAAACTCTTCGTGACAGGCTTGACAGGACACCCTGTCAACCATGCCCACCTGACCCATCCTTCTCTGGCTCACCTCTCACTACTTTTATCCCAGTCTCACAAGAAGAAATTTTCAACACAATCAGATCCATGTCGTTCAAAACCTGCGAACTGTATCCTCTTCCAGGTTCTCTCTACTCCGACTGTCTCCCTACTCTCCTCCCATTCATCACTGACATCATCAACACTTCTTTTCAAACTGGAACTGTCCCAGATTCTTTCAAGTCTGCTATTGTTCACCCTCTCCTCAAGAAACACAATTTAGACCCAAATGAACTGAAAAATTACAGGCCTATCTCTAATCTCTCTTTCTTGTCAAAACTCCTTGAAAAGGTCGTCCTCAACCAGCTGAACTCTCACCTGTCTGCCAACAATCTCCTCAATCCTTTCCAGTCAGCCTACCGCCAGTGCCATAGCACTGAAACTGCCCTACTACACATTCTCAACAATCTCCTCCTTGCAACTGATACTGGCAAAGTTTCTCTCCTCACACTCCTTGATCTGACTGCAGCCTTCGATAATATTGACCATGGTATTCTCCTTTCTAGACTTCATCATACTTTTGGCATCTCTGACATTGCTCTCTCCTTTTTCACTTCGTATTTATCAAACAGAAAACAAACTGTTCTCATCAATGGCACTTACTCTCAACCTGCATACCTGACCTGTGGTGTTCCACAAGGATCTGTCCTTGGCCCTGTTCTTTTCACTCTTTATACCTCCCCCCTGTCCACCATCATCAACTCCCACTCTATAAAACACCACTTCTATGCTGATGACACCCAACTTCAAGACAGTGACTCACCTGATAATATACAACGCCTGTTGACTCGCACCACTGAGTGTTACTCGGACATTAAGAACTGGATGACACACAATAGACTTCAGATTAATGACGACAAGACAGAAGCTATCCTCATTGGCACCCGTCAGAAACTTTCCCAGCTGGCTCCTCTTTCTCTCCCATTATGTAACACATCAGTCCCAATTTCTGATTCAGCTAAAAACCTTGGTGTCTGCATTGACTCTACCCTGTCCATGAACAACTTTGTTTCTCAAACTGCCAGATCTTGCTACTATCATCTCCATCGTATAAGCCTGATCAGGAAGTATCTCTCTGTCGAAACAACTGCAAAACTCGTTCTCTCCTTCATAATGTCTCGCATTGACTATTGCAATTCACTCCTGTCTGGTCTTCCTGCCTCCACCATTCACATCCTACAGCGCATTTAAAACAATGCTGTACGCCTTGTACTCAAAAAGAAAAAAGCTGACCACATATATCCTCTCCTGGCACAACTTCACTGGCTCCCTGTATCAAAGCGCATACAGTACAAACTAGACACCATGTGCTACAAAAGCCTCAATAACGCAGCCCCCGATTACCTGTCAAGCCTACTTGAGATCTATGTTCCCTCACGTACCCTCCGCTCTGCTTCCGATCCTCTGACTTTTCGCTTTCCACGCACTAAGCTCAATACCTATGGTCCACGAACCTTCTCTGTTTCTGGTCCACTCTCCTGGAACAAACTTCCTCTCTCAGTCCGTCAGCAACCTACTTTTGCCTCCTTCAAGTCCGCTCTCAAAACTCACCTTTTCTCCTCTGCATAAAATCCTAACCTCACTCAACCCCCCTCTGCCTCCGCTCGGAGGGGAATCACTTTGTTTTAATATATAATTGTATATGATGTGCTCTCTGTGGTTTTCCATTGGTTTTATTCTTGCTTTTATTGCTTTTATTCTTTCTCCCCATTTGTGGCCATGCGTGTGTGTGTGTGTGTGTGTGTGTGTGTGTGTGTGTGTGTGTGTGTGTGTGTGTGTGTGTGTGTGTGCGTGCGTGTGTGTGCGTGCGTGCGTGCGTGCGTGTGTGCGTGTGTGTCTTATCGGCGCTTTGATTTGATTTTGTCGAGATTTTGCGCTATATAAATATTGTAATTATTATGTATGCATGTGCGTATGTATGTATGTATGTATGTATGTATGTATGTATGTATGTATGTATGTATGTATGTATGTATGTATGTATGTATACGCTTAGATTTATGTATGTATGTATGTATGCATGTATACGCTCAGCTTAGATTTATGTATGTAAGTATGTATGCATGTATGTATACATGTATACGCTCATATGTATGTAGGTATGTATGCATGTATACGCTCAGCGCTTAGATTTGATTTTATCAAGATTTTGCGCTATATAAATAAAATTTATTATTATTATTATTATTATAAGAAGTACTTCTAACTCCCTGTCGCTTTGCGTTTATTATTTTCACGCTGTTGTAATTCCTATGTGTGCTTTATTTTTCGGACATCTCCCATAATTTATGATGACAAACGGAACTAACGGTTTTTGTTTGTTAGTCTTCTTTTTGTTTTTGCCCTTTTCCCCCTTGGTAAAGATGTTGTTTAGATGGGAGACTAAACGATTTATTCTGATTTCAGTTTTAATTTCAGTTTTCTCAAGAACACCTTGCAATACCCGGTTGATACCGAACGCACTGACACCAAAAAATCAAACTGCTCGAATAATCCAGAGTAATTAGAGTATACAACATACATTTATGCATAAACTCGCTCTGACTAAAGGTACAATAAGTCGGGCGAGGCCTTTTGCTGCTGTGGGCTGAAAACTCTGAACAGGGACACTATTGTCAATTTTGAATTTTCTGCATTTTCATGCTCTATAACCACATTTTCACCATGTCCTAACACAATAAAGTCAAATTTAATCGATAAGTAGGCTATTATTTTTTGTGTGTTTTAATGTGTGGTAAGTACTACTATCTGGCCGCTGAAAGCTGCCCGACCGCCCCATTTTGGTGATTAAAGTACGCTTTTCTTAAATTTATTTTTCTTTTTGTTGTTTTGGATGGATGGACAATTAAGTAAACAAAGGAAGCATGGAATTTCAGCTGATTTGGTTGATATTTAATGCTTGTTGCTAAAGAGTTTCTGACCATACCCTTTCAATTCAGGCCTATTCTCTTCAACACTGTTTTTCTCAAAATGGCTGACTTGACCCCTCTCATCTTTGAAAGCCCATAACTTTTTTGTTTTTATAGCCTGAAACTCAACTTTATGACCATTTGAAAGCTGAGATTCTAAACTTTACAGTGATGCCATAACCTGAAAATGCCTAAACTGAGACTTATTGTGCCTTTTGTGAGAATGGGTCACATATGTTCTGCTTATTGATAATGTACGTTTGTTTTTTCCATCTGTGCATTTTCTTCATAACGTATCGAAAAAAAAATCTTAACATATTTAGCACGTGATAATCGGGATTTCCTCATTTCTTCAAATGTTTGTATGCATGTGTGTATGTATGTATGTATGCATGTATGTGTGTATGTATGTATGTATGTATGTATGTATGTATGTATGTATGTATGTATATATATGTATGCATACATGTATGGATGGATGGATGGATGGATGGATGGATGGATGGATGGATGGATGGATGGATAGACGGATGAATGAATGGATGGATGGATGTCTATCTGTCTGTATGTATGCATTTATCTATATATGTTGGTCTGTGTGCATGTATGTATGTACGTATGTATGTATGTATGTATGTATGATGTATGTATGTATGTATGTATGTATGTATGTATGTATGTATGTTCGTATACGTGTGCATGCATGATTAGCGTTTTTGTCTAAAGGAAATTAGACCAATCTTATATTTTTGTGCAGGCCTACGTGGTCAGATTTTAAGAAATTTTGAAAAAAGTTCTTTTTTTTTCCAGGGAAACCAGAGCTGGATCTATATTGTGCGTCTTATCATAGACATGTTTTTCTTTACTTTCAGGCAAACCGGAGGTGGATCACACTAAAGCAGATCTTCTTATTTGGTGTATCCATTTGCCTTATACTTTGTCTGCTGCCTTGGCTGTTACAACTTCACCGCAATGTACCCAAGGTTGCAAGCAAGGCTGTAAACAACAGGATCAATAGCCCCGGGCAAAACCCTGGCCAGGTTGCTAGTCTTGCAAAAACAACTAGCTTGACTCCTACAACTGGCAAAAATATTCTCCGGAATCCTGATCCTGTTACAAGTGCTCTCTTGATCGCTGGTCTTGTCAAAAACATTACCTGGACCTCCAGCCCTAGTAAAAACACTAACTGGATTGCTAGTCCTGGCAGAAACATTGGTTGGACCGCTAGCCCTGTAAGAAACACAGATCAAACTCTTTACAGCCACGTCTCAGCCAGCCCACGACGGGAGACAATTTCTAAGGCCCACGAAATAACCTCGCAGCTGGCAAACTCTTCACAATGGTGGAACGAAACGGTACCAGACATCACACGACAAAGACAGATGCGGAGGAAACCCAACCAACTCGAGTACTGGATGTTGTTAAGAGCTCAGCTGGATGCTAACAAATTCGTGTGGAAAATTAACGACTCATCTAGACATTCACAAGAGATTCGTCATGTTGTCTATGTCAAGGTCAGTCTCTAGCTTACTCGCACACGCGTGATGTGTGTGTATGGGGAGGTGGGAGGAGGGGGAAGTTGGGTGCGCATGATGTGAAGATGTATTCATTTGTGTGTGTGTGTGTGTGTGTGTGTGTGTGTGTGTGTGTGTGTGTGTGTGTGTGTGTGTGTGTGTGTGTGTGTGTGTGTGTGTGTGTTCGTTGTTCGTTCGTTCGTTATTTCTTTTAACGTCTATTCACATATGTGCTTTTAGACGAAAGTGTGTGTGCGTGTATGTGTGTGTGTAGTGTGTGTGTGTGTGTGTGTGTGTGTGTGTGTGTGTGTGTGTGTGTGTGTGTGTGTGTGTGTGCGCGTGCGCGTGCGCGTGAGTGTGTGTCATTTTCTATTCTATTTTTGTGGTCTCAGAATCTGTAACAATTTTTGCACAGCGGTATGATAATGCGTGGCGATGGGGAAGATAATCGTGATGCTGTGGGCTTCCATTCAGGATTCCGACTGCGTGACAGGACTCCACTATAAAGCTTTCCTTAGTTCACACATTCTGGCGTCAGCCAGGCCCGAGAGACACAGACACCTTTGGTACTGGTCAGAAAATTTTATCAAGACCCTCGATAACACAACTGTGAAATTGGATGAAACTCTACTGTATGGCTCAAGGAACCGTTTAACACACTGGGCAGGAACAGGCTGAGGGCTGAAATATTCCACAATGATTTTGACAGGAATGAAAGGGTTCGAACCTACAAGCTTCCAGCCATCAGTCCGTAGCCCTAGCCAGGATTCGAACCCACAAGCTTCCAGTCATCAGCCCGTAGCCCTAGCCAGGATTCGAACCCACAAGCTTCAGGTCATCAGTCCGTAGCCCTAGCCAGGATTCGAACCCACAAGCTTCCAGTCATCAGCCCATAGCCCTAGCCAGGATTCGAACCCACAAGCGTCCAGTCATCTCAGTCCGTAGCCCTAGCCAGGATTCGAACCCACAAGCGTCCAGTCATCTCAGTCCGTAGCCCAAGCCAGGATTCGAACCCACAAGCGTCCAGTCATCTCAGTCCGTAGCCCTAGCCAGGATTCGAACCCACAAGCTTCCAGTCATCTCAGTCCGTAGCCCTAGCCAGGATTCGAACCCACAAGCTTCAGGTCATCAGTCCGTAGCCCTAGCCAGGATTCGAACCCACAAGCTTCCAGTCATCTCAGTCCGTAGCCCTAGCCAGGATTCGAACCTACAAACTTCCAGTCATCAGTCCTTAGCCCTAACCACTGAATCAGGGCGACTGGGGTTCTGTCAGAGGTACATTAAGTGGTATTCATAGTAACTGCTATAACAAGAAAACCGTGATGAACGAAGCCAAACAGAACCACATAAACGTCACATCTTACGCTACCGGTGAAGGTCACGTCAACAAGGGAGGTTACCCCCGCGTCTGGACACAGATACTTCCACCTTTCTTAAAGAACTTTTTTTTTTTAAATAGAGTAGAGTACGTGGACGAGTCTTAAAAATCTTATCAGAGTAGGATTCAAGTTTTGGCGCCATATAAATATCGTTGTTTATTTATCTATTTATTTATCTGTTTATTTATCTATGTATTTATTTATCTATTTATTTATTTGTTTGTTTATCTATTTGTTTGTTTATTTATCTATACATGTCTTTATCTATGTCTTTATTTATTATGATTTTTAGCAGTATCATCCTCCTCATCATCATCATTATGATTAACATTATTTATATTATTATTATCATTATTATTATTATTATTGTTATTATTATTGTTATTATTATTATTGTTGTTGTTGTTATTACTGTTGTTGTTGCTGTGTGATGAGGGCAAGAATCACCCGAAAAGAAATAACCCTATGTCATCAGAACATCAATCAGCCCAAAAGGAGTATGCTGATATAATCAGAACAGGAATCATCCCACAAGAAATACGATGACATGATCAGAATAGGAACTATTCCATATGGAACCTGTTGACATGACCAGGAAAGAAATCACCGCACAAATAACGCGTTGGCCAATACGTATGACCATCAGTGCAGTCCCTCTTTGAAAGCATCACGAAAATCAACACTCACTGGGGTGAAGCAACATTGTTTCTTCTCTGCTATATCAATTCAGCCATATCTCTCTATCTATCTATCTGTCTATCTATGTATGTAATAATTATAATAATAATTACAATATTCATATAGCGCAAAATCTTGATAAAATCAAATCTAAGCGCTGAAGCAGACACACACGCAAGCACGCACGCACGCACGCACGCACACACACGCACGCGCACACACACACACACAACACACACACACACACACACACACACACACACACACACACACACACACACACACACAACACGCATGGCTATAAATGGGGAGAAAGAATAAAAGCAATAAAAGCAAGAATAAAACCAATGGAAAATTATAGAGAGCATAGCATATACAATTATATATTATAACCATGTGATTCCCTCCGAGCGGAGACAGGCTGCAGAGGGGGGGGGGGGGGGGGTTGAGTGAGGTTAGGATTTTATGCAGAGGAGAAAAGGTGAGTTTTGAGAGCGGACTTGAAGGAGACAAAAGTAGGTTGCTGACGGACTGAGAGAGGAAGTTTGTTCCAGGAGAGTGGACCAGAAACAGAGAAGGCTCGTGGACCATAGGTATTGAGCTTAGTGCGTGGAAAGCGAAAAGTCAGAGGATCGGAGGCAGAGCGGAGGGTACGTGAGGGAACATAGATCTCAAGTAGGCTTGACAGGTAATCGGGGGCTGCGTTATTGAGGCTTTTGTAGCACATGGTGTCTAGTTTGTACTGTATGCGCTTTGATACAGGGAGCCAGTGAAGTTGTGCCAGGAGAGGAGATATGTGGTCAGCTTTTTTCTTTTTGAGTACAAGGCGTGCAGCATTGTTTTGAATGCGCTGTAGGATGTGAATGGTGGAGGCAGGAAGACCAGACAGGAGTGAATTGCAATAGTCAATGCGAGACATTATGAAGGAGAGAACGAGTTTTGCAGTTGTTTCGACAGAGAGATACTTCCTGATCAGCCTTATACGATGGAGATGATAGTAGCAGGATCTGGCAGTTTGAGAAACAAAGTTGTTCATGGAGAGGGTAGAGTCAATGCAGACACCAAGGTTTTTAGCTGAATCAGAAATTGGGACTGATGTGTTACATAATGGGAGAGAAAGAGGAGGCAGCTGAGAAAGTTTCTGACGGGTGCCAATGAGGATAGCTTCTGTTTTGTCGTCATTAAGCTGAAGTCTATTGTGTGTCATCCAGTTCTTAATGTCCGAGTAACACTCAGTGGTGCGAGTCAACAGGCGCTGTATATTATCAGGTGAGTCACTGTCTTGAAGTTGGGTGTCATCAGCATAGAAGTGGTGTTTTATAGAATGGGAGTTGATGATGGTGGACAGGGGGGAGGTGTAAAGAGTGAAAAGAACAGGGCCAAGGACAGATCCTTGTGGAACACCACAGGTCAGGTATGCAGGTTGAGAGTAAGTGCCATTGATGAGAACGGTTTGTTTTCTGTTGGATAGGTATGAAGTGAACCAAGACAGAGCAATGTCAGAGATGCCAAAAGTATGATGAAGTCTAGAAAGGAGAATACCATGATCAATGGTATCAAAGGCTGCAGACAGATCAAGGAGTGTGAGGAGAGAGACTTTGCCAGTATCAGTTGCAAGGAGGAGATTGTTGAGAATGTGTAGTAGGGCAGTTTCAGTGCTATGGCACTGGCGGTAGGCTGACTGGAAAGGATTGAGGAGATTGTTGGCAGACAGGTGAGAGTTCAGCTGGTTGAGGACGACTTTTTCAAGGAGTTTTGACAAGAAAGAGAGATTAGAGATAGGCAGGTAATTTTTCAGTTCATTTGGATCTAAATTGTGTTTCTTGAGGAGAGGGTGAACAATAGCAGACTTGAAAGAATCAGGGACAGTTCCAGTTTGAAGAGAAGTGTTGATGATGTCAGTGATGAATGGGAGGAGAGTAGGGAGACAGTCGGCGTAGAGAGAACATGGAAGAGGATCCAGCTCGCAGGTTTTGAACGACATGGATCTGATTGTGTTGAGAATTTCTTCTTGTGAGACTGGGTTAAAAGTAGTAAGAGGTGTGCCAGAGAAGGAAGGGTCAGGTGGGCATGGTTGACAGGGTGTCCTGTCAAGCCTGTCACGAAGAGTTTGTATTTATATATATATATATATATATATATATATATATATATATATACATACATATATATATACATATATATACATGTATGTATACATATGTCTATATACATATATATATGTATATATGTACATATATGTATATATATACATGTATATATACTACACGTCATTATTGAAGGGCCAGGAACGTTTTTGAGTCAATTTTTGAAATGAGAAATAACCTATTTTCTCTTACTCTTTTCTCCAATTCGTTGCCGTAACTGAATGGATAAGAGCTCAGACAACATTGCAGTTTCCTTTTGGCACGTGTTTGGGGATTTGCCGATTTGCAATGGGCGGCCCAAGGAAGACAATTTCCACACGAAATTGTCGAATCTTCAGCAGGGTCTCTCTGACGACGCAGGCAAGGTAGCGACAAAATTCGCTTTGCACGTGCAAGGCAAGCCCTTTTTGAACACTACTCCAGCCAAAGTTGCCCGCAGACGAGGATAAAAAGGACCCGTTCTTGGTTCGTTTTAACCATGCTTGCAAGACGACGGATGACGGATGAGCAGCGGGGGAGAGCCCTCGCTCTGCTTGATGAAGGCCTAGCGCAGCGGGAAGTTGCTAGACGACTTGAAGTGTCGCATTCCACAATCCAGAGACTGCTGGAGCGCTTCAATGAGACTGGAGCAGTCCAGGAAAGGCGTCACACGGGTCGACCCAGAGTAACGACAAGACAGCAAGACCGCTACCTTGCCCTCTCCGTCCTTAGGGAAAGGGCATCCACTGCGGTGACCTTGAGGGTCAGCTGAGGGACGCAACAGGTGCTAACATCAGCTGCAGCACGGTGAGAAGACGGCTACATGAGGCAAACTTGAGGTCACGGAGACCGGCCGTCCGACCAGTGCTGTCACCGGTCAACAGAGTGCGCCGCATGACCTGGGCCAGGGAGCACGTGACCTGGACAAGGCAACAGTGGGCCCGGGTCTTGTTTTCGGATGAGTCCAGGTTCACCCTGACCTTTAACGATGGCCGGGCTCGGGTGTGGCGACGTCAAGGGGAGAGGTTCGCTGACGCCACTGTCCAAGAGCATAACCGGTACGGCGGCGGGTCGGTGATGGTGTGGGGTGGCATGAGCCGTGGTACCCGGACCCCCCTGCTCCCCATTGACGGCATCCTGAACGGGGTCCGGTACCGGGACGAGGTTCTGGCGGCCGTGGCACTGCCTGCGCTTGTGGACCTTGGTCAAGGCGCCATCTTCCAGGACGACAATGCACCTGCGCATCAAGCACGCCTTGTGACCGACTTCCTGGAGCAGCATGAAGTCGTCCGTATGGCCTGGCCAGCGTGCTCACCTGACCTGAACCCAATTGAACACCTCTGGGATGTGCTTGGGAGGCGCATCAGGGACAACCACCCCCCACCGGGCACCCTGGCCAGGCTGGTCGACATCCTGCAGATCGAGTGGGCGGCCATCCCTCAGGACACACTCCGTACCCTTGTGGGGTCGATGCATCGGCGCTGTGAAGCATGCATCCAGGCTCGGGGCGGACACACGCGATATTGAAAACAGATTGGCCAAATCTGACACTTTCTGTTTTTTGAAAAGGGGGGGATGTTCCTTTAAATGCATGTGCTGTTCACTAATGGGTCATTGTGCTAATTTCTTTTTCAAAAACAGGTGTGGAAATGATGAAATAAAACATAGAATCAATTCTAAACATTGTCAATTATTTCAACTTAAAATTAGAGAGGAAGGAAGAAGTGGCCCTTAAATTATGATTAGGAGTATATGTATATTTATACATGTGTATATATACATATATGTATACATATATACATAATACATATATATATATACTCCTAATCATAATTTAAGGGCCACTTCTTCCTTCCTCTCTAATTTTAAGTTGAAATAATTGACAATGTTTAGAATTGATTCTATGTTTTATTTCATCATTTCCACACCTGTTTTGGAAAAAGAAATTAGCACAATGACCCATTAGTGAACAGCACATGCATTTAAAGGAACATCCCCCCCTTTTCAAAAAACAGAAAGTGTCAGATTTGGCCAATCTGTTTTCAATATCGCGTGTGTCCGCCCCGAGCCTGGATGCATGCTTCACAGCGCCGATGCATCGACCCCACAAGGGTACGGAGTGTGTCCTGAGGGATGGCCGCCCACTCGATCTGCAGGATGTCGACCAGCCTGGCCAGGGTGCCCGGTGGGGGGTGGTTGTCCCTGATGCGCCTCCCGAGCACATCCCAGAGGTGTTCAATTGGGTTCAGGTCAGGTGAGCACGCTGGCCAGGCCATACGGACGACTTCATGCTGCTCCAGGAAGTCGGTCACAAGGCGTGCTCGATGCGCAGGTGCATTGTCGTCCTGGAAGATGGCGCCTTGACCAAGGTCCACAAGCGCAGGCAGTGCCACGGCCGCCAGAACCTCGTCCCGGTACCGGACCCCGTTCAGGATGCCGTCAATGGGGAGCAGGGGGGTCCGGGTACCACGGCTCATGCCACCCCACACCATCACCGACCCGCCGCCGTACCGGTTATGCTCTTTGACAGTGGCGTCAGCGAACCTCTCCCCTTGACGTCGCCACACCCGAGCCCGGCCATCGTTAAAGGTCAGGGTGAACCTGGACTCATCCGAAAACAAGACCCGGGCCCACTGTTGCCTTGTCCAGGTCACGTGCTCCCTGGCCCAGGTCATGCGGCGCACTCTGTTGACCGGTGACAGCACGGGTCGGACGGCCGGTCTCCGTGACCTCAAGTTTGCCTCATGTAGCCGTCTTCTCACCGTGCTGCAGCTGATGTTAGCACCTGTTGCGTCCCTCAGCTGACCCCTCAAGGTCACCGCAGTGGATGCCCTTTCCCTCAGGACGGAGAGGGCAAGGTAGCGGTCTTGCTGTCTTGTCGTTACTCTGGGTCGACCCGTGTGACGCCTTTCCTGGACTGCTCCAGTCTCATTGAAGCGCTCCAGCAGTCTCTGGATTGTGGAATGCGACACTTCAAGTTGTCTAGCAACTTCCCGCTGCGCTAGGCCTTCATCAAGCAGAGCGAGGGCTCTCCCCCGCTGCTCATCCGTCATCCGTCGTCTTGCAAGCATGGTTAAAACGAACCAAGAACGGGTCCTTTTTATCCTCGTCTGCGGGCAACTTTGGCTGGAGTAGTGTTCAAAAAGGGCTTGCCTTGCACGTGCAAAGCGAATTTTGTCGCTACCTTGCCTGCGTCGTCAGAGAGACCCTGCTGAAGATTCGACAATTTCGTGTGGAAATTGTCTTCCTTGGGCCGCCCATTGCAAATCGGCAAATCCCCAAACACGTGCCAAAAGGAAACTGCAATGTTGTCTGAGCTCTTATCCATTCAGTTACGGCAACGAATTGGAGAAAAGAGTAAGAGAAAATAGGTTATTTCTCCTTTCAAAAATTGACTCAAAAACGTTCCTGGCCCTTCAATAATGACGTGTAGTATATATATGTAGATATACATATGTATGCTATATCTGTGTATGTATGTATGTATGCATGTATGTGCATGCGTGCGTGTGTATGCGTGCGTGTGTATGCGTGCGTGTGTACGTGCGTGCATGCGTGCATGTGTGTGTGTGTGTGTGTGTGTGTGTGTGTGTGAGAGACTCTCTTCAGTTTGACCGGAAATGGAACTGATCGTCGAGTCCCTTGGAAGGAGACGAAAAACAAGTCGGAACCGTGTGCCTTCTGGCTGCACACGCTAAAGATCCCACAACAGTTAAAAATCGTGGAGAGCAGGGTATTGACCCACTGCCTTGGTATAAAACATTGGAGAGATAGGTTCATTTCCCAGATCCCACCCCTTGAATACCAATTAGCCTTCTTGCTTTCTGAAGTCTTGGTAAAAAAAAAAAACCCTGTGAATATGAACATGAATTTGAAGCGAGGGAGAGGGGATAGGCGGCCACCCTCATGGTGCTGGCCCCGGGAAAAGTTGAGGTCTCTGCCAACTCACCCACCCACCCCCTACGACACCAGGTTATGGAACTATCTAGGTAGGACCTCAGGACCTGGCCAGCTCGTGGGTTTATGTGCAGGCTTAAGGTTGGTACCGTGATTATTCTGGATCTTCTCCATCGAATGGCACCTGTGACATTAAAGCATAATTATGGAATTCATTCCGGTCGCGGAGACATCATCTTGAGAAACTGAAACCGAAACTGAAACTGATGTGTTGTCATTACAATCCCCACCAACCCGTACCGCAAATGTTGATCTTATTGTCGCAATGTAAAGTGTAACAAGCACGCTTTAACGTGGACTATTTGCGGTACACACAATGAATCATCACCATCATCATCCTCATGATCATCATCATCATCATCATCATATCATTATCATTATCATCATCATCATCATCATCATCATCAGTATTAATGTTGTTGTTGTTGTTCTCTCGTTGTTGTTGTTGTTCTCTCGTTGTTGTTCTTGTTCTTCTTGTCGTTGTTGTTGTCCTTGTTTCTTGTTTTCGTTGTTGTTGCTCTTGTTGTTGTTGTCGTCGTTATGATGATGATGATCATAACCATCATCATCATCATCATCATCATCATCATTATCATCATCATCCTCATTATTATTTTCATCTCCGTCGGTATCATATTCTCACACCCATCAACATCATTGACATTATGACTATTATTCTTGTTGTTTGTGATTGTTCAGGTACTCGTGTTTGACTGTTGCAGGTGCACAAGGCAGCCAGCACGACCATCTACAACATCTTCCTCCGCTTCTCCGCCAGCCGTCAACTCAACGTGCTTTTGCCTAGCTTCGGTAACATTCTGTCGCTGTACAGACCTGACCTGAATCCTCTCTTAGCCCACCCTCCTTCCCCACCCTTTCTCTTCGACATGCTCATCAATCACGTCATCTTCGACCACAACATGATCCGCCGTTTTTTCCCCAATGACACTCGCTACGTGGCTGTGGTCAGGGAACCGTGGCAACACCTGGTATCCAGTTACTCCTATTTCGCCACCGTCGAAAATTTCGCTTACTTGATAAAGAGCAACAATTTTCAGCAGTACATTCACAACCAGTCAGCCTACGAGCCACGCTCTGCCTACAGCTCGTTAACGAACAACCGGATGAGTATTGACCTGGGTCTTCCTCCTGGCTGCCTGCAGGACAGATCTTACATCAGCACCTTTCTACGTCAGCTAGACAGCGTGTTTGACCTGGTGTTGGTGGTGGAACGCTTGGATGAGTCCCTGGTGCTGATGAAGCGATTGTTCCGCTGGACCCTGAAGGACATTCTTTACAGGAAGCTCAACACCCATCGCCATCACCAAGCCACCGGAAGTCACGTGGACCCACAAGTCTTAGGACGCTTCCGGCAGTTTGAACAATTTGATGTAGCGCTCTACGAGCACTTCGCCAAAATCCTCGACCAGAAAGTGTCTTCCCAGGCGCCAGACTTTCAGGACGAGGTGGCAGCTTTCACCGCTATAAACAGCAACATCTCCAGATTCTGTGATGAAAGTCCACCAAACTCTATTCTTCGCGTTCCAACTTCTAAGTGGAATGCCCAATTCTCCATAGACCGTGCAGAATGTGACATCTTGAAGGCATCAGAGTTGTCGGTGAACTCATGGCTCCAACAGATTCAACTGGCTAGATTAGCTCCCTACATTTTCAGTTAGGGGTTCCTAATTTTATCCTGTAGATCCTTACATTTTTAGTTAGGGGTTCCTGGTTTTATCAGGTAGCTCCTTACATTCTAAATTTCGGGTTCCTAACTTTATCTGGTAGCTCCTTACATTTTTAGTTAGGGGTTCCTATGTTATCTGGTAGCTCCTTACATTTTTAGTTAGGGGTTCCTAATGTTATCTGGTAGCTCCTTACATTTTTAGTTAGGGGTTCCTAATTTTGTCTGGTAGTTCCTTACATTTTTAGTTAGGGGTTCCTAATGTTATCTGGTAGCTCCTTACATTTTTAGTTAGGGGTTCCTAATTTTGTCTGGTAGTTCCTTACATTTTTAGTTAGGGGTTCCTAATGTTATCTGGTACTCCTTACATTTTTAGTTAGGGGTTCCTAATTTTGTCTGGTAGCTCTTTACATTTTTAGTTAGGGGTTCCTAATTTTGTCTGGTAGTTCCTTACATGTTTAGTTAGGGGTTCCTAATGTTATCTGGTAGCTCTTTACATTTTTAGTTAGGGGTTCCTAATTTTATCTGGTAGTTCCTTACATGTTTAGTTAGGGGTTCCTAATGTTATCTGGTAGCTCTTACATTTTTAGTTAGGGGTTCCTAATTTTATCTGGTAGTTCCTTACATTTTTAGTTAGGGGTTCCTAATGTTATCTGGTAGCTCCTTACATTTTTAGTTAGGGGTTCCTAATTTTGTCTGGTAGTTCCTTACATGTTTAGTTAGGGGTTCCTAATGTTATCTGGTAGCTCCTTACATTTTTAGTTAGGGGTTCCTAATTTTGTCTGGTAGTTCCTTACATGTTTAGTTAGGGTTCCTAATGTTATCTGGTAGCTCTTTACATTTTTAGTTAGGGGTTCCTAATTTTATCTGGTAGTTCCTTACATGTTTAGTTAGGGGTTCCTAATGTTATCTGGTAGCTCTTTACATTTTTAGTTAGGGGTTCCTAATTTTATCTGGTAGTTCCTTACATGTTTAGTTAGGGGTTCCTAATGTTATCTGGTAGCTCTTTACATTTTTAGTTAGGGGTTCCTAATTTTGTCTGGTAGTTCCTTACATGTTTAGTTAGTGGTTCCTAATGTTATCTGGTAGCTCCTTACATTTTTAGTTAGGGGTTCCTAATTTTATCTGGTAGCTCCTTACGTTTTTAGTTAGTGGTTCCTAATGTTATCTGGTAGCTCCTTACATTTTTAGTTAGGGGTTCCTAATTTTATCTGGTAGCTCCTTACGTTTTTAGTTAGGGGATGCTGATTTTATCCAGTGGCTCCTTACATTGTATATTAGGGGTTCCTAATTGTATCTGGTAGCTCCTCACGTGTTTAGTTAGGAATTCCTAATTCTATCTGGTAGCTTCTTGAGTTTTTAGTTAGGGATTTCTAATTTTATCTGCTTTATGACTGACATTTTTCTTTTTTTTCTTTTTTTTTTTAACCTAAGTTGCTATCTTATGAATCATATGAATTAGATATCTTTTTCGTATTTGTTTAGTTCTGATAGGCTGCTAAAACACCAGAATAGAATACAGACTAGGTAAAACATAGTCAAGGTAGGGCCTCAGAACCTGGCCAGCTCATAGGTTTATGAGCAGGCTTCAGGTCTGTGCCATGATCACCATACACATGACACCTGTGACGTTAGTACATATGGAATTCGTTCCGAGCACGGAGACGTCATTTTGAGAAACTGAAACTGACAGTCTTTGTTTTGATACCCATTTTTATTTCTCTGAGAAAAAAAAATCCTTCATTGTGTGGATAACCGCGAGAGTAGCACAGGTTCACTTTAAACTGAATGCAGAAACATTCTAAACAAAACAGCACTATGATATCAAGCCAGCTAGCTTTCTAAGACAGGTTTGTTCAGAAAAGAAAGCAATACACTGCTGCTGATGAATAGAGAACGACTGATCCAACTGCTGCTATACGCTCGTGTTTCATGATTCCAAGCTTCGGGGTCAGTCTGACTGACGGGGGGTGGGGGGGGGGGGTCACTAATGTTTAGTGTCTGGGTGGATTTCTACGTGTACTTCCAAGTTTAAAACTAAAAAAAAAAAAATGAACACTGCACTGTTTTGTTGTTGTCGTTGTTTCTGTTGTTGTTGTTGTAGCTGTTGTTGTTGTAGCTGTTGTTGTTGTAGCTGTTGTTGTTATTGTTCGTTAGAAATAAAAACAACCTTGTTATGCTAAAAACTGTGTAGAGTTATTTCGAGTTGGTTTAATTTTTTTCCACCAACAAAAGCATGCCAAAACGCAACTTGAAAGTTTCAGTCACCATTCTTGCTTCGTTCACACTGTTAACCATAAATGCATAAATACATAGAGAGGCGCACCACACACACACACACACACACGCAAACAAACAAACAAGAGAGATTATCTATCGGTCTGTCTGTCTATCTATCTATCTGTCTATCCATCTCTCTCTCTCTCTCCATCTGTCGATCCATCCATCTATCTATCTATGTATCTATCTATTTATATCTATCTATCTATCTGTCTGTCTGTCTATCTATCTATCTATCTGTCTGTCTGTCTACATACCTATGCATACATACATACATACATGTATACATACATGCATACATTACATACATTTACATGCATACATATATACATACATACATACAGTGCCGAAACCTCCGTGTGTATAAGAATGAATGATATCAATATGCACGTTAAAGATCCCGTAAGTTATATCAGTATTCCCAGGTTTTAATTATGGAAACACGTAAATGCACGCCCACCGAACACGTAATATGGGCAAAACAACGTATATGGCGTAAACGAGAATATTTCACACACACACACACACACACACACACACACACACATACACACACACACACACACACATACACACACACACACACACACACACACACACACACACACACACACACACACACACACACACACACACAACACACGCACACACACACACACACCACACACACACACACACACACAACACACACACACACAAATGCACAGAGAGAGAGAGACACACACACACACATAGACAGACAGAGAAAGAAAGAGAGAGTACATGCAAAAACCGTGTATTTGCATCACATCATTCGACAAGAGGAATACTAGTTCTGGAGATATGCAAGACCTGTTTTGAAAAGGAGAGAGAGAGAGAGGGGGGGGGGAGAGAAAGAGAGAGAGAGGAAAAAATCTAATCATCTTTCCGTTTCTTAAAAACAACAATCAAACAAAATCCGTCTTTTCCTGTTGTGTGGACCATCAAATGTGCATTACCACCAAATGGAAGGCTGAACAGAAATGTGCCCGTGTTTAATTAAAGACACCGGCCGAGTCTATCCACCTGTAAGTGGGTGGGGTCCTTTTCTCCTCGTTAGGAATCAAAAAGGCAATCCACGAGGAAGAAAAAGTGGGCACCGCAATCGTAATGTTGCCTCCCCCCCCCCCCCCCCAAAAAAAAAAAAAAAATTCATGAGATCTCTTACACCTCAAAACACTGATGGGTTCACAGGAACCGCTTCCGCGACGTAAGCTTGCTTTTTTGCTCGGTTTGGTCACCTCACCTGTCTAGACACGCTTCCCGTTACCCTTCTTCAGGTAATCCTGGAAGGAATCATCATTCGATGGCTATTTCTCACGTAACTCTGGAAGGAGTCCGTCCCTCCATGATGGCTGTTGAGGTAACGCTGGGAGGAGGCAGACAGTCCATTCTTCATGGAAGGACAACGTCAGTCTTTGGTTGCTCTTTACGTAACCCTGAAAGGAGGCAGCCACTTCTTTAGGTAACCTGGAAGTATGCCGTCATTCTATTACCACAGGTAACCCTGAAAAGAGGCAGCCACTTTTTCAGGTAACCTGGAAGTATGCCCTCCGTCTGTGACCGTTTTTCAGGTAACCCTGGAAGGAGGCAGCTACTTCTTTAGGTAACCTGGAAAGGTGCCGTCACTCTGCAACCGTTTTTCAGGTAACCCTGGAAAGGGGTGGGGGTGGGGGTGGGCTTGGTTTTTGTTTTCTGCTACCATGGTTTGCTCATTATACATATTGCATGACAAAAAATTAATGTGATAAACATGGCGATTCGAACCAACCACCTTAGAAAGAACATTGATAACCACATTGCACTGTCTTAGTGTCATACAGGCCTACTTTATGTGATATATACCTCCAAGGAGAACCTGCCACTTAAAAACGAACAAACAAAAACCATCATCATCATCATCATCAGGTGCCCTGCCGCATGGCGTTGGCGATTATGGACTTCCATCTGACTCTATCTCTTGTTGCCTCAAGCATCTGTTCCACCCTCCTTGTCTTCAGCCACTCTGCAAGTCTAGTATCTTCTCCCTGGGTCTACCCGTGCTCTCTTTTCCTCCAGCTTTCCCGTTGTTACCAGGTGTTCCAATTCTCCTTTCCTCATAAAATGGCCTGTAAATGTTGCCCGTCTTTTCCTAATCTTCCTTATGAATGATCTACTTGTGTCTGCCTCCATCAAGACTGTCTCGTTTGTTTTCGTTGCTGTCCATGGAACTCTCAACATCCTTCTTAGAAACAAAAACCAACCAACCAAAAACAACCAATTAGCCAATCAACTAACCAGTCAACCAACCAACCAAACCAACCAACCAACCAGTCAGTGTTTTGGTTTTATGAAGAACTTCGTGACAGAGAGAACATGCACCGTAAAAACAAACGAACAAGCAAACATACAAAGAAGCAAACAAAAACAGCCGACCAACCCACCCATCAACCAACCCACCCATCAACTAACCCACCAACCAACCAACCCATCAACCAATCAACCAACCCATCAACCAATCAACCAACCCACCAACCAACCAAACAACCCACCCACCAACCAACCAACCAGCCCACCAATCCACCAAGCAAGCAAGCAACCAACCTACCCAACCAACCAACCAGTCAACCAAAGTCTAGCTCCCTAAGCATGATGCTCTATTTTTACATCCTCCACAGAGAAAGTCCATTATCTCCCGAGAAAGTGATGACGATTCCATCGTTGATATCATAGTTATTCCTACACCAATATATACTGTCACTTCTACCTATTGTTCACGTGTGTGTATGTATGATTGTACGTGCGTTTGTGTGTGTGTACATTCATTCGTGTGTGTGTGTGTGTGTGTGTCTGATTGTCATTAATTTCTACAAAGTATATGCTTATGACCATGAGTGTAAGTGCATGCTTGGTTACTGTTTAATATAATAGCATGCAGGATAAATGCAATCTCGTAAACAAAATAAACTAATGCACATATCTAACACACACACATGAACACACACACACACACACACACACACTCACACGCACAATCACACACACACACACGAATGAATGTACACACACACAAACACACACACGTACAATCATACACACACACACATACACACACAAAACCGCACAATCAGTCACACGCACAATCAGACAGACACACACACACACACACGAATGAATGTACACACACACACACACACGTACAATCATACATACACACACACAACACACACATATACACAAACACACACACGCAAAAACAAAGCACAAAATTAATGACAATATACTAATAAGCTTACGCTGAAAATATATTCAAATGTATTCGGTCTGACCTGGCTATTTTAATCCTACCCTAATCGTTACATATATTTCAGCAGAAGATACGTGCAACTCTAAATAGGTCAATCAGGGGTCACACTACAGTCATTCCCTGATGTACAAAACACATACTACTAATAATTCATCAATACAAATAATGAAAATGTAATAATAATAATAGTAATTACAATAAAAATTATCATAATCATAATAATAACAATAATACCAACAATTATAATAATATCAACAACAACAAGAATAATAATAATAATAATATGATGGCCATTCCCTGTTGTAAGACCTGCACACAGCACGTACTACAAATTCTCTCCCTCTCTCTCTCCTTGTCTTCCTGTTCTCTCCATATTTCAATTTATCATCGTCCACTTGTATTGACAAAGATTCTCTATCAGCATATACTTGTATTATTGTAGAACTTCCACAAACTATGGCTGATAGTAAAAAATAGGAAGAAAAAGAAAACGGATTCATATGCTCATGTCACTCCTCTTTAAAATGAACACGAGTTCTTGTTCTTTTTCTCAAAGACCGCTTCTTCCAGGGAACTCTGGAGGTTTATAGTTTAAGCGTATCTTATAACACGGAATAACCGCAGTATGATTCTGACCGACCGATTTTGAGTTGCCCGTGACTTCTACTCGGAAATGTGTGTAAAGTTAGGATAGGATTAAAAATAGCCCGGGTCAGACCTAACATATTTTCAACGTAAACTTATTCGTATACGGTCATTAATTTTGTGGTTTGTTTTTGCTCGCGTTCATGCGCGTGTGTATGTGTGTGCCCGTGTATGCGAGTCAGTCTGTGAGAGAGAGCGTGCGTGTGTGTGCGTGTGTGTGTGTGTGTGTGTGTGTGTGGTGTGTGTCTGTCTATATATATATATATATATACGTGTGTTTGTGTGCGCGCGCGCGCGCGCGTGTGCATTTTAGGAGGGGATAACTTAACCGTTACAAAGAAAGTGCATCCAAAATGCAATCTTGCCCCGTAAAGGCTTAACATTTTGACGGAAATGTTTTCTAAGGAAATTTAACTGTCCGAATCATCTTACCTGTATGTCAGCAAGTGGTGTCCATGTTTTACTCTTAGAGCAATGTGGAGATTTCCTGCGATTTGTAGTTAGTGACCCCCACACACACACATACAGTTGGTTAGTTATGTGTATATATATATTTATCTATTCATTTGTTTTATTCATTTATTTATTTATTTTTTATTTGTTTATTTTCAGTTCCATTTTTTAAACATTTTCTTTCGTCTAAAAGCACACATGTGAATAGACGTTAAAAGAAATGAACGAACACACACACACAGAGTTGGTTGGTTAGTTCCGCATTTATTTTTCCTTTTTATTCATTTTCTTTCGTCTGAAAGCATATATGTGAATAGACGTTAAAAGAAATACACACACAACACAACACACAAAAACAAATTTTCTGTCCAAATGAATACGCATTCTTATATTTTTTGTGTACTTACTATTTGCTTGAATGCGGACAGCCATTGTGATTTAACCCTTTGATTCCTGCACCCTGGCCACCAGCATCCTGCATGGTCAACCATGCCACCAAAGCAGTAATTTCACCCTTTGATTCCCTCACCCTATCCAACAGCTTCCTGCATGAAGCTGGTGGATAGGATAAGGGCGTCAAATGGTGAAATTTTTCACTTAGTGGATACGGTGCGGTAGTCAAAGGGATAAATTGCAGCTAGTTGCTTGTACATGTAGTTAGTGATGAAACCGAAACTGCTTATGTCCTTGTGCGACTTCTCATTGCTGTTTAACTGTGATGTCTATTTTGTGGTGGTTTTGTAAAATTAATTTGTGTAAACGAACAATGTATTTGTATAGACAAAACGCATATGGCACATCACTGAATCCGGAAGCGTGGAATATCGATTTTTAGATTTTATTATTATACCAGAATCCGAGATCGATCTATATTACCTTTTCAAATAGGACGGTGTGTGTTTTTAGTTTCAGTTTCTCAAGATGACATCTCTGCGCTCGGAACGAATTCCATATGCACTTACCGTCACAAGTCTTATTTAGCCTGCACATAAACCCATGAGCTGGCCAGGTCCTGAGGACTTACCTAGACTACGTTTTACCTAGTCTGTATGTTATACTGGTATTGTATCAAAAAAAAAAACAAAAAAAAAGGAAATACATGAGAATCTTGATGGAGGCAGACAAGAAGACCATTGATAAGGAAGATTAGGAAAAGACCAACATCTATAGACCATTTTATGAGGAACGGGGAATTCGAGCACCTGGTCACAACAGGAAAACAGGTCAAGAACACCAGGTAGACCCAGGGAAAAAATATTGGACGGACTTGCAGGGTGGCTGAGAACAAGGGTGGAAGTTGTACTTGCAGCGACGAGGGATAGATGCATATGTGGAGCCATGATCGATAAAGTCATGCGGCAGAATACATGATGATGATTGTATCAGACTATCACTGGAATAGTCTTGTTACATGTAAATGACGTGTATTAAATAGAAGGTACGTGCAGACAAGCACAAAAATTTTCACGTCACCGAGTTTAGAAGACTGACGTGACCAGTTTGACGGGGGCGTCAAGGTAAGACAGGGAGCAGTCTTCACGACACAGATGGCCCCGTCTGTCTTCATAAAATCCCCACGTTTTTGTTTTTTTTAACCAGCGTTACAACAAATAGCACTACACGGTGTTGTATTGTATTGTAAGACCATAAAGACCTGCAAGTTTTAAGGACAAAACTACCCTGGATGTATCCATGCAGCATCCAGAAGTTACGGTGCCTGACGGAAATCGCGTGGCAGCACAAAGAGGAGATACCCCGTTGCTCTGGACCCGACCAATGCTGAGGGTAAATTGTGCAGATTCCAAGGGTGTGCAGATTTGGATGGAGCGCGTATGTAATTGCCCGAGGACGAGGAATCCCTCTTCTTATCATCATGTGCCCTACCGCATGGCGTTGGCGATTATGGCCCTCCATACGACTCTCCCTTTTCGCTGCAAGTATATCTCCCACCCCTCTCTCTTCAGCCACTCTGCAAGTCCGTCCAATTTCCCCCCTAGCTCTACCAGGTGTTCTCTATCCCTACAACTTTCCTATTGTGACCAAGTGCTCTAATCTCTTGCCTCATAGAATGTGTTATAAATGTTGCTCGTCCTTTCCTTATCTTCATTAATGTTCGTCTTGTGTCTGCCTCCTTCAAGACTCTCGTTTGTTTTCTTTGCTCAATATTCTTCTTAGAAACCACATTTAAACTTAAAAAATCTGTATCTTACCGCTATGGTACACATTTTCTATAATTGTGACCCTTCAAATTATTCAATTAAATTTAACTTAATTTATATCTTTGTTTCGGTCTGTCTGGTTGCATTTACGCGTTCCGATTCTTTTTTCGTGTGCTTTTTCCCTGGTTCCTCTTTGCTTGAACGCGGGCGGTCACACTTTTGGACTTCTGACAAAGAACTGGTTAAAATCTATATACTTGTAGGCCTACTTCTTGTAAAACTGTTCAATGAAAGCTGATCACAATACGATCATAAGGAAATCATGCATAAAGTTTCTCACGTTTATATTTATACGCCTCCAATCTCCAACACGCCCCAGAACACTGGACAGGCCCATTCAAACTCCAGTCGGACCACTCACCCAATTTGTTTAAAGGTCAGCCTATTAACAACCATGAAATTGATTAGATCAACACACACACACACACACGCCATGTTGTAATTTCATAAACGCACATTAGAAAAAGAACAAGAACACATTTGCATTAATAGCAAGAAACACAAGGGTAGAGGTATCGCACGGATAAAACTCTAAAAGAAAACCCGCAGTCTGAATCTTCACTCGACAAAATACTTTTATTACTACCGTCAATACATGTACACACAATTATCTTCCCCCAAACAATTCATCTCGACTTGGACAGCCCTCTCCCTCACACTTATCGTTGTTTAAACCTTTGGCTCCCTTACCCTATCCACCAGCTGCAAAAACTTTGACTCCTTCATCCTGCCCTTCTAGCAGGAAGCTCGTGGATAGGGTGAGAATCAAAGGGTTAAGTTTTTTGTTTTGCTAGCATGGTTGGCAATGCACGATTCTGGTGTACAGGGTGCGGGAGTCAAATGGTTAAAGTCCAGCTGACCCAGTAGAGCATATCAGAGCTATAACCGTTTCAAAACATACACAATTCAACAGGAAATACAAACATTTAAGTGCATAATATTTCAATACATTCGCGCACATAATCTAAGGAGATGCCTCTGGCGTTGTTCATTCTGTCCAATTTATCACACAGTTTAAAAACACCCGAATACTAACATCATTGTTATTGTTTAAAGCCCAGCCGACTGCGCAGAGCCATATCAGGGCTATAACCGCTTCAAAATAAAACTTCAACAAGAAAAAAAAATTAAGTACTACATATCAATGCATTCGCGCACATAATCTTAAGTACATGCCCACGGCGTAGGACCATTCCGTCCGATTTATCGCACTGGGGAGACTTAAAACACCTGAATACAAATATAAGTATATATATAAGGACACCAAAACATAAAAACAGGCATAAATTACCTAAAATTGTTTCCACATATCTCACCTCCTTAGAGCCAAAAATGCACTAAATTTATGTACCCAATCAGCAATCCGAAGAAAAAGTACGTAAGACTTAAATCGAAAAAATACAGGTGAATGGACCATTAAGGCAGAAAATAAGTAGAAATGACAGAAAGCAAGGCAACAAGGCAGAAAAAAAGAGTGACAGAAAAGAGGAAATATCTAGCACAGTTTCCAGAAGGTGAACTATTTATACTGAAAGAGCCCCCGGCAACCCATCAGGAGAGCAGAGGGGATTAAAAAATACACCTTAACATAAATTTAAACTATAAGGGCACTAAACCAAAAATAGACCTGTACTTGAAATTGCTTCCGCATAGCTCATTGTAGAGCCAAAACAATTTAATACATGTACCCAATAATCAATTCTAAGATAAAGTACACAAGACTTGATCGAACGCGTACAGATGAATGGACATGCAAGGCAGTAAATGATGGGAAGAAATGACAAAGCAAAGGTGGAAGACAAAAGCAGAGCGACAGAAAAGAGCATTTCTAGCACACAATTTCCAGAAGGTGGGCATATTATTTATACTGAAAGAAACCCCCGGCATCCTCAAAAGGGCATTTTTGTTTATTTTTAACGAATGAATTTTAAACCAGTCTGTCCTTGCCAAGCAACCGTAAATCCACATTCACACACAATAGAGCCTTCATTAGAAAATGCACACAGCATACTCGCCGGCCCCAACTGACCTAAACATTCGCAATACCTCACCCATGAACTTTGAAAACAAAAAAAACCGCAACGAAAACATGCACACACAAATAACTTGTACACATTCGCCGTCCATACCTCATTAACCGCCCTCCACCCCCATCCCCCTTCCACGCACACACACAAACTCCAAAAGCACACACCTTACACATGCTCTTCCACACACACGCTCGCTCGCGCACGCACGCACCCAACACACGTACGCACCCAAAACATGCGCGCTCGCGCACACACCAGACACAAAAACACAAAACCACTCAACAGACGGGACAATGTTTTCTGTAAGTTGCAAAAGGCAGGAAAATGCAGTTGGAATTCATATTGCTTATAGCACAGCCTACGTCTCCAACATTATCATGGCCAACATCACACTGAAAACAACCCCACGTTTAATTAAAAATTTCATTTCACTTCATATTGCTTATAGCCCAGCCGACTACTTGAGCCATGTCATGGGTTTAATCAAAAAGAATTGGAAAAAAAAAAAAAAAAACATACGATCTTTTCAAGTTTCAATTTATTTTAAGTAATTCCCATAATACTCCACGTTTAACCCTTTGACTACCACCGCCTGTCCACCAGCATCCTTCACTGTCAACCATGTGACTCCGTCACCCTAACCTCCAGCTTTCTGCAGGAAGCTGGTGGATAGGGTGAGGGAGTCACAGGGATACGCTTTCGCAATTGGCGGATAGGGTAAGGGAGTCAAAGGGTTTAAAAACTTTTTAAAAAAGCCATGCAAGTCTCAATTTATTTAAACATTTTCCCATACGCATGATCATACGAGCTGAAACTCCAGTATAACTTGTAAAAATTGGATGTCTTGAAACGATTCTTTAAATAGCGTTACACACACACACACTAGACACAGATAATATAAATACCACACACACCACAATCTCACGCACGCACCACACACGCGCGTGCACACACATTAACAACCGCCCCCCACCAAAAAAAAAATCAAAACAAAAAACGCACCTCGCACATGTCTTACACACACACTACACACAGACAATATAAACACAAATACACAATCACACACTCCACAAAACAGGGTAAAATGTTTTCCTTAAATAGCAAAAGGCAGGAAAATTCAGTTAGATTTTCACATTGCTTATATAACAGCCGACATCTTGAGAACATTACGGCCAACAGCACGCACACTACAAATTAACTCATTAAACAAATGGAAAAAAAATGTACAACCATCCTTTCAAGTTTCAATTTAGTTTTTAAAAAAGTTCCCACAACACTCCGTTTAGCCAGTTGACTACCACCACCTGTCCACCAGAATCCTGCATTGTTAACCATGGTAGTAAAGCAAAAACTTTACCACGATTCCCTCACCCTAACCTCCAGATTCCTGCAGGAAGATGGATACGGTGAGGGAGTCGGATACGTTTTTGCAATTGGTGGATAGTGTGCAGGAGTCAAAGGTTTAAAAAAAACTGAAAAAAGCGGGGGTGGGGGGGGGGGGGGGAACCCACAAAAAACGGACCAATCCTTCCAAGTTTCAACTTAGGCATTTTCCCATACGCATGGTCATACGACGTGAAATCCCATTACATCTTTTCAAAACGTAAAAATTGCATGCTATCTTGAAAAGATTCTTTAAAGACTGTTAGAAAATGCAGTACGAATTGTTCACTTGACAAAAGGAGCTTCATTACAACTTTCAGAAATACGGTCATAAAAATACATTCATAAGTAACCCATAACTGACGAAACACAGGCACACAATAAATTTTTTATTATTTTAATTTTTAACGAACAAATTTTAAATCAACAGCGGTCTGTCTTTACCACACCACCATACATCCACAATCACACAGAAGTCTTCATTAGAAAATGCACACACACCATACTCATCCACCACCACTCCCAAGGCCAACTGACCTAAACATCGCTACACCCCACCCCACCTAAGAAAAAAAAAATACCACAACGAAAACATCCATACAAAAACAACAATTAGGACTCGTAACCGCCGTCCATATCCCACTCTAACAACCCCAACACCCCCCCCCCCAAAAAAAAAATCAAAACAAAGCACGCACCTCGCACATGTCTTACACACACACCACATTCTTGCGCGTGCACACCACACACAATCTAGACAATATAAACACACAATCACACACACACACTCCGCAAAAAGAAGGTAAAATGTTTTCCTTAAATAGCGAAAGGCAGGAAAATGCAGTTAGATTTACTACAAATTAACTCGCATTTAATTAAACAAATGGAAAAAAATTACCATCCTTTCAAGTTTCAATTTAGTTTTTAAAACATTCCCACAACACTGTTTAGCCCTTTGACTACCACCACCTGTCCACCAGAATCCTGCATTGTTAACCATGGTAGCAAAGCAAAAACTTAAACCACGATTCCCTCACCCTAACCTCCAGCTTCCTGCAGGAAGATGGATACGGTGAGGGTGTCAAAGGGATACGTTTTTGCAATTGGTGGATAGTGTGCGGGAATCAAAGGGTTAAAAAAATTGAAAAAAGCATGGGGGGAAAAAACCCAAAAAAAAGGAATAATCCTTCCAAGTCTCAATTCTAACATTTTCCCATACGCATGGTCATATGAGGTGAAATCCAATTATATCTGGTCAAAACGTAAACATTGCACGCCATCTTGGAAAGGTTCTTTAAAGACTGTTAGAAAATGCAGTACGAATTTCTCACTTGACAGAAAGGAGCTTGATTACAACTTACAGAAATAGTCATAAAAATAGCTTCATAAATAACCCATAATTGAAATACACACACAATAAAAAAAAATTATATGTATTTAAACGAAACGATTTTAAATCAACAGCAGTCTGTCTTTATCACACAACCATACATTCACAATCACACACAATACAGACTTCATTAGAAAATGCACACACACCATACTCACCCACCACTGTTTAGCCCTTTGACTACCACCACCTGTCCACCAGAATCCTGCATTGTTAACCATGGTAGCAAAGCAAAACCTTGACCACGATTCCCTCACCCTAACCTCCAGCTTCCTGCAGGAAGCTGATGGATACGGTGAGGGAGTCAAAGGGATACGTTTTTGCAATTGGTGGATAGTGTGCGGGAGTCAAAGGGTTAAAAAGAATTGAAAAAGAAGAAAACCCAGACCAATCCTTCCACTGTAACAAATGCCCCATTCCCCACAAAATTAAAAATAAAAAGCACACACCTCGCACATTGTCTTACACCCACACACGCATGCACCACACATGCGTGCGTACGCCACACACAAATATAAACACACACGTATCACACACACACACGCATCACACACATGTGCGCGTGCGCACACACACACATACCAGATATAAACACACAATCACACACACTCCACAACAGATGGTAAAATGTTTTCTTTAAATGGCAAAGGCAGGAAAATGCAGTTAAGAGTTTCATATTGCCTAAGGCATAGCCAACAGCACTCTACAAATTACCTCACTTTTATTCAAAAAGACAATTGGAAAAAAATGTACAACCATCCTTTCAATTTTTTAATTTTTTTTAAATTCCCATAATGCTCCGCGTTTAACCCTTTGAATACCACCGCTTGTCCACCAGCATCCTTTGTCAACCATGCCAGCAAAGCAAAAACTAAACCCTTTGACATCCACACCCTAACCTCCAGCTTCCTGCAGGAAGCTGATGCATAAGGTGAGGGAGTCAAAGGGTTTAGTTTTTGCAATTGGTGGATATGGTGCGGGGGTCAAAGGGTTAAAAAGACAATTGAAAAAAACAAAAAAACAATCCAAGTCTCAATTTAAATATTTTTCCATACGTATGGTCATACGATGTGAAATCCCATTATATCTTGTCAAAACGTAAGAATTGCACGATATCTTGAAAAGATTCTTGAAAGAGTTAGAAAATGCAGTATGAATTGTTCACGTGACAAAAGGACCATTACAACTTTCAGAAATACTATCATAAAAATAGCTTCATAAATAGCCCATGATTGACGAAATACAGGCACACAGTAAAGTAATCATTTTTTCGTATTTCAACGAATAAATCTTAAATCAACAGCAGTCTGTCTTTACCACACAGCCGTACATCCACAAGCACACACAACAGTCTTCATTAGAAAAAGCACACGTAGCGTACTCACCCATCACCAAATTACCTAAACATCCGCTATACCCCACCACACCCACGGGGGAAAAAAAACTGTCACGACGGAAACACGCATGCACAGAAACCACAACGCAGACATAACCGCCGTAACAACCGCCCCACTCCACCCCAAAAAACAAAAAAAAGCACACACCTTGCACATTGTCTTACACACACACCTGCCTGTAACCTCCCCCCCCCCCCAAAAAAAAAAAAGACACACACACACACACACACACACTTTATACGTTACAATAATCAAAATAAGACAAAAATGCTGTATTTCCCAAGTTAAATTTTTATCGGAAATTTATGTGTATTGTTGTACTCAATGCTACCATACAACGGAAATTAAAGTATTGATATTAATCAATGCTACGATACAGTTGCCATCGAAAGTTTTAAGAAAAAATAGCCGTGGTAATCAGTGTCACTTTTCCTTTAATGTGAAATAAACTATGGTAATAAACACTACCATACAGCAATGTTCATGTAAAAATTCAAAAAGAAAAACTGTCACCACCACCACCATTGGAGTTTTCAGAGAAGAACAAAAGAACTAGGGTAATCACCATCGTACATTTTTCACTATTTTTGTTTTAATGCCCAGCCTACTGCAAGGAGCCTTTTTTCCCCTTTTATTGTTTAAAGCCCAGCCGACTGCGCAGAGCCATATCAGGGCTATAACCGCTTCAAAACATAACTTCAAGAAAATTAAGTACACATATCAATGCATTCGCGCACATAATCTAAGGATATGCCCCCGGCGTAGGACCATTCCGCCCGTTTTATCGCACAGGGGAGATTTAAAAAACATCTGAATACAAATATAAGCATACATAAGGACACCAAAACAAAAAACAAGCATAAATTACCTAAAATTGCTTCCGCATATCTCACCTGCTTAGAGCCAAAAATGCACTTAATACATGTACCAATTATCAATACGAAGAAAATAGTACGTAAGACCTTATCGAAAAAATACAGGTGAATGGACCATTAAGGCAGAAAATAAGTAGAAATGGCAGATAGGAAGGCATCAGGGCAGAAAGCGAGTGACAGAAAAGAGGAAATTTAGCACAGAATTTCCAGAAGGTGGGGATATTACTTGTACTGAAAAAAAAACCGGCAATCCAACGGGGGGCTCAGGGTTATAATCGTCTCAAAACGTACACAACTCAATGGAGGAAAAAATCTTAAACAAATTACTCGTCAATGCATTCGCGCACATAATCTTAGGATATGCTCTCTGCATTTACCACTCCGAATTTATTCCAAGGGTTTAAAAAAATATTACAAATTTAAACAAACACTAAATCATAACGTGGGCCCAAAATTACCTATAATTATTTCGGCACATCACATTTCCTTACAGCAAAAAATGCACTTAATACATGTACCCAATCAATATTTTTTGTTTACAGCCCAGCCGACTGTGTAGTCATATCGAGGTTACAACCATTTCCAAAAATAATGCTTCAACAGGGAAAAAAGGGAAAAAAACAGGGGAAAAATTTAAAGTACACATACCAATGCATTCACATACATAATCTAAGGAAAAGTCTGGCGTTGACCAATCCTGTCCAATTCATCACACGTGACGTGGGCTGTAAAAAGAATACCTGAATACAAAGTCTAATATAAGTAAGGACACTAAAACATACAACGGGCCTAAATTACTTAAAATTGCTTCCGCAAATCCATATGCGTAATGCCAAAAATGCACTTAACACATGTACCCAATCGCTATTACTATGAATTTTGTTCAAGGCCAGCCGACTGCGTACAGCCGTATCAGGGCTATAACCTTTTCTAAACATGCACCATACTCCAGCACGAAATCAGTCTTAACTAGCATTTTGGGTATTTGAGATACATATCACTGGAAAGTGTACATTCTGCTGATTATTTCGGTACCTGAATAAAACTTGTACTCAAAAAAAATATAGAGAAGTTATATATACTACACGTCATTATTGAAGGGCCAGGAACGTTTTTGAGTCAATTTTTGAAAGGAGAAATAACCTATTTTCTCTTACTCTTTTCTCCAATTCGTTGCCGTAACTGAATGGATAAGAGCTCAGACAACATTGCAGTTTCCTTTTGGCACGTGTTTGGGGATTTGCCGATTTGCAATGGGCGGCCCAAGGAAGACAATTTCCACACGAAATTGTCGAATCTTCAGCAGGGTCTCTCTGACGACGCAGGCAAGGTAGCGACAAAATTCGCTTTGCACGTGCAAGGCAAGCCCTTTTTGAACACTACTCCAGCCAAAGTTGCCCGCAGACGAGGATAAAAAGGACCCGTTCTTGGGTCGTTTTAACCATGCTTGCAAGACGACGGATGACGGATGAGCAGCGGGGGAGAGCCCTCGCTCTGCTTGATGAAGGCCTAGCGCAGTGGGAAGTTGCTAGACGACTTGAAGTGTCGCATTCCACAATCCAGAGACTGCTGGAGCGCTTCAATGAGACTGGAGCAGTCCAGGAAAGGCGTCACACGGGTCGACCCAGAGTAACCACAAGACAGCAAGACCGCTACCTTGCCCTCTCCGTCCTGAGGGAAAGGGCACCCACTGCGGTGACCTTGAGGGGTCAGCTGAGGGACGCAACAGGTGCTAACATCAGCTGCAGCACGGTGAGAAGACGGCTACATGAGGCAAACTTGAGGTCACGGAGACCGGCCGTCCGACCCGTGCTGTCACCGGTCAACAGAGTGCGCCGCATGACCTGGGCCAGGGAGCACGTGACCTGGACAAGGCAACAGTGGGCCCGGGTCTTGTTTTCGGATGAGTCCAGGTTCACCCTGACCTTTAACGATGGCCGGGCTCGGGTGTGGCGACGTCAAGGGGAGAGGTTCGCTGACGCCACTGTCCAAGAGCATAACCGGTACGGCGGCGGGTCGGTGATGGTGTGGGGTGGCATGAGCCGTGGTACCCGGACCCCCCTGCTCCCCATTGACGGCATCCTGAACGGGGTCCGGTACCGGGACGAGGTTCTGGCGGCCGTGGCACTGCCTGCGCTTGTGGACCTTGGTCAAGGCGCCATCTTCCAGGACGACAATGCACCTGCGCATCGAGCACGCCTTGTGACCGACTTCCTGGAGCAGCATGAAGTCGTCCGTATGACCTGAACCCAATTGAACACCTCTGGGATGTGCTCGGGAGGCGCATCAGGGACAACCACCCCCCACCGGGCACCCTGGCCAGGCTGGTCGACATCCTGCAGATCGAGTGGGCGGCCATCCCTCAGGACACACTCTGTACCCTTGTGGGGTCGATGCATCGGCGCTGTGAAGCATGCATCCAGGCTCGGGGCGGACACACGATATATTGAAAACAGATTGGCCAAATCTGACACTTTCTGTTTTTTGAAAAGGGGGGGATGTTCCTTTAAATGCATGTGCTGTTCACTAATGGGTCATTGTGCTAATTTCTTTTTCCAAAACAGGTGTGGAAATGATGAAATAAAACATAGAATCAATTCTAAACATTGTCAATTATTTCAAATTAAAATTAGAGAGGAAGGAAGAAGTGGCCCTTAAATTATGATTAGGAGTATATGTTTAAAGTCATTAAGTTGTTTGACGGCCATTTTGAGAAAACGGCCTCTAAAGGTTTTATGTACTCCCCTACACATTTTCCTTAAATTTCTATTTTTGGTGGCTTTGACCAGGTTCGTTTCTAATTTTAGCTGTCATTATCTGAAAGGTGCACCAAAGAGTTTTCTGTCAGTATATTACATGCAAGGGTCGGTACAGGTTACAGTTCGCAATAAACGACAAAAATAGGTACTTTTGGTAAGAAATTGCATTCTTTCTGCTGCGATCAGTGCATTAAAATACTATTTTATATTAATATTTTTTCAAGAAAAACATTCTGTGGGGGATAGAGTATAATCCACAGAAATCAATTTTGAGGAAAAATCAAAACACCCTAGACAGACCCTCAGTCAACTACCTTTTCAGCTCCTAGTGCTGTTCGACTGACCAAGTTAAGACCGATTTGGTGGTGGGATGTCGCATTTATACTGAAAAAGCCCCCGGCATCCCCAGGGATGTAATTTTCATTTTGACTACGAATCGCCAACGCACAAAAACAATAAGAACGCGTATTCAACCTACAAGATAAGACGTTAACTTTCGGCTTACCTGCCTTTGCCAATCTACAACACGCACACACACGCGCGCGCGCGCGCACACACCCACATATGGAAAAAAAAAGAATATTTTCCCCGATATCTCGCCGAGCGGAAGAAAATGACCGATACTTAAGATATGTAACCCCTTTTATTTTCATTGCCGCGATGGTATTGCTGTTGAACATACTGACCGATTGGTCTTAGGTGCGCACTTAAAATGATTCTTTCCCTTTATTACCTTGTCAGTTTTTCCTTTTTGTTTTTGTTTGTTTTTCGTTTTTGCTTTCACACTATTTTACAGTTAGGCGCTCACTAGAAAACCTACGCTTATATGGTAACCATAAGCCGACCACAAAACCACATATGGTAACCATAAGCCAACCACAAAACCTACATATATATGGTAATCATAAGCCGATCACAAAACCCACACTTATACGGTAATCATAAGCCTACCACAAAACCTGCACTATACAGTAATCATAAGCCAACCACAAAACTTGCACTATACAGTAATCATAAGCCGACCACAAAACCTACACTATACAGTAATAAGCCGACCACAAAACCTACACTATACAGTAACCATAAGCCAACCACAAAACCTACACTATACAGTAATCATAAACCAACCACAAAAAATCACACTATACAATAATCATTAGCCAACCACAAAACCTGCATTTATACAGTAATCATAAACCGACCACAAAAATCACACTATACAGTAATCATAAGCCAACCACAAAAATCACATTATACAGTAATCATAAACCGACCACAAAAATCACACTATACAGTAATTATAAGCCAACCACAAAACACATACGTTAATCATAAACCAACCACAAAACCTACACTATACAGTAATCATAAACCGACCACAAAACCTGCACTTATACGGTAATCATAAACCAACCACAAAACCTGCACTATACAGTAATCATAAACCAACCACAAAACCTACTTATACGGTAATCATAAACCAACCACAAAACCTGCACTATACAGTAATCATAAACAGACCACAAAACCTGCACTATACAGTAATCATAAGTCGACCACAAAACCTACACTATACAGTAATCATAAACCGACCACAAAAACCACACTATACAGTTAACATAAGCCGACCACAAAACCTGCACTATACAGTAATCATAAGCCGACCACAAAAATCACACTATACAGTAATCATAAGCCGACCGCAAAACCTACACTCACATGGTAATCTTAAGCTGACCACAAAATCTACATTTATACGGTAATCATAAGCATACGACAAAACCCACACTATACGGTAAAACATAAACGTGTGTACCGACTATGTTGCGTGGGGAACCAGAGACGAGCAACTTTTTAGCGTAAAATATAGACTAGGTAAAACAGTCTAAGTTGGGCCTCAGGGCCTGGCCAGCTCATGGGTTTACGTGCAGGCTTTAAGGCTTGTTCCACGGTCACAATACACGTAGCACCTGTGACGTTAGTGCATATGGAAATCGCTCGAGCGCAGAGACATCTGCGAAACTGAAACTAAAATTGAATTGCGTGGGTTAAAAAAAAAGTACGTGATATACATAAAATCTATACGTCATGTTATAAGTTTACGATTTTCTACCCAGCAAAGTGGGAAAGGATAGGGTAGAGGATATAGTTGGACCTCATGGCCTTGGTACACAAAATAAAAGGGGAGGGAAACTTGTATAATGGGCACAGATGAATGAGTTCACAATAGGAAACACCTGGTTTGAGCAACCTAATAGAAGAAAATGGACTTAAATGAGTCCAGGAGATAATACCAAAAACCAGATGACACCGTGCTAATTGCAGAAAGTGAAAGGGACCTACAAAACCTTGTGAATATACTTTAAGTAGAAAGCAAAGGTAAGGGTTTGGAACTAAACAGCAGGAAAACTGAAGTCATGGTGATCTGTAAAAAACATGAAATCCCCTCATGCAAAATAACAGCAAACGGCACAACCTTTAGACAGGTTGACAAGTTTAAATACCTGGGAACGATCATTTCACCAGACGGCAGATGCACATCAGAAATAGCCAGTAGAATCGGCCAAGCAGAAACATTCAAGAAAATGGAAAGCATTCTTACCAACAAATGCCTATCAATTATCAGGAAGTGTTCTGGAATGTTATATAGAACCAATACTGTTGTACGGTTGCGAGGCATGGACAGTCAACAAGCAAAGCCAGAACAAGATTGAGGCAGCCGAGATGTGGTTTCTAAGAAGGATGTTGAGTTCCATGGACAGCAAAGAAAACAAACGAGACAGTCTTGATGGAAGCAGACACAAGTAGATCATTCATACGGAAGATTCCGAAAAGGCAGGCAACATCCATAGGCCATTTTATGAGGAAAAGGGAATTGGAACACCTGGTCACAACGGGAAAGCTGGGGGGAAGGAGAGCACCGGGTAGACCCGGGGAGAAGATACTAGACGGACTTGCAGAGTGGCTGAAGACAGGGAGGGTGGAAGAAATGCTTGAGGCAACAAGAGACAGATGGAAGTCCATAATCGCCAACGCCATGCGCAAAGCACCTGATGATGATTAAAGTATAATATACGGCATTCGCGGTGATTTTTTTTAAACAGGCGAGAAGTTTTGTAAACTTTTTTTCACTGTTCCAACAACTGTCATGACCAAACATCAGCCCCTTTAACACGACAATGTGTTAAGGTTAGAACGGGGTTAAGGTTAGTAGTGGTTATTACTACTTTTTTCACGTTAGATTCGGCGCGACATTTGTTCGGGCACAGTTGTCGGAACCACAAACGCCATTCACCTGACGTTATCAGAACGGCACTGAGAAAATGTATACGATTATGGGAAGGTCATACTGTTTTTCAAAACTTGCTGGCGATCATACTAGTATATTCATCATCATCAGGTGCCCTGCCGCATGGCGTTGGCGACCATGGACCTCCAGCCATCTCTCTCTCTCTCTCGTTGCCCCAAGCATCTCCCCCACCCTCCTCGTCTCCAGCCACTCTTCAAGTCCGTCCAGCTTTTTCTCCCTGGGTCTACCTGGTGCTCTTTTCCTCCAGCTTTCCCGTTGTGACCAGATGCTCCAATCCCCTTCCTCATAAAATGGCCTATAAATGTTGCCTGTCTTTTCCTAATCTTCCTTATGAGTGATCTACTTGTGTCTGCCTCCATCAAGACTCATTTTTCTTTGCTGTCGTCCATGGAACTCAACATTCTTCTTAGAAACCACATCTTGTTCTGGCTTTGCTTGTTGACTGTCCACGCCTCGCAACCGTACAACAGTATTGGTTCTATATAACATTCCAGAACTCTTCCTGATGTTAGATAGGCATTTGTTGGTAAAAATGCTTTCCATCTTGAATGTTTTGGCTTGGCCGATTCTGCTGGCTATTTCTGATGTGCATCTGCCGTCTGGGGAAATGATCGTTCCCAGGTATTTAAACTTTCAACCTGTCTCAAGGTTGTGCCGTTTGCTGTTATTTTGCACGAGGGGATTTCATGTTTTTTACAGATCACCATGACTTCAGTCTTCCTGCTGTTTAGTTCCAACCTCTTACCTTTGCTTTCTATTTAAAGTATATTCACAAGGTTTTGTAGGTCCCTTTCACTTTCTGCAATTAGCACGGTGTCATCTGCGTATCGAATGTTGGTTTATCATTTTTCCTCAAACCTTTAATCCAGGGTCTTCCTCTGGGTTTCTCATGTTTTCGCTGTAAAGTGAAAACAGATCTGGTGACAAAACACAACCCTGTCTGACTCCTCTTTTGATGTTTTGGAAAGAGCTTATATCGTTTTTTATTCTCATTGCAGCTCTTTGTTCCCAATTCATATTTTTGATTATTCATAGATCTCTTCCATCACTATTGAGTCTTTGTAGTTAATTGATCAATTTTTCATGTCTTACCCGATCGAAAGCCTTGGTATAGTCAACAAAGCATAAATATAAATCCTTGTTCACCTCGACTGACCTCTCTATGATAGTTCTTAGGATGTATATGGCATTAATAGTTCCTTTCCCTTCCACAAATCCACTGTTCATCTGCTATTTCTCTTTTGATTCTATTCCTTGTCATCATGATTATTTTTAATAGGATCTTGGTTACAGGACTCAAACCGATTGTGCGATGGAGTTCGCATTCTATAACCCCCGTTTTTTGTTGTTGATTTTTGGAAGTGCGATTTTGACATCTTTGGGGATTTTTCCATTGTCGTAAATTTCATTCAGGAGGACATTTTTTCTATACCGAATTCCTCCAGGGCTTCAATCATCTCTGTGGTAATGTCTGGTCCTGGGGCTTTTCCTGGTTTCGTCTTTTTCAATGCTGCTCTAACTTTTATTTCATTATGGGTGGTCTTCAAAGTTCTTTCTTATGTGTTCTGCGTTTCTGTCATCTTCAAAAAAGTCTAATGTACTCTCCCCATCTAATATTTTGTCTTTTTCCATGCTATGCTAGATACAGCCTGAAAAAAGCCAAATAATGTTTGTACAAAACAATCACCAATGCCAATTAACTAAGAACGGCCTTGTACAAATGACCAATGCCAATCAATCTATGAACGACCTTGTACAAATCTTTCATGCCAATCAACTGTAAGAACGGTCTTGTACAAATCACTAATGCCAATTAACTCTATGAACGACCCTTGTACATATCTTTCATGCCAATCAACTGTAAGAACGACCTTGTACAAATCACTAATGCCAACTCTATGAACGACCTTGTACAAATCACTAATGCCAATCAACACTAAGGATCGACCTTGTATAAATCACTAATGCCAATCAACTAAGACGACCTTTACAAATCACTAATGCCAGTCAACTCTAAGAACGACTTGGGTCTATTCGTATCAAATGCTAATTGTGTACACTAAGCGCTACATTTGCTCTAACCGATGTTTTTGTAACCTTAACGCATGGCATGGCATGGCCACTTTTGTGGAGTTCTCGCTTTTTCCCAAGACGTCGAATTTGCCTCGCTTGTTCCCCAGTTATCACTGTTCACAAAGACTGACTTCATATCGGTCATTTTCTCACACTAAACGAGACATGGAAATTATCCTGTTTGTTACCTATTTTCTTATTTTGTTGTTTGATACTAGACATGGAAATTATGCCGTTTATTCCCTATTTTCTTATTTTGTTTGACACATGGAAATTATGCCGTTTGTTCCCTGTTTTCTTATTTTGACACTAGACATGGAAATTATGCCGTTTGTTCCCTGTTTTCTTATTTTGACACTAGACATGGAAATTATGCCGTTTATTCCCGTTTTCTTATTTTGTTGTTTGATCTGTTCTTTGTCTTACGTTTATGTTTGACAAAGATCAGTTGGTCACAAATTTGTGTTCGTCTTGTCCGTTATACTGAATACACATTTCCATTTTTTTCCCCGATTCCTTAATGTGTATAATGCATATTATATTCGTACGACCTTCACGTGTATATCAGATTTGTACTATCCGATGGTTGTGTAATTTTGAGGCGCAAATTGTAAGACCGCTTTATATTAGCCTCAGCGTATTAACGTAATAACGAGCGTTTTGTGTTAAACGTTGCCTTACAGTCTACAGTATAAGCCACCTAACAAAAAATTTAAAAAATAAAACCGAGTCACGCACGCATATAGCCTCTCCTTCCCACAACACACACACAGGATTATGAGAAACGGTGACGGAGGAAATTTCTAGCGCAGAATTTCCAGAAGGTGGAGATACTAGTTATACTGAAAGCGCTCTCGACATCCCCACGGGGGTACAGACAGTAAATGCCAAACACGACGTCGATTCATATTCCACTGCGAATTACAAATTTACTCGCTTATCACATCCTCCACCCAAGCCCAAACACACACACACAATACACACGTATTTAAACATATTTAAATGAAAAATGATGAAGGACCAAGACATCCATGTTGGAACATCTATATACCCAGTAACAGTTTAAAAAAATGAGAAATGTGACCTCCCGCCACCAATTCAGTCTTAACTCGCAGTCGAACAGCGCTAGGAGCTGAAAGAATGACTGAGGGTCTATCTGAGGTGTTTTGACTTTCTCAAAATTGATTTCTGTAGACTAATCATCTATCCCCCACAGATTTTTTTCTTGAAAATATAATTTGAAATGGTATTTTAATGGACTGATCGCAGCAGAAATTATGCAATTTCTTACCAAAAGTACCTATTTTTGTCATTTATTGCGAACCGTAACCTGTACAGAACCTTACATGTAATAACACTGACAGAAAGCTCTTTGGTGCACCTTTCAGATAATGACAGCTAAAATTAGAAACAAACCGGGCCAAAGCCACCAAATAAATTTAAGGAAAATGTGTAGGAGAGTACATAACTTTAGAAGCCGTTTTCTCAAAATTGCCGTCATACAACTTAATGATCTTAAACATACATAACTTCCCTACATTTTTTTTAGTACAAGCTTTATTCAGGTACCAAAATAATCACCAGAATGTACACTTTCCAGTGATATGTATCTCTAAATACCCAAAATGCTAGTTAAGACTGATTTCGTGCTGGGAGTTCACAAATGGTTACGCCCACATGTCTATTTGTAAATTTCCGTTAGGCAAGACACCTTAGACATGTAAAAGATCTATACACAGTTGGTCCATCTTTTCTGAAACCATTTCTGTCCCTTTCAAAACCTTAATACATGCTACCTTTGGGAAAGGTATCCCAAATTACAAACGCAAAATCAGTTGATATTATGAATATGGTACAAAAGCGAATAATAGAACAGCTAAAATAACACCACCACTAATAATTCCATTAGTGCCGATTTTTGATACCTTATTTTATTGTTTAAAGCCCAACCGACTGCGCAGAGCCCCAGGCAACCCAACAGGGGATATGTCCAGGTAATACGTGCAAACACTGAAGTATATAAAAAGAAAACAGCCCTGGGATGCAAAACTTGCTCAGTGCTGTCAACCTTTACTCTCTTGTAATAATAAAATGTCCAATTAATACGTGCAAACACTGAAGTACACACCACACACTGGGATGTAAACTTGTCCAACGGTCTGTCAACCGTCAACATTAACTTTAACACACACACACACACACCACACACAAACAAAAACAGCCAAACATACACACGAATCAGGCAGGCACGAGTTCTGGCCCACAAACATTCTGGTTTTGTCATCCTGGTTCCAGTACCACGAATTCCTGTTCTTGTGATCCAAACTCTTATAATCAAGTCTAAGGAACTAGATCTACCTATGCATGTGCCTTTCCCCGGAGTTGCCGTTTGCTAAATTCCTTGGAGTCGCCGTTTTCTTAAGTCACTCGGTGCACACTTCCCTGGAGTTGCTGTAATCAACATTTCCCTGGGGTCGCTGTAATCAACATTTCCCTGGGGTCGCTGTAATCAACATATCCCTGGGGTCGCTGTAATCAACATTTCCCCGATTGCGCTGTAGTTGCAGTTTCCTGTTGTCGCCATAATTGCCATCGCCCCGAGTTGTTGTCATCGTTTTCCTGGAGTCGTCAGTCTTCCATTTCCCTGGAGTCGTAGTCTTCCATTTCCCTGCAGTCGTCGTAGTCTTCCATTTACCTGGAGTCGTCGCAGTCTTCCATTTACCTGGAGTCGTCGCAGTCTTCCATTTACCTAGAGTCGTCGTAGTCTCCATTTTTCCTGGAGTCGTCGTAGTCGCCATTTTTCCTGGAGTCGTCGTAGTCGCCATTTCCCTGGAGTCGTCGTAGTCGCCATTTTCCTAGAGTCTCCATTTTTCCCGGAGTCGCCGTAGTTGCCATCTTCCTGGAGTTCGCCATTTTCCTGACGTCGTCGTAGTCCGCCATTTTCCTGGAGTCGTATATTCCTGGAGTCCACTGCAGCCATTTGCCTGGAGCCGCTATTTTCCTGGCGTCGTCGTAGTCGCCATTTACCTGGAGTCGCCTAGTCGCCATTTACCTGGAGTCTCCCTTTTCCTCAATCCGCCGTTCACCTGGAGTCGTCGTAGTCGCCGTTAACCCGAGTCATAGTCACCTTAACCTGGAGTCGTGGTAGTCGCCATTTTCCTGGAGTCGTCATAGTCGCCGTTTACCTGGAGTCGTAGTCGCCGTTACCTGGAGTCGTAGTCGCCGTTCACCCACAGTCGCCGTTTTCCCGCGTTGCCGTAGTCGCCATTTCCCCGGAGTCGCCATTTCCCTGCAGTACATATACAAATAGTTTGTGGGCTGCACCTTTCATTAGCACTTTAATTCAGGGGCCCTTTACGTGCACAGCTAATTTTAAACCCAACCATTAAGACTCAGTTTTCGAGTGTGAATGCTTAATGATTTTACGTTTGCATAAGCATTATAATATATAAGCCACGATGGCCAACATAGTTTACAGGATCTTTATTATATTTAAGGATGAACATAATATTTACTTTTCATGTGTCTGCCTGTTGTCTCATCTTTTATAAAGCACTTGTTCATCTGTTTTGATCATAACGTTAGAGTTGATATGCCCTTCCCTCGTTTGTTCATTCTTCTTTTACTCTTTTCTTTGATCCTAAAAAAGGGAAAGTTAAAGTCTCTACCCTCAGGACCTGGCCAGCTCATGGGTTTTGTGGCAGGCTTAAGACTTGTGCCGTGATCATTTTGGATCTTCATCACATGGCACCTGTGACGTTAGTGCATGTGAAATTCATTCCGAGCACGAAGACGTCATCTTGAGAACTTGGAATTAGAATTTGATTCTATGACTATAGAATATATACTTTTTTACCCTACTTTGGGATTTTCAATCTTTTACTGTTATTTTTTCTTTAGAGCCCAGCCGACTGCGTAGAGCCATATCAGGGCTATAACCTATTTCAAAACATACTTCAACAAGGGGGGAAAGTACACAATGCATTCGCGCACACAATGTAAGCATTATGCCCCTGGAATCGACCATTCCAATGTATCGCACAGGGGATATGGAAAACATACCTTAACACACACTGAACATTACCGATGGCACTTAAACATAAAAACGGCCCTACATTACCTAAATTGCTTTTGCGTATCGCATTTCCCTACAGTCAAAACCCAATTTATATATGTACACAATTATCAATCCTTAGAGAAAGTACGTAAGACTTTAACACATACAGGTGAATGGACCAAAGGCAGAAATTAAAGAAATGAAAAAGAAAGGAACAAGAGCGACAAAAGATGAAAATTTCTAGCACATAATTTCCAGAAGGTGGGGATTTAATATACGAAAGAGCCCCTGGTATCTCCACAGGGCCGTTAAGGGCTGACGTGTACTTGCTTCAGATATGTAAGTGGGAAACGCCTAACCAACTAGCACATAGAAATCACTTTTATTACAATGTTCCCTTTGTCACGTGTTACGGTTCATCTCCGTTCATCATTGTGACAGTTAATCCGTTTCACCCCTCCCTCGGTTGTGGTGCCTTCTTTTATATTTGTGCATCTTTTTGATATAAATGGTATAGGAGTAGAGAAGATAGGACCATCTGTAAACATCCAATGAGACCCAATGATACTATCCTTTTATACGCGTTTTTAATTTAAGGGGCATATTCGATCATACAAATGATTTCGGTACTAGCAGGTCTGCCATTAAACAGAACACTACACTCGTTACCATTTACACCTGCAATATCATTTCACACAATACATACAATATTTACATTTTAACACAACTCCTACGGTATTTGCCTTTTCAACACCTACTGGTATGTCACGTTTTACAAACTTATCTGGGCAAGCCTACAGCTTCAGTGTAATCATCTGAACCACTTACCTGTCCCAAAATTCAGGTGTCTCGAAGACAACATGCAACTGACATGACGTGACGGCGTCCTTTATGTGACGTCCTGATGTCATCACGTCGTCCTCGACGACGAACCACACGTGGTCCCTGGTGATGTGATCCTTTTTGACGTGGATCTCATTGTGGTCCTTGGTGTGGTTCTACTTACCTGAAGATGTTCTCCCTTCAAAAGTGTTCCACCTTGTCTTTTGCTCCGAACCGTAGTTCTTGTAGTTCTAGAAGGCTGAAATGTCCCGACACTTGTAGACTAAGATCCATACTCTTGTCCTTGCCTCGGTAACGAAATATCGACGTCCTCGATGGTCGGTCAGATTGGTTCAGTTCAGGACTACAATAATCTTGGGGTTTTTTCTTTTTTTTTTTTTGGGGGGGGGGGGGGTGGTTAGCTGTAGCGTGTCCAAGTCTGCATACGGAGTCAGGCAACACTGCTGGTAGACACCGAGATGGGGCAGTGGGTTTTAGTCTGGACAGGATGATGAACATGGGATGGGACTGTACAAGATCAGTGGGGCTGGATGTGAAAAGGAAGGGGGGCGGGGGGTGCGGCAAGTTAGGCGCAGACAGGATCAAGTGAGGGCGCGGTGGGTCAGGACGGAGGATGGACTGGGGAGTGGGGATCCAGCTTCAGATATTCCATAAGTCCCAGTCTGTTTTTCCCCAAATGTTTTGCGTCCTGTACTGCTTCAGTCTTTGGAGACAGGGAGATGCTTGGTCTGCCGATCTTTTTGTTTGCTGTGGCGTTTTCGTCGTCTTTTTGGTGACTTGTCTTTTGGGAGGGGTCGGGAGGATTTAAGGGAGGGGCTGAGTGGGCTGGAAGGATTAGACTTCAGTAAAAAAAAAATTGAATAGAAGGGATGAACGGAAAGAAAAAGAAAAGAAAAGACTCATTTTACTGTTCTGAATACTGGAACGACTTACTAATCTAACACAAAAACGCATGAAAATTTAAAAGGAAAAAAACCTCCGCATTACATCAGGAAAACATGGTCACCATCATTAAAAGACATCAAAAATGGACTGGGCACATCATTCCAAGAGAGCAGGCTACCATCCGGATTTGGTTCTTATACCGTTTCATATTGCTTACAGCCCAGCCGACTACTAGAGTATCACTCGAATTGCCTTTCTCTGAACACCAGTTGGAAAGAACACCTGGTGACCAACAACAGACCCTACCTTAAGGCCCTTAAACACGCACTGTGTAGCTGGTCCACAACAAATGAATAAACTCTGCCGCTGCCTCATATGCCAACGGGATAATAGTAAGGATGGTCCATCTAACAAATCGACGAAAGAAAAAGGAACATAATCTACATATAAAAACTGAAGATAATCTGATGTAAAATAGCACGATAAAACAAAGCGAAGACCATTAGAAGCACCGACCATCCACCTCAGAGAATGTAATACTTTCGAAAGAAAGTTACAGCTCATAGTTTAAAAAGCCCAGCCGACTGTGTTGAGACATACCAGGGCAAGGAATAGAATCAAAAGAAATAGATGAACAGCGTCGATTTATATGAGGGAAAGGAACTATTAATGCCATATACACGCTAAGAACTATCAGAGAGGTCAATCGAGGTGAACAAGGATTTATATTTATGCTTTGTTGATTATACCAAGGCTTTCGATCGGGTAAGACATGAACAATTGATCAACTAGAAAGACAATATTTGATGGAAAAGATCTACGAATAATCAGAAATATGTATTGGGAACAAACAGCTGCAATGAGAATAAACAGATATAAGCTCTTTCCAAAACACCAAAAGAGGAGTCAGACAAGGTTTTGTCACCAGATCTGTTTTCACTTTACAGCGAAAACATGAGAAACCTAGAGGAAGACCCTGGATTAAAGGTTGGAGGAAAAATGATAAACATTCGATACGCAGATGACGCCGTGCAAATTGCAGAAAGTGAAAGTGGCCTACAAAACCTTGTGAAAATACTTTAAATAGAAAGCAAAGGTAAGGGGTTGGAACTAAACAGCAGGAAGACTTAAGTCATGGTGATCAGTAAAAAAAAACCATGAAATCCCCTCATGCAAAATAACAGCAAACGGCACAACCTTGAAACAGGTTAAGTTTAAATACCTGGGAACGATCATTTCACCAACGGCAGATGCACATCAGAAATAGCCAACAGAATCGGCAAAGCCAAAAACATTCAAGATGGAACGCATTCTTACCAACAAATGCCTATCAATTATCAGGAAGAGGGTTCTGGAACGTTATATAGAACCAATACTGTTGTACGGTTGCGAGGCATGGACAGTCAACAAGCAAAGCCAGAACAAGATTGAGGCAGCCGAGATGTGGCTTCTAAAAATTATGCTGAGTTCCATGGACAGCAAAGAAAACAAACGAGACAGTCTTGATGGAGACAGACACAAGTAGATCATAAGATTAGGAAATGCAACATTCATAGGCCATTTCATGAGGAAAGGGGAATTGGAACACCTGGTTACAACGGGAAAGCTGGAGGGAAGGAGAGCACCGGGTAGACCCAGGGAGAAGATACTTGCAGTGGCTGAAGACGGAGGATGGAAGAGATGCTTGAGGCAACAAGAGATAGACAGATGAAAGCCCATAATCGCCAACGCCATGCGGCAAGGCACCTGATGATGATCTAAAGATTTACCCCTGGCGCAGACCACTCCGTCTAATTTATCGCACAGGGCTTTTCAAAAAACACCTGAACACAAATTTAATAACTAAGGACACCAAAACATACGCCAACCACCATATCCAAGAAAAAGCACGCAAGACCCACACCAACACCGAAGTGAATGGACCAGCAAGCCAAAAAACGGGAAGAAATGGAAGCAAAGGAACAAGGCAGAAACGGACAGAAAAAAAATGTAGAACTGAACTTCCAGAAGAATCTAAGCCAAAATGTCCCAAGTACTCTGAACTAAAATGTAGATATTTTTTATGGAATGGCATGATAACCACAATATCAGTTGGGTTCCATGTTATTGTTTCTATATAAAACTCGTTTAATTTTATCTATTTAAAAATATTACGTAATGGTAAGGCATACAGGTTTACGTTGTGTTCCGTTTTTTTTCTTTTTTCTTATTTCCTAGGGGGTTTTCCTTATTTTACGTTATGTTTTGAATTATTTTGTTTGAGGCTTTTTGCTTTCATTATTTTTTTAGTTACTTTTTTGTTTCGTTTTCATTTACTTTCAGTTAGAGTTTGGATTTGGACTTCAATTTGATGTTTCTTCCAACGCACGATTTCTACACCGAGCATTTTTTTAAAGTATGGTTCAGTTTTACTTTTCAATTGGTTTGGGTATTTGTTTTAAGGCATTTGTTGAATGTTCGCATTAGTTTGTTTTTTTGTTTGTTTTCAGATTACGTTTAGTTTACTGATTACAGGTTTTATTGTTGCTTCAGTTTTTGTGTAGTTTTAAAATTTCGCTTCAATGTTTTCTTATTGTTTAAAATCTTTATTTTTCGTTTTATGTTTATAATGTGCAGATTTCGTTCTATTGTTAATCTTAAGACTGTGCTTTGTTAATGTTTAGATTCGGTTTTAATGTTTAGCTCAGTTTAAGGATAGTTTATACTGGAGTTTAGTTTCAGTTTGGGTTAAGTTCGGCTTAAGTTTTGTTTCGGTTTAAGTTTAGCTTTTGAGTTTTGAGTTTAGCTTTTGAGTTTCAAGTTTAGGTTTGAGTTTCAAGTTCAGGTTCGAGTTTTCAAGTTCAGGTTCGAGTTTTCAAGTTCAGGTTTAGGTTTCAAGTTCAGGTTTCAAGTTCAGGTTTGAGTTTCAAGTTCAGGTTTGAGTTTCAAGTTCAGGTTTGAGTTTGTCATAGTTCAGTTTGAGCTTCAAGTTCAGTTTGAGCTTCAAGTTCAGTTTGAGTTTCAAGTTCAGTTTGACTCAAATTCGGTTGAGTTTCAAGTTCTGTTTGTGTTTCAAGTTCAGTTTGTGTTTCAAGTTCAGTTTGGATTCTGTTTGGGTTCAAGATTATTACAAGTTTAGGTTTGGCTTTTAAGTTCATACCTTTAAGTTCATTTTTAGCTTCAATTTTATCTGTTTTGAATTTAGTTCTGGTTTAAGTTTAGTTTTGGTTTAAGTTTACCTCTGGTTTACGTTTGACTCTAGTTTAAGTTTAATTCTGGCTTAAGTTTAGTTTAGTTCTGGCTTAAGTTTAGTTTAATTCTGGCTTAAGGTCAGTTTAGTTCTGGCTTAAGGTCAGTTTAGTTCTGGCTTAAGTTCAGTTTAGTTCTGGCTTAAACTCAGTTTAGTTCTGGATTAAGCTCAGTTTCATCATCATGTCGAGCTTGCTCGGCTATCCATGACGCGTTTCTTCCATCCTTCTGTCAGACATTGTAGTAGATAGTTCATCATACTGACAGCCCGTATCATCCATCAGTTGGTCGATGGAGGTCTTTGGACATCCTTGTCTTTCTTTGCCATGGCTGGGTCTCCATATAGGAACCCCCCCCCCCCCCTACCACCACCACCACCAGTTCTTTGCTCCGCCAGCAGTGTCCTGCTAAGCGCAGTCTTTTTTGGCGTATTGATTTACTGATTGGCTTATCGTTCAGTTCTGGCTTAGGTTCAGTTTAGTTCTGGCTTAAGTTTCAGTTCTGTAAGTTTTAAGTTCTGGCTTAAGTTTTAGTTCTAGTGTAGGACTTGATTTATCGATCAGTTTAATGTCTTATAACAGTACAGTTACACAAATACATGTGCCATCAGTACTAAGAGTTTATTCATGGAACCCAACTGATCCTGTTGCTGTTGTCAGTCTTGACATGAATTTACTGAAATTGTCTTTTTGAGTTCGTGACGAAGGCTGGTCAGAATCTGAGACCGATTTTTTCTACTCTCGACAGGTAATTTGGCCAAAAACTGCGCATGTCTTGTTTCGTTTAGGCGCCTGTATCATTTCTAACGGCACCGTTGGCAGTCGGATAAACAACTAGTACTGAACATTACACGTGTGACTCGAGACAGTCAGGCCACCTGACCTGGATGTCTGTCAACCAGCAAGCCTTTCCAACTTGCACTAGATCCTCCAGAGCCATGTGAAAGACCACAGCAGCGCCATATGGAGTAGCAGAACACTGCATCCACATAACACTACGCTACTTTTCCCTCTAGCTGCAGAACGCCAGTTTAATGTCCCCATGCCACTGTTACCGGTACAGGTGTACGTAAAAAGTAGACCAAGCAACTACAGAAAATGCACCTGGCTCAAGAAGCTTATCGACCCTCCTTTGGCCTGGACAACGGCAGATAACCACTGAAGACACTGTATAATTCCCGCTCAAAAAAAAATACCACCACCACTACCACACACACGCGCCTATGGCCTTTGGACCAACCCCAAACCAAAGAACAAATACCATCATGAACAAAAAATAGGGATAAAAGTGACAGAAAAGGACGTTTCTAGCACAGAATTTCCAGAAGGTGGGGATACGTTATATACTGATAGAGCCCCCGGCATCCCTACAGGTGTGTTGGGGGGGGGGGGGGGACGCGACCTCAGACGAGGCAACACCAAATGGAAATAATGCCCACAACGACGTAAGCTGGTGACCGTGCACGTAGAGAACATTTCAACATACAACAGCTGCTATCCAACAGAAGCAAGATCAAAAGCAAAACCAAAGAGCGTTTGTAACCACAGTTGGAAGAGGGCGCCTGCAGGCCAGGTTCCTCAGACGCCATCCTTCGTTTTGAACTTAGGACAGTGATCTGATGAGTAACAATAGTAAAATAGCGACAGCAAGGCCAGAATAATGGGAGATGCAAGGAGAGGGAGGGGGTAAAGGGAGGGGAGGGGAGAGAGAAAAGGAGGGATATAGAAATGCGACGTCGGGAAAGGAGTGAGATGGAGGGGAAAAGAAAAGGGAGGCAAGTTTAAAATACAGGGCTACTGGCGATTTCACCTGCAAAAATAAAGTCAATTATTGAACAAAACCACACTGCAGGCACGCACACGCATGCATATACACCATGCATGCATTCCATTATGAACACATATTTCTAGGAATCAATGGACAAAAGTGTACAAATCGGTCAACATGTAAGAATCACTTTGCAGTGATAATGATTAAATTTAATCTCACTTTTACTGGAATGCTTTGTGATTCTGTACAAAAGGTCGTTTTAAATATCTTTTGCAACTATTAGTCCTGGAAACCAAAATTTGTTTAAAATTCAAATGGAGAGGAGACAGCATTGTGACAGTCGTACCAATCTCTCAGCGTTACCTTCCCTGACCCCAGAGGGAAGATTTCCCATTTACAGCTGGGTGGTTCTAAAGTAGCCTAATTAAACATGGACTTTTCAACGCGGTGTTAATATTTGAGGTGTGTGTATACTGATCTCTGTACTGGATCGATATGGTTCTTGTGATCGGCCGAGCTACATGCAATATGAACTGAATTCCGGCGACGTCCAAAGTTCCCCTCGCCCATTTCCATTTCAAACCCTGCCAACGCATAAACTTTTGCACAAGATTAAGACGTCTGCCGGATATTTATCTGGCCGATATGGAATTGTCCAAGTGCGATTAATCCTTAAAAACCCTGTTATTTACATATGGCATACTACACATTTACTCTCCTCCGTGCATACACAAGTACATATACATATATATGTAGCCAGAAAGAGTGAGAAAGATGGCGGAGGGAAGTTCAGTTCAGTTCATATTGCTTTCAGCCCAGCCGACTACGAGAGCCATATCAGGGCGAACAATACGTCAACAACCACCCGTCAAAAGATAAGTCAAAAACCATGCTCACCTTGCAAGTCTAAATTGCAATTGATTAATCCTTATAAACCCCATTCTTTACATATGGCGTACACTATCTCCATGCATACAAATACATGTGCATGCATAGCCATAAAGAGGGTGGAGGGAGGGAACACAAGAGTGGAGACGGACAATAATGGTACATTTACCAAGACTACAGCAAGGCAAGAAGACAACTGGTCTTCAAGGGGTGGGACCTGGGAAATCAACCTACCTCTCCAATGTTTTATACCAAGGCAGCCGGGCAATGCCCTGCTCTTCATGATTTTCAACTGACGTGGGATCTTCAACATGCGCAACCAGAAGTTTGATTTTCCAGTCAAACTGAAGATTAAAGTCGAGGAACAGAACATGACATCAGATATAACAGCAATACAAAACTTACCTCCACTGAATGTGACCACACCTCAAGTGGTACCCCTTCTGTAGAAGCAGGACTGGTACGTGATGCCAGCAGACGTCCTCCTGGAAACAGCGGATTCAGAAAATAGGACCTGAACCCGACTTTGGAATCTCCATTGTCTTCGTGCTGCTTTCATTTCTTTGAGTGGTCATCGTCACGTTTTATTTCTTGGCTGGAAAAAATTTGGATTTTTAACCTGCTCTGGACAATAATATATTTTCATAAAAATTGTTATTGTTCAAAAGCTCAGCCGACTGCGAAGAGCCATATCAGGTGTATAACCGCTTCAAAATATACAAAACAGCGACGGGAAAAAAGAAAAGACACACATCAATGCATTCGCGCACATAATCCAAGGACATGCCCCCGGCGTGGAACACTCCGCCCAATTTATCGCACAGGGTAGATTTAAAAAATACACCTGAATACAAATATAAGCATACATGACCATAAAAACAGGCATAAATTACCTAAAATTACTTTCGCATATCACCTCCCTAGAGCCAAAATGCACTTAATACATGTACCCAATAATCAATTCTAAGAAAAAGTATGCAAGACTTGCACACAGGTGAATGGACAATTAAGGCATAAAAAGATAGAAATGACAAAGCAAAGAAGAGGAATTTTCTAGCACAGAAGGTGGGGATACTATACTGAAAGAGCCCCGCATCCTCCACGGCAGGAAGAAAATAATTCGCTTCTCAAGATGGCGTCTAAGCGCTTAAAATAAATTCCATTTACGCTGACACTGCAGATGTCACGTAACTGGTGAAATCCAGAATGACATAAGCCGTATACCTGCACACAAGCCCTGGAGAGGTCTTGGCGCTCTATCTTGTTTTCTTTATATCAGTCACTGAAAATTTGCATTGTTGTGAAATGCATTTTTTCATATGCCATGTCATTAAAATAAAGTACTTCTGCATTGCACTATCACCCTATACCGTATAGTATACGTCATAGAGACCCATGTACGGTGACCCAAACAATGAAACATGCCATTGCTCGGTTTCTATTAATCTCCACCTTAATTTTCTTAAGACGTCTACTACCCTTTCCACACCACAGAGAGGGGAGGGGGGGGGGGGGGAGAGAGATTTGAATAACTATATTTTAAAAGGGCATGACTCGAAATGGTAAGAACACTTAACCTTTAATACTGATTGATTTGATTCCGTTTACGTCAGCACCCATACCGGGTGATATGTTCGACAGGAATAACCATTCCAGGGAAGTGGGGGAATGAGGATCTTATCTATCTTACACTGACTCAGCACATTGTTAAAATGGGCAGTAACTGAGTAAGGCCAGTCTTCACGTAGCACACCTCATGGTTCGTATCCGCAACCGTTTGGGTTATTCCACACGAAATGAAAATAGAATTTTAAAAAGCGAAATACAAGTGCTTAGAAAGAGGAACTGTATACTACTATAAACACCAAATTAGCGTGTCAGTTTATTTAAAACATGGCACCAGAACAACCAAAGCAAGCACTGTGTCTACGGAATTCTGAACGCAGTGTTGTTTGTATGAAAAAGAAATATAGGCCTACATCAGAGAGGAAGCATGGATTTTAGGTGAACATTCTTTTGAAACTAAGCCAGTGTTACGAGTTGATTAAGGCGCTTGGTCTTTATGGAAATCTCTTCAATAAATACATCCTTATGTTCAGACAAATTTTGATCATACATTTATTGGATTTTGAACCACGTCCGGTTTTTCTCCGCTTCCGCGGTATTTTTCTCCCCCTCCTTTAACCATTGTCATGCCGCTTTTTCAGCATTTCCACAGAGGAATGGTTTGGCGCACAATAAGCCCCACCCAATTGTTGGAAAAGTCCTCATGCGAAAGTCAAAAGTTTTGATACCTCGTGCAGGGGAAAAAGCAAAATGTTTAGTAGCAAAGACCTTTCTAAATTCAATGCTCATCCAACTGAGATTTCAAAGGCCGTTTCTGAAAACGTACCGAGAGATTATTCGAAGTGTAATCATGCTCGACAAGAAAAAATGAAAGTCAATCGAAAAGACACTGTCACGCATTTCAACGAACAAGACAATATATAAAAAAAATCATAAATGGCTTTATCAGAGTGTCATCACTTAAACCGTGCACTCTTAAATCCTGCGATTCTGTAGCTCACCTGGTTATTACAGCTTAACAAACCACCAGTCTAAACAGTTATAAATGGGTACCTACCCATGTGGGGATGCCGGCGCTTTCAGTGAATCAGCATATAATATATAGGTATGTCACAATCGGCGATTACGCGTGCGCGAAAACTGTAGATCTAGCGGAAGACTGTTACCGGCGTGGCGGCACATGTGAGAGGGTAGGCAAACAATCGCTGTGTTTCGTTAATCTATTCATGTGTCCGATAATTACCGATCTGAATACCGAAGTCCGTACTTTTCCCATGATGACCTGGTCATTTTCATGAGCTTCCTCCGATTTGCTGACGTGGCAGTAGTGGTGTGACTTGTGGTGTGTGTGGCCGTATCTCCCAAACTTACGGGTATGATTTTTAGTGATTTTTAGTGTCAAATAAAGTGACCACCAATAAAAACATGCATTTTCCTATTTATGTGTAAAATTTGGTGCAGATATTTTATTAAACCGTTTTACGCCATATTACAGATAGTGGGTGTGGTGACCTGTTATTGCCTTCGGCGGCCGTTGTTTACAACGGCCGTCAGGCTTATCTGTGCCGATTCACCGTTTTCTTTTGGTCATACCTATTGGAGTTAAAACTTCATTTTTCACGACATATAAGATAATGCATTTGTAACTTACTGTGTAAAATTTGGTGAAATAAATTTTAAGATTAACTCGAAATACAAGCTTCAGTTTGACGCTGGTTGTCAGTCTAGATCTAGTAGATGAATCGGCAAACTGCGGCAGTGGGCAGTCAAACTTCAAAGGTCTGCTACCCCTCATTATCAGCTTCTAGACTTCTGGACTTTAGATTGTCAGATTGGATAAGATTAAAACTCGCACGACTAGGCAAGTTTAAAAGAATCCAGTTATGTAGTTTGGAAAAATAGAAAAAATGAAAAAACGGAATCTAGATCTAGTGTATGTTGTGGCTTATTGGTCAAGTGAAGAATCGTATGATAATGCAGTGGACTGACATTCCAAAATTTTCTCTGGCTTGTGATGTTATATTTGGAGACCTTGTCTTGTCATGAATCCATTTCAATTCTGTACTATTATTACCATCTGGCACAACATACCCATTTCACTCCTGCCTGTCTGATATAGAACTGATGCATCAGCCACAGCAAAACCAGACAGGACATACAAAATCAAATACTGTTCTGTCTTCCTATTCTCCTTTGCTACATTACAAGGTCTGGTGTCCACATGCTTCAGCTATGCTTGGTAACATTTAAGTAACTCCTGGCTGCACTGACATAAAAACAGTCCACATATGCACACCACAGCATTTTACATGGTTTAGTTCATAAACCATACATTCCATGGCAGATTTTTTTCTGAATTGCTCAATTAGTGTTTTTGTTTTGTAAAGAAATACCAAGAGATTTTGTTATCTCATATGTGTGTTGTGTGTGTGTGTGTGTGTGTGTGTGTGTGTGTGTGTGTGTGTGTGTGTGTGTGTGTACTGACAATGCATACTTTCATGTACATTATTTAACATGAATCAATGCTGAAAAAGTAAAGTTAATATATACTACACGTCATTATTGAAGGGCCAGGAACGTTTTTGAGTCAATTTTTGAAAGGAGAAATAACCTATTTTCTCTTACTCTTTTCTCCAATTCGTTGCCGTAACTGAATGGATAAGAGCTCAGACAACATTGCAGTTTCCTTTTGGCACGTGTTTGGGGATTTGCCGATTTGCAATGGGCGGCCCAAGGAAGACAATTTCCACACGAAATTGTCGAATCTTCAGCAGGGTCTCTCTGACGACGCAGGCAAGGTAGCGACAAAATTCGCTTTGCACGTGCAAGGCAAGCCCTTTTTGAACACTACTCCAGCCAAAGTTGCCCGCAGACGAGGATAAAAAGGACCCGTTCTTGGTTGTTTTAACCATGCTTGCAAGACGACGGATGACGGATGAGCAGCGGGGGAGAGCCCTCGCTCTGCTTGATGAAGGCCTAGCGCAGCGGGAAGTTGCTAGACGACTTGAAGTGTCGCATTCCACAATCCAGAGACTGCTGGAGCGCTTCAATGAGACTGGAGCAGTCCAGGAAAGGCGTCACACGGGTCGACCCAGAGTAACGACAAGACGGCAAGACCGCTACCTTGCCCTCTCCGTCCTGAGGGAAAGGGCATCCACTGCGGTGACCTTGAGGGGTCAGCTGAGGGACGCAACAGGTGCTAACATCAGCTGCAGCACGGTGAGAAGACGGCTACATGAGGCAAACTTGAGGTCACGGAGACCGGCCGTCCGACCCGTGCTATCACCGGTCAACAGAGTGCGCCGCATGACCTGGGCCAGGGAGCACGTGACCTGGACAAGGCAACAGTGGGCCCGGGTCTTGTTTTCGGATGAGTCCAGGTTCACCCTGACCTTTAACGATGGCCGGGCTCGGGTGTGGCGACGTCAAGGGAGAGGTTCGCTGACGCCACTGTCCAAGAGCATAACCGGTACGGCGGCGGGTCGGTGATGGTGTGGGGTGGCATGAGCCGTGGTACCCGGACCCCCCTGCTCCCCATTGACGGCATCCTGAACGGGGTCCGGTACCGGGACGAGGTTCTGGCGGCCGTGGCACTGCCTGCGCTTGTGGACCTTGGTCAAGGCGCCATCTTCCAGGACGACAATGCACCTGCGCATCGAGCACGCCTTGTGACCGACTTCCTGGAGCAGCATGAAGTCGTCCGTATGGCCTGGCCAGCGTGCTCACCTGACCTGAACCCAATTGAACACCTCTGGGATGTGCTCGGGAGGCGCATCAGGGACAACCACCCCCCACCGGGCACCCTGGCCAGGCTGGTCGACATCCTGCAGATCGAGTGGGCGGCCATCCCTCAGGACACACTCCGTACCCTTGTGGGGTCGATGCATCGGCGCTGTGAAGCATGCATCCAGGCTCGGGGCGGACACACGCGATATTGAAAACAGATTGGCCAAATCCGACACTTTCTGTTTTTTGAAAAGGGGGGTATGTTCCTTTAAATGCATGTGCTGTTCACTAATGGGTCATTGTGCTAATTTCTTTTTCCAAAACAGGTGTGGAAATGATGAAATAAAACATAGAATCAATTCTAAACATTGTCAATTATTTCAACTTAAAATTAGAGAGGAAGGAAGAAGTGGCCCTTAAATTATGATTAGGAGTATATAGGGGTCTTATTTGCCATCTTGGTGTTGTATTTTGCTTCATAGGATAAGTGAACAAATGACAGGTATGTAGTATGTTGGTGTTACTGATGGGGGTGTCAAGGGCTGATTCAGTATATCTCCTGGAAAATCTGTGGTAGAAATTTCCTTTCCTGTCATTCTTTTTCTTTGCCTTGATTTTATCCTTTGTCATATCTTCCTTTTTCATTTTCTGTCTTGCTGATCCATTCACCTCTGGTAAGTTTTCCATAAAGCATCTTTGAATTGATAATAGGATACATAATTAATGAATTGTATTTTTTAGCTGTAAGTAAATGTGAACTGCTTAGTGGCAATATAATATTTGCCAGTTTTTACACACATGAATGCTTTTGTGTATTTATGTGCTAATGCGAAAATTTAATTATTCAAAAAATCGTAACTTTCGTCACAGACAATCAACCGAAGAACTTTTAATACCATTTTAAAGGGTTTTTGTTGCTCTTTTCAATGATGGTAATTGCATATTTAATAAAAAATATTTGAATTTTTTTGTAACATACCTATAATATAGTATCCCCACATTCTGGTCTTTCTGTGCTACACATTTCCTCTTTAATCAAATTAATGTCGTTTCTTTCTCCTTTGCTTTGTCATTTTCTGCCTTGTTGGTCCATTCACCTGTGTGTGTTCGATAAAGTCGTGTACTTTTAAGATTGATAATTGGGTACACGTATCAACTGATCAAGTGTGCATTTTGGGCTTTAGGAAAAGGATATGCGGAAGCAATTTTAGGTAATTAAGGCCCATTCTTATGTTTTAGTGTCCTTAGTTATCTTTAAATTTGTATTCAAGTATTTTTTTTTTAAATCCCCTGTGCTATAGATTGGACAGACTGGACAACCTCAGGGGCATCTTAGATTATGTGCGCGAATGCATTGATACGTATTAATAAATTTTTTCCTGTTGAATATGCGTTGTTTTGAAAAAGTGATAGCCCTGATATGACTCTACGCAATCGGCTGGGCTTTAAGTTTAAACAAAAATAACGGGTGCCTGATCGCCAGGGTGATAGTTACGATCCGTCTGAAAAAAAAATGACCTGATAATAGCAAGGTCTCTACCAGACTACTATCTCTACTCCAACGACCTCGAAAAGTCGGACAAATTGAGCATTACTAAAATAGTATTTCGGCAAGGAACAGTTCAGTTATCTGGAATTTTGCGGATATACATGACCTAATTGCTTCCAGTCTTAATCCTAGCAATAACCCCTGAATAACCGTCTCGCAATTACGTCTGTGCGTGTATCATTGTATGCGAGTACGTATGTGTGTGAAGACGTGTGCTTATTATTCTTGTAGTTTAAAGCCTTGCCGATTGTGAAATTCTATGTAAGGGCTACAACAATCAACCCCTCTTTTAAAGAGGAACGTCGGGGCACAATGGATTTGCGCACATATTCTTAACGATGTTCCCTTGGCACTGACCATTCCGTCCTATTTATCACAGGTGATTTTAAAAGAAACCTGAATATAAATGTATAAATTACGCTAACCCATACAACACCTGTCCTACAAAAACTAAACTGTCTGCACATTTCGTTGGAGCCAAAAATGCAGTCCAATATAATTGTCCAATTACCAGCCTTAGGAGAAAGTATGGAAGCTTAACGGAAAACGAGGTGAATGAACCAGTGAGGCAGAAAATGATAGGAACAGCCTCTTCCCAAGACTAAGAGGCAAATGTGAACATTACCACCTTGTTCTGACCTTAAGTATCTTTCTCATGATATGGTCGTTCCATTGTTAACTCCCATCTCAACAATTCACCGTTAAGTTTGGTTAAAAAAAAGCCAGGATAAGGATGAGAGGCAGGGGTAGGACTACCGTTCTGAGAGTCATCGTTACAATGATTGTGCGAAGTCTTTGAAGAAGGTAGCAATAACAGCCCGATTTCTGATGTGCAGAAAAATGGGGTGGTTAAGTTTCTATATGCCAAATTTTTACCTGTCATATTAGCAGACAGAACGAGTGACGACATTTAAATCGTAGGTTGTCTTGTCTACTAAATAAACGTTATCATTCATTCTTTCTTTAGAACACAACTAGCCTAACAAGTGAAACCG
>JAPXFY010000016.1:46598662-46653662 GCA_030674185.1 Monoplex corrugatus
ACGGAGACATCATATACTCTATCTGCAGGGACACTTATGGAGTGAAGCAGCCAAAGACAAAAACGCCTCCCCAGAAATCCAGAAGACAGCAACAGATGGAGAGCATCCGGAGGGAGAAAAGGAAGCTTAAAAAGCAAATGAAAACTGCCTCAGAATTCGAGAAGCAAGGGCTCCTGGAACTCTGGAAAGATCTGAAGGCCAAACACAATGCTCTCAGCAAAGTGGAATCAGCAAGGCGAAGAAAGAGCAAAAAGAAGAAGACTCAAGATCGTTTCTTCAAAGATCCCTTTGACTTTGCAAGAAAGCTGTTTGAACAACCCAAATCAGGGACTCTCACAGTGGGCAAGGAAACCCTAGAGCAGCATCTCAGGGAAACATATTCCGATTCTCAGCGCGAGGCACCACTTGAAATCCAGAATCTGGTTTGGCCTGCAGCGCCAGAAGGAAAATTCAATAACAAACCACCAACACTGGATGAAGTGAAGAACGTAGTAAAGAAAGCCAGAGCCAAGTCAGCACCTGGACCAAACGGAATACCATACCTGCTCTACAAGAAATGCCCAAAAGTGCTCGAGTGGCTCCACAAGATGATTCGATCAGCATGGAGGAACCAGAAGATCAGCGACCAATGGATGAGAGCTGAAGGAGTGTACATTCCGAAGGAGCAGAACTCCAGCAGCATCAATCAGTTCAGGCCAATATCACTTCTGAACGTCGAGGGGAAAATCTTCTTCTCTGTTATGGCAGCAAGATTGACAAAATACCTGACTGAAAACAAGTATCTGGATATGTCAGTCCAAAAGGGAGGTATACCAGGAATGCCTGGATGCTTGGAACATGCCACGTTGATTTGGGATGCCATCCAAAAAGCAAGAACAGAGAAGAGAGACATTGACGTAGTTTGGCTTGATCTGGCGAATGCATATGGATCAGTTCCACACGATATGATCCAGCTGGCTCTTGAAATGTATCACATCCCAGAAAACATCCGAACAATGCTGAGGAAGTATTTCCAAGGGTTCTCAATGCGGTTCTCTACCAAAGAATACACCACGGACTGGATAGACCTAGAGGTGGGCATTGCAATGGGCTGTGCAATCTCTCCCATACTGTTCGTGTTGGCAATGGAAGTCATCTTGAAAGCTTCAATGAAGAGTTCAGGTCCAGTGAATCTGGGAGATGGATACCAGATGCCTCCTCTGAAAGCTTTCATGGATGACACAACAGTCTTGTCCACGGATGAGGAAGAGACACACCAAATCTTAAAGCAGCTGGATGAGCTGGTGGCCTCTTCAAGAATGAGGTTCAAACCTAAGAAATCCCGAAGTCTCTCACTGCGAAAAGGAAAAGTGGCAGATTCAGTCAAATTCATGGTAGCCAACCAAGCCATCCCCACTGTCACAGAAGAGCCAGTAAAAAGTCTCGGAAGATGGTATGATGACTCCCTGAAAGACACACAAAGGGGATGTGAAACCAAGCAAACAGCAGAAGAAGGCCTGAAGAAAATAGATAACTGCGGACTGCCAGGCAAATACAAAGTCTGGTGTCTACAGTTCATGCTGATACCAAAGCTGCTGTGGCCACTGCTAATCTATGACATTTGCACCAGCACAGTCGAAGCAATGGAAGCCAAAATCAACAAATACACAAGAAAATGGCTCGGTGTCCCACCTGGTCTCACTGATGTTGCATTCTACTGTCGTCAAGCAATGCTGAAGCTACCTCTCAAATCCATAGTGGAGGAATACAAAGTTGGAAAAGCAAGACTGTTGAGCATGCTGAAGGAATCGGAAGACAATATCGTGAGATCAGTTCATCCAAAGCTGAGAACTGGCAGAAAGTGGAAAGTCCAAGAGGCTGTAAACAATGCCAAGAGAAACCTCAGCATCAAAGAAATAATTGGACACACGCAAACCAACAGACAGGGACTGGGAGCAACAAAATGCAGTGGTGGTCCAAAGCCAAAGGGAAGGAAAAAAGAGACATGATCATACAGGAGTTGAAGGAAGAAGAAGATGTCAAAAGAGTGCAGAAGGCAGTCCAGCAAGGTCAACAGGGGCAATGGACAACATGGGACAGTGCACTCCAAAGAAGTCTCAGCTGGAACGATATGTGGCACATGGCTCCTCTAAGGATAAGCTTCCTCCTCAGATCTGTATATGACCTGCTCCCCTCGAATGCAAACTTAGTGAAATGGGGGAAATCAGACGACCCAGCATGTCCGCTCTGTCAGAAGAAACAAACAGTGGAACATGTCCTAAGCTCTTGCAAAGTAGCGCTAGCCCAAGGAAGGTATACATGGAGGCACAACCAAGTTCTGAAAGTGATCACAGATGTGGTTAGCGAAAAAACCATGACCCCAAACGCACCAATTGCTATGACAACGTTCTACAAAGCAGGAGGGAAACAGGTCTGGCCCGAAAGTGCTATGACAACCAGCACATTGCCAAAGGGTCTTCTGGATGGAGCAGTCGACTGGGAGTGTACAGCAGACCTCCCAGAGTGGAGAAATTACCCAGATGTCATCAGCAAGACAGGCATGAGACCAGACATCGCTCTCCACTCTGATTCCTCGAAACAAGTGATTCTGATAGAACTCACTGTGCCATACGAAAGCAGAATGGAAGAAGCACATGTCTACAAGACCGAAAAATACGCCGGTCTTGCCAGCACCCTGAAGAAAGCAGGTCTGTGGGTCAAAATCTTCGCCATAGAGGTCGGGGCAAGAGGGTTTGTGGGCACCTCCGCTTATGATCTCATGAAACAACTCGCCATTTCTGGGAAGAAGAGGACTAGAGCCCTTAAAGCGATGGCAGAGGCAGCAGAAAGGAGCTCAAGCTGGATCTGGGCAAGGAGGAACCAAAAAGTGAACTTCATAAGGATTAAATTCCCTACAGATGATGTGTGCCCCGTTAGCACATTGGTAAAACCGCGTACCGCAGTTCTGAAGCGCAGAATCGCCCAGGTTCGCTCCCCAGTGTGGGAAAAAAAAATAGACAACAGCAGAAGGGCATCCAGGAGTCATGACCTGGATGTGGCCCGGCCCCCCGAGAGTGTAAGGTGTCACTTTGTAGTATGAATGTGAGTAATCTCGTGATAAAGAAATAGGAAACAGAATAGTTTGGGTTTTTGTTTTGTGTTTTGAAAGCAGATCCCCCGTTTCACAGTCTCATACTAATCAGCCTGTTGATTGTGGAGACTTTACGGAAGAAGAAGAAGTATGTAGATGTTTCGATTATATACACACTGGTACAGGTCTAGACGTTGTGTGGTTTCTTTTAAAAGTGTTCGGTGGATGATTCTTTCCAAACACATCATATCAATTGAAAACTTTTCTTTCGTTTGAAGGGGACGGAAGATTGGTAGAGTGGCTCGACCATGGATATTATTTTACTAATTATTTTCGAGTACCTAGATGCCACCAAACACAAGAGAAATAACTTGTATTGATCAAGTGTTGGGGGAATAGAGAGATTGCTGCCCCTTGATGCAGAACAGGGGAAGTTACTGTAAATAAACGTTTCCGGAAGTTTTCACTTCACGTTGTGAGAGGCACGATACAAGGGCTGTCAGAGAACTAGCATAATATTCGGTAAGGTGTATTTTTGTTTACAATACATCATTAGTGTTCTTTTAGAGTGTTAGTAAGCGTGTAATACTCAAATAGTAGATTTTTTTGTGCGTCTTCGCGTGTTGCACATGTTGATGTTCCTTCAAGTTCAATCCTTGGCTTTGTCACTTGTGCTGTGTTGACAAAGTTTGTCATCAGTCATGTCATGTGTGTGTCACAGTGTTGTGTGTGTGTGTGTGTGTTTCAACTTGTATTATTCTTTTTTTTTTTTTTGGGGGGGGGGGAGTGGATGTGAGGAGGATATATATATCATACACATTTTAAAAGAAAAAAATTAAAATACAAAGCTCATGTCACATGTGACGTGTAGCCCACATTGAATGTAGGTATGTTACAAAAAATTTCAAATATTTTTAATAAATATGTAATTACCATCATTGAAAAGAGCAAAAAAAGAACATTAAAATGGTATAAAAAGTTCTTTGATTGATTGTCTGTGACGAAAGTTACGATTTTTTTAATGATTAAATTTTCGACGTTTTCCTTCAATGGATTACATAGCAAAAACTGTGACCGCGTATGTGCCGTTTCATCACAAAAAGCACCATAACTTTGGAACGACTGAACCGATTGAAAAAAATCAAGTATCCATAGAAAGGTCTTTGTTTAGCCAAGATGATTACGACTTTCATGAATCTCTGGGTTTTTGCATTAATTAGGAATTAATTCATTAATTGCCTCAACTGGCTAAAGCGAAAATTAATTGAGATTCCTAAAATCTTTACAGTTTCCAAAATCATCAAATTTCTTACTTGAAAATTGTTGAGTAAAGCCTCAAGATAATTATAATGATAAATTACAACAGTTATTCAATGCCATTAGGCTGAATCTTTATGTAATAATCAATTAATTACAGTTTTTCATGAACAACCGCCTTTAAGAAGTTGTCAACCTGTGTATTTATTAAATACCTCTTGGTTTTTATATACAGATGTTTATAATTATGAGATATGTAGGCCTATGTATATCATTATATATCATATACATGTGTGTATAGATATATGTGATGTAAATATATTTATATTGATTAATCAAAATAAAAAATTGAGAGCCTGTGATGGTAGTATAAAACCCCTTAAAAATAGACATGAAAATTGTTTGAATATTTCACTGAAAAAAACTCAAGTTTCCTGGTAGCATAGAAATGAGTCTTTATTAAGACTAGAGATTACAGATTAATTACTAATTAAGCTGTTCTGAGGGGAAAAAAGATTCACAGACTGAATTGGTTTATAACTTGCACATCTGGAAAGTTCATATTGCAATTTTGAATTAAAAATTCAGCTGGTAGTAAGGACAGTGTATCTTTTCAATTATTTACCCTGACAAGCAGACCTTTTTCAAAAAGTTTTGTTTTTTTTCCTTGCGTAATCACACACTTTTTCATAAGCTGTCATACAACATGAAAGATAATGTGTTATGTACATAAATATGTGTGTGTGCATGTGTGTTATAAGTGTGCATATATATATATATATATATATATATATATATATATATATATATATATATATTATATATATATGTACATGTACCAGTATGCATATCACTCAAAAAACAAAATTATATGCAAACAAAAACACAAAGACGACAATATTTGGTTACAAATGTTTTAATGCATAATGCTATATCAAAATAAATACACAGAACAGGTAACAAGATGAAAAGGGCATCAGCAGAAATATATCATAACATACACGCACAAACACCAGACATAAAAATAAGCTACATTGCAAAAACAAAATTCTGAAACATATTTACATGAGTTACATACAAATAGTCCACACATACACAAAAAAGCACAGAATCCATAGTCACATTTACAGCTTGCTAAATGAAGAGATTACAAAAATGTGCAGACATTGTAAGAATGGAATCGTGAAAGTCATCTGTGTAAAACCAAACATGTCAAATGAAAATCTTAAACAATAACAAAAATTAAAAAAACTAAAGATTATACATGAAGGGTATCCAAGTGTCATTACCTAGACACACCCCAGTCTTCTTAGAGTGTACACGCTTGACAGGAAGGCTTCTCTTGACATTTTGCTGTTGACCTCTCCCAAGAATTTTTTGCTAAATACATGCAGCATACAAGTCACTGTTCTTCTCAGTACAACTATGCCATTTCCTCCTCTCCATCTGATACAGTGATGAAAATGATTGCTCCACATCATTAAATTCATATGAAAGGGTGGCTATGTATCCCTGATGATTATTGGCATTATCATTAATAGTGTTTAAAGCCCAACCCACTATATCCCTGATGATTATTGGCATTATCATTAATAGTGTTTAAGGCTGGAGGGCTCTTGTCCTGAAAACCATTCTTTTCTCAAATGCCAATGTCTTCAAAAGTTCCATTTAAGCAAATGTATACGTGCTATTCTGTCTCTAGTGTACATGTATTCATGTGAGAGATACAATTATGAAGACTTCATGCATTAAAACCACCTCTCCCATTTAAAATGCCAAAACCCAAAGAAATAATGAGAATAATAAATAGCCTACGTACATTATATAGGCTACAGAGCAAACCTCTGGTAATAAAGTTTTCTTTTCAAACTCACTCAATATGTGTACAAACATGAATTATTGCACAGCAGGACATGACCAGTAGATAGAAAGTGGTAGTGCATATATATATCATGACAATTGACTTGTGGAACAGGCAGGTCAAGTGAGAAAGACCTGACAGATCCTTTGGTTCAACTGACAGTGAATTCCAAAGAGATGGTGTGAGAAATGGAAAGCACAATGCTCAAGCTGACTTAAGATGACATTTTATCACCATCAGAAGCTTTTGTTTTGAGAACTTCATGCATCTGTTTTATTTACCATTAAGATGAGACAATCCTAAAACATGTGTTAAGTGAATCAACACAGCAAGAGAAGATGAGCTGACTGACTGTACAGGCCTACATATGTCAGTCTTGCACAAAAATTATCAAAATATCCACTTACAATGGCATCAGTCTGTGACTGCACGATGAAACATTCAGAGTCATCCCACTCATACCCAGGTGGGGGGAGGGTGGCATCGGAGTCACTCATTTTATCTGGATGAATAAAGACCTTACCCACTATTGGACATTTAAATGACAACAGTAACAGTAATGACAGACAAGGACTACTACTACTAGTTATCACAATTACTAGCACCTAATAATCATTGTATTTAGACCTATACAGTGCCAACAGTCCATATCAAAGCATCCTTGTGCACTTTAGACAGGAACAAAACAAACTAAAAGTGAAAAAAGATGGAGGTTTGTCATGCCCATACATTAATGCAGTAGGCCTATAGGCCTAAGCTCAGTTGGACACACACCAATTTAAAAGGCATATATTGAATATTTGAAATAAAAAAAAGATCACATTTAAAGCATTAATCTTAATCATTGTACCTAGGCTTTATATTTGGAAAATTCAAGATTTTTTTCAGTGTGATAATATTAAATTTAGAAGTTCAGCATTACTGTGCATCGGCTCATCACACCTTTGGGTATTTACTCTGTGTGTGTGTGTGTGTAGTGAGTGTGTGTGAGTGTGTGTTGTCACTGAGCTGCATCTGTCAAACATCAGTCATCAAGACTGTTGTGTGGGTGTACACATATCAGGAGATGAGACACTACTACATGACCAATATCCATTGTCCCTCACCATCCTTAACTATTGTAGTCCTATTTAGATCTACACTATGATTCTTGCTAAACTTGCCTAGTTAGTAGTAGTGAGTTTTAATCTTATCCAATCTGACAATCTGAAGTCCAGAAGTCTAGAAGCTGATAATCATAATGAGGGGCAGCAGACCTTCGAAGTTCGGCTGCCCATCGACACAGTTTGCTGAGTCAGCTAGACTCAGACTGACAACCAGCGTCAAACTGAAGCTTGTATTTCCAGTATTTGACAATAATTTTTCACCAAATTTTACACAGTACACTAAAAATGCATTGTCTTGTATGTCGTGAAAAATGAAGAAATTATTCCAATAGGTTCAGCTGGTATGACAAAAAGAAAACGGTTTAATCGGCACTAAAAAGTCTTGCGCCCATTGTGAACAAGGCAATTATGCGCAATAACAACGGTCACCACACCCACTATCTGTAATATGGCCTAAAATGTTTTTCTGACAATACAACTGCACCAAATTTTACACATAAGCAGGAAAATGCATGTTCTTATTGGTAATTAATTCACTTGAATTAATATTCATACCTGTAAGTTTGGGAGATACGGCCGCAAACACCAAAAGTCACACCAACACTGCCACGTCAGCAAATCAGAGGAAGCTCGTGAAAATGACCCGATCATTATGGGAAAAGTACGGACTTCGGTATTCAGATCGGTAATTATCGGACACATGAATACATTAACGAAGCAAACAGCGATTGTTTGCCTACCCTCTCACATGTGCCGCCACGCCGGTCACAATCTTCCGCTGTAGTTTTCGCGCACGCGTAATCGCCGATTGTGACATACCTATTGAATGATTGATTGAGTACCCATTTACTGATGTGCGCACATTGCTGTTCAGTATCTGCTGCTTGTTTTGTTTTCATCGTTGTTATTATTATTATTGTTATTTATTGTTGTTGCTGTTGTTAGTGTTATTATTATTACTATTATTATTATTATTATTGTTATTATTATTATTATTATTAGGCTTATATTCATGGAACTTCCAAATTTTTTTGAGAGCCAGCAAAGAGGGAAGGGCCAGGGGATAGGGAGACAGTAACATCTTCATGATCTTGTTCTCGTGTGTGGTTTTTGTCAGCAGCATTTTTCATTGTTGATTATTCATTATTGGTTGTTTGTTTGTTTTTATTTACTTATTTATGTAGGCCTATACTGTAGAATTGTAATTTGTATGATTTCTTTTTTGGTGCAACATAGAGTTACATTTACAAGCAACATGACCCGCACCGCCAGACGAGGCCCTGAGAACAAAAAGAAGTATGATGCTACAGACTGGGCCACACTAAAACCGGAGACTCAGCTTCCGCAAAGAAACAAAAACAAGGCTTCTCCAGAAAACCAGAAGAAGCAGCATCATGGTCCTTGGAAGAAGGGCAAAGGTAACTTGACAGGGAAGCGTCACAAAGAAGAGGTGCTCCGCACTCTGCTTGCTAAGGAGAAGAGACGAGAACAGAGACGGCAGAAGAGAATTCTCCAACGAGAATCAAAGAAGGTATATTAAGTCTTCCATACACTTTGTGAAGTCTTCTGTAGAAATATCAACACCCCAAAATAAAAACAACTGGCAGTGTCAACATTTTTACCCATCAGCCCTTCTGCATCAAAGTTCAATAAAATGATTAGGCCTATGTTTCAGTCATCGTCTGTGCCGACTGGTTAAACTTCCATAATGTATCAGTCCTGTTTGACTGGCACTGCCTTCACTTGTGTAACATTTCCTACCATAGGTTGCAACAATAAGAGAGCAGATATTGTAGACTGAATCAGTGAATGATTTTCTTTTTTTTTCCCCATTGGTAATTGGCAGATAGGGAGTGATGTAGGGGGAACTGAGAAAATTCAAAAAGTTCTCTTACCTCTCTTAGCATGCACTATCAAGCATCATTAACAGGTGGTCCACTCACCAGCCCAAGCTGACCTATTAAAAAAAAACAAAAAAATACAAGCACAAACAAAACACAACAAAAAACAAAAGAAAAGCAGCAGCCTTCCTCCACCTTTTGGCATTCATATGGTGCACCTACCTGGCTGAGTGTGCCTGTCTGGCCTCATGGACTATTGCTTTCACCATCATAAAATTGTGTGTCCCATATATGGGTGCAGTAGTCTATAGGCACCCAGCTATACCCTCCCCCTCCTCTGCACTCGCACTTCACCATGCCCTCAAAAGCAGGTAAACAGGGTCTGCTCATGGGTGTTTCTTTGCAGCAGGATCACCCCTCCCCCATGTTCCTGGTCAGTCCTACTCTGGATCCTTCCCCTCCTCCAACACTACTTTTTGGGCAGGACAGTCGCCCCTCACTTTATCCAGAAGGACCTTATCAGCTTATGCACTGTCAAGGTCTTCAGGTCTTACCGTGTATGAGTTTTGTGTCTTTTGTTTGTGTCAGTCTGTGATTGGAACAACCTAGGCTACATTGTCGCAAGATTATTCTCCATGTCAAGAGTTACCTGCTGTAATTGTGTGTCACAAAAATAATTCTTTTCAAGGAAGACAGATACACTATTCTAGAATGTAACTATAAATTGCTGAAAAACAGCATCAAGACATTGACAAAAAAAAAAAAAAAAATGGAAACGGATGAAAACACATCCCACATCCCAGTACAAACTGACTGCTCCATCACCCTACACAGCATCACATAAACCCACTCCCAACAACATAAGGCATAGCCTCCATCCACCCACCAACACAATATATGTTGCCTCCATCATTCCAGCTCCCTCAGCCTGTCTTCCAGCCCAATAGCAACACCATGCACACCTCTACAACAAACTCTAATTGTGTTCTAATATAACCACATTCCTCATGAAAAGTCATTTCTGTAAATGTCTTTATCGCTGTATGTTACAGGTGTGTTTCAAGTGTCGATTGCCAGGGCACAAAGTGGAAGAGTGTCTGATGAATGATTCTAATGAGGGCACTGGTGTCTGCTATAGATGTGGGTCTACAGAACACATGTCTTCTGCCTGCAAAGCTAAGGGTCCAAAAGGTAGTCGACATACATTTTTTTTGTGTCTCTTTATCAGTACACAATGTTTAGTTAATTGTACATTATAGTAATGAAAAGTAGATTTTCTAGTTTAATCATACATTTAAACAAAGCGTTTTTAATCCATTGTCTCAAGTGTTTTTTCTTGTTTTGTTTTGTTTTTAAGCATTACTGATTTTTTTTTTCATGTGCATCTGCGCACATCATTTTGCCCTCACTGTGCAGGCAGTATTTTGCGGCACAGTCTGCGTATTAGTCTTCCATGGGCATGCATGCTGCATGCTTTTATTTTCATAAGCCACCAGACACTGAAATGACTTAACTTTTTTAGCTTCGGTATGGCTGCAGCTGACTGTTCTGACCATGCTGACCGGTGCTTCATTACGACCGCACCTGACTGTTAAAGTCGGCCATGTGCAAAGGCTATTTTGATCATGTACTGACCGCGTGTTTCTCACACTGGCAGCCTAGTTATCATCCAATGAGATGATCTTGGTAAAATTAGTACTATACACACATCCATTCACTAAACACTGAGCTTGTAAAAGAGTGATGCCTGATGGGGGTATTTTCATTTATGCCACGTAGCATATGAAAAAATGGCAATGCCCTTTGTAGCAGACAGTTTTCAGGATACTGATGATTCTCCAGATTATTCAGAGAAGAACTTAAATACTACTGTTCGTGAATTAGAAAAACACAAAGAAGGTGTAGCTGAGTCTGATGTTGAGGTTGGAGAGGGGGAAGATGATGAACACTGTGATTTAGGAGAGTAGAGCAACACAGAAGATAACGCGCCACTGGCCGCATTCCAGCGATTGTGGCACCCAGCACTGGTTCTGCTGACAGTAAAGAAATTTGATCTCCTGGTCGGACCAAACCATACACTGCCAGCTGATGCCAAGCCTTTAGATTTTTTCTTTGTGTTTTTGTACTGACGGTTAGTAAACTAGTATGAACATTGAATTTAGTTTTATTATGGAAAGAAAAAGAGTGGAAAAAAACTACCTGAACAAACTGTGTAAATACCTGAGGAGTACTTGGTGACATTTGGTGACCATTGTGTGAGTGGTATTACATGAAAATTGCTGTTATGACTTTTTAGGTAGGCCATACTCTGATTCATTACTCATCTGTATGTGTTGTCACGTATAGGTGTGCTTCTCTTGTTCTTATATATATGTGTCACTTATTTATTCATGTTTGGTGACATCTTTGGTGACAATCCCATGACAGGCAGTGGATAGAAAGACGTACTCACTTGGATATGCAAGTATGGCATGTTTACCGACACCTGACAAATTTCTAGCTTTGTATCTGATCAGACATACAGTGTACTCATGAAGAGAGTAACCCTATTTTGGGGGAAAAAGCTTGAGAAAAAATCTGAAATCTAGGGGCAGCTTAGCTCTCTAGAATACAAATAAAGAGGGTTAACTCACTCGCGACATACAATTATGCCCCCTGCCGTTCCCCTGATACGCACCATTCATATAGGCCATGAGAAAAATTCTCATATAAACAAATGAAATTCTCATACAAACAAATGAAATCAGAGAGTTTTGAAATTTGGCAGGTCATATATATTAAAAGATTGGTGTACAAAATGCTGAAATTTCAACTGTCTAAACCTCATGGTTGCAGAGTAATGATACAAGTAAAATTAGAGAGATTTTCAGGTGAAAAATACCTTACAAAATACACAGTCAGGTCAATACATCAATCAGTTCCTACAGTCACATTTTGAATGAAATTTATAAAATCCAACATGCACACACTCCACATGCACTGAAGAAGAGATCGTGTTGAACAGTGCCGAGTTGTTGAGTATTGCTCAGCCATTTGCTTTTCCGTCGTCTGCTTCGTTGTGGCCTGAAACGAGGCTAGGAATGACCAAAGAATCTATTTCTAGTTATTAGTTTTGGTTAATGGAAATACTGAAAGCCCCGCGAATTTTCAAAACTCAAGTAGGATTTCTCCGAGGCTCATAGACAAGTGTTAATGAGACATGATCATGAAACCCCGACGCTCGTTGCGAGAGAGTTAAGGAATTCTGATGTGCATATTTCATGTTCTGGTTATATATACACACATAGGGTTTTTAGGCAGTAACAAGTCTGCGCACATGTCAGCCTTGGAAATAGGAAAAAAATCTCCATCCTTTACCCTTTAGGTAGGAGATACCTGGCAGGATCAAACCCATATTTTCCGATTGGAAGTCTGACATCTTACCACTTAACTATTGTGCATTCATGTTTATACAAATGTTTACAGGCATGCACACATATGCACACATACGCACACAAACACATATACACACACACACCGCACACACACACACACACACACACACACACACACACACACACACACACACACACACACACACACACACACACACACACACACACACACACACACACACACCACAGTAACAAACACACAACAAAACATTTTATCTAATTACCAGAGCTGTTACCAGGGTATGTCATTGCATATAAATTACAATATCTCTAATCATTTGTCATTTATAGATAGTTTGACATACACACATGCATAGCACTTACATACAAGAAATACCTTTGGTGCATTAGCAGATCTATACTATTGGTGCTGCATTTATATGTTTCAGTCTGCTGTATGTGCTTGTGTGTGTGTGATAGAGATTTTCAATGCTAAGATCAATGTTTTGAGTTTTTGTATTAGTGCACTTGCATGTGTGTATTACTTCAGTCTGTGTGTGTGTGTGTGTGTGTGTGTGTGTGTGTGTGTGTGTGTTGTGGGTGTGGGTGAGAGAGAGAGAGAGAGAGAGAGAGAGAGAGAGAGAGAGAGAGAGGGAAAAAGAGGTGCTTGGTGGCAAGATTGATGTTTTAGTTTTTTGTTTTTATTAAGTGATTAGTGATATTGAAACTTTAAGATTAAATTGATAAACCTGATGGTGCTGATGAGTGAATTTAAAGCGACCTCTTTGTGTACGTGTATGTGTCTGTGTGACAGACCAGATGCCGTTTGCCAACTGTTATGTGTGCGGCAAGTCAGGACACTTGGCTCGGTCCTGTCCTGACAACCCAAGAGGCCTGTATCCAACCGGTAAGACATCTGAGATATGACAAGCCAATCTCAATTTTATAAAACAGCTTTATGTTATAATCAGTGTTTAGCCTGAGTCACCAGCTGACTCAGCTTTATGCCAAAATGCAGTAACTGAAGATAAGGAAATCATGCTGATAAGTATAAACAGTAAACACTCGTGGCATACATGAGGAAGAGCACATGCGCATGCGCAAGACATGGATACTCTCAGAGTTATGGTCCTTTCGGACTTTATTGTTTATGAGGCAGGAATGGCTAATCGCTGCCGCTTATTGCATCAATGAGCCACAGTAAGTATGTTAGATTAAATGTAATTTTAGAAGGAAAATTTCCTTTCATCAGGATGTAGATTTTTCTCTCCCATAATGGAAATTGGTATAATATAAAATATGTATTTGATAAATTCAAATAAAAGATAGAGAGCGAGATAGAATTTTCTTTTGAAAGGAAACAGCTTTACTGAGAAAAGAAAATCGGAAATGTACGATTTACTTGTCTGCGTTGTGATTTAACCCTGTCAACCCTGATTGTAGCGAGCTAAGTTCTCTCCTGGCCTGGGCTTTGCAACGAAAACAGGATTTCTCACCAATATCTTTTCCTGATAAGCCAGGAATTCAGCAGAGGGTTGAGTTGGACATTTCAGATAACCAGAAATGCAGTCTCAAAGGGTTGAACAGTTAAAATGGCTTTCAGCAAAAATTGTTGTCTGTTCATGTTATTAACTTACACAAGCATGAATGCGATTTATCAAATATAATTGTATGTGATGTTAGAATTAGTTAACCTGTTGAGTTCCTACATGTTGGGTATACTCGTCAACCTGTAGTTGTGGCCACAGTGCCGACATGACTTTTTAATTTTTTTATTATTCATTAGGATCATTGCACTTTGGTTTCCTTTGTGTTCACCTTTTTTTTGTTGTTGGCTTTTTTTGGCCCCATTTTCTGTGCTACGTTAATGGGCACAGAAGCTGGCACAGTTTCCTAATGCAATGACGATGATAACCATGATGCTTTGGAGTTCTGTCTACGACTGAGACTGTGTGACAGGACTTTACTGTATGCTTACAGTCATAACATAATTATCTGTCCTCAACCAGACTCAATAGACACCTGCAGTGTTGGTTAGGGGATTTGAGCAACACCTTCAATGATGCATTTGTCAAGCAGATGAGACTTGACCGTGTGGTCCCAGTCTTACCAAGTGAGCCCATAGTATGCTCAGTTCTGGGCAGGAGCTGGTTGGTGCCAAAATGATTTTTGAAGGGACTGATGAGGATTTGAACTCGCGATTCTCCAGTTGGTAGACCGTAGCGCTAACCCATTACACTACGGTGACTTGTTTTCATGATGGGTATATCCAACATTGGACTTTCCTGAATTTTCCTCAAGCCCAGTGTAGAAATAGCATCATAAATGTCTTTCTGTGTGTGTGTGTTTGAGAGAGAGAGAGAGAGGCAGGGAGGGGGAGGGAGAGAGAGAGAGAAAGAGAGAGAAGGATGGGAGGGGAGAGAGATGGGGGAAAAAGAGAGGACTCTGTGTTTGTGTGTGTACATATGTGTGTTTGTGTCTTGTCTTTATCACCGAGGAGAGAGTGTCTGTGTGTATTGTTGTGCTGTTTTGTAAGATGTTTGCATGCTAACATTGTTTAAACATCTAACAAAAGAGCACAACAATAATGTATGATTTATTATGATTGTCTTCTTTGAGAGGTGTATTTATTTGTGATGGTTGATGCTGCTTGTTTCAGTGTATTTGTTATTTATTGTGACAATGGATACAATAATGCAACAACTTAAAAAACAACAGTGGATTAGAAAAGTGTCAGTCTGGCTGAATGAGCATCCCCTCATGTGTCATTGCAGTATGTTTATATTCTCTCTTGATTTGCAGGTGGAGGGTGTAGAACATGTGGGTCTGTGGAACATTTTCAGAGAGATTGTCCTGAGTACTTGGAAAAACAAGGTAGGTTGCTGTCAGCACATTTATGTCATCCATCATCTTGTTCTTCTGACAAGGCTTATCCTACTTCCCAGGCTAAATATGCCTTGGCTATTGTTTGATAAATATGCTTTTTTTAGGGACAACCTAAACCATTTATGTAAAGTATAGCACAAGATGTTAAATGACTCGATGAGCATCTGTCCTGAGTTATGTTTTTGTTTGTATTCAGGTTTGATTTTTTTAAATCCCCTAGTGACAGATTGGACTTTATGGTCATCACCAGGGGGATATCCTTAGATTATGTATGTGAATGCATTAATATGTGTACTAATTTCCTTTTCCAGGTATTCTTTTTTTTTTCTCCAGTGAGATATGGCATACATTTTGAAATGGTTACATCTGATATGGCTCTGCGCAGTCAGCTGGGCTTTAAACAACAAAGACAATTCCAGTTTGTTTCTTTGTTTAGAGTTTGTTCAAGAATTTACTCTCAGCAAGCCGCGCAAAATTCACTATGAAAATAATGTTTTCGACGTGACCAAAATCTTCTTCAATATCCTCAATTTACAAAAACAGATCACTTGTGGGCTCCTGAGGTTTTATGCTTCCCATAACCTATAGGCTTCAGGTTTTCTGAATAGGTGCTGTTTCTCATCTGTCACCATTTTCTGTTAATTATAACAGTCAATACAATAGGCCTACATATCGAAGTGATTCTGTTCATTTGGAGCTCCACCCAGTGCAAGCCCCTAGCATCTAAAAGCAATAATCAAGGTTATTTGACCAGTTTGGTGTTTTCATGGATGTTGATTTATTTCTTAAAGCATAGTGTTATACTAAAGTCTCACATCATTCTGAAGCTCAGTCTGTCCATTTAATTGGAAAGATTAAAGCACGGACACTTTCAATTACTTTCTGTGGTAATCTTCATTTAAGCAAAATATGAAAACAGAAAGAAAATCACCTGTCTCATCTGAATGTGACATCTTTAAGAATTTACTTCAGTTTGAGTATTGCTTCAGGATTTCACAGTACTGTAATGTGTGATTTACAAGACATGCAGCTATTCACCATTTTGTCATATGTTAGGTATGTGTGTGTGTATATATATATACGCACACGCACACACATAATATACATAAACATATCTCTCTCTCTCTCTATATATATATATTTATATATATATATAGTGTGTTTGTGTGTGTATGAAAGGATGTACGTTTTCCAATAAAAAAAAACAAAAAACTTCCCACACAGTGGAAACTTGATGCCAACATCACTCGAATGTGAACCACCCATAAAGGCAACTTAGTCTATTGAATGTATGAAGGTTAGACTTAAAACAACTTGGTACAACTTAGTCCAATATCACACTCCAGTATATAATTTTTCTTTCCAAATCTAGTAATGTTTATTTCCTCATTTCATAACACTGCAATGATTCAGCAGTCATTAGAACTGGATAGATAAATGGTCATTGGTAGTCTACTGTCTAGTATGAAAAGGTCTAACTCCCAGTTGAAGATCATGAGTTCAGTCAACCCAGCAATCTCGACTGGTTGGTAAAGGATGGGGATTTTTTTTTTTTTTTTTGATCTCCCAGGTCAACATGAGTGTATGCACATGCAGAATATCAAATATGTTGGTGTCTGGTAGCTTATGGAAACACGAAAACGACCAGCATGCAAGTCCACTGAAGATACAGTCTGTGTAGCAACGTAGTAGAATGTGCAGCTCACCTAACAGCCCCAGTTCTCAATGCTCCACTAAAAGATTTGAGTATTTGTAATATGCAGTGAGTCCAAATGAGTTTGGAGAATAGCACAGTACAGAAGTGATTTATAGTAATGATTTATACTGTTTGACTTAAATGGGTCAAAAGAAATATCTTGATGATTTTGTTTCAGGTATAAGCAGCAAAACGGTGAAGAAGATCAATGTGGAAGCTAGTGCGGATGCAGTTGATGACGATGATGACATTGCTGAGGTCAAAACACAACAACTGTCTCAGAAAGCAGCCAAGAAGAAAAAAACAAAAGTCATTAGGTTTTGATTCTGTGCAAATCTCACGGTCTTTTGTTTGTTTGTTTGATTGAATTGTTTATTAAACCAGCAAAAATTAAAGCTCACAATCCTATCATATTTTGTCTAGAATCTAACTGCATGTTTGACTGTTTTAACACTTTGCAGATTTGGGCGTTACTGACAGGAAAACCCAGGTGATGCACCATTTTCGAGTACACTTGCACAATCGAAAAAAAAAAACCACACCCAAAAACAAAAACAAAACAAAAAACAGTGTTCACTTCACAAGAAAAAAAATCCAAAAAAAACAAACACATACACAAGCACACACACATACACACACACACACACACACACGAACATTTTAGTTCAATCTATAAGTTATGCTTTCCAGATGATTACTACTAATGTTGATAAAATCGTTTTTGTACTCATGGTGTGATGCTAAAAATAGTGTCCAAGAGGGTTTACAGAACTTATTTTTTCACAACAGTCTCTCACATTTGCAAAATATCATTTGCTTTAGATACAGTCTATGGATACAGTCACTAAAAACAATCAGATACACTATCTACTTTGAGAAGTCTTGCTTAGTGTGTTAGACCTTGGCAAGGCAGGCAGAGTTTTTTTGCAAGAAACACATTCTACTTCTATGGAACTCCCTTTCTCTTCAGTTTTGAAAATCGTGTTGGATGTCATCCATCCTGCCCCCTTGTGGACAAGCTGACCAAACAGCTGAACATGTCCGCAACTGCAAGAGGTGCCAGTCGCTAAGGGAGATCTAGCCAACACCCGTGAACCTGAGTGAGAAGCTTTACAGGCCTGTAGATGCACTGTATAAGATGACCTATTTCATTTTCAAGACAAATCGTAAGAGTAAAGATGAACGAGAAGAACAAGACTAACAAAAACTCGGACCTAGACACCATCGTGTTCTACACAGGGGGACTAACAATGGTGATTTTGTGCTTTTGAAGTATGATGAAGTTGCTTCCCTTAACCCTTTCGCACTGCTAGATGTAAAGCTAGCTCCTAGTATTCGCATTTTTCTGACATTTTTTCATCCGAGTACAGTCATGCTGACAAACATACTGCCATTCACTTGTTTCAAAGTACAGAAGAAAGATTTTTTGCACACATATACACAAGTGTCCATAGTTTGATTTGCATATGGTTTTGTGTGTCCTGAGTCTAGTGTGCGTGTCCCTGTCACCAAAGATGTCACAGACAGAGGTATTTTTATGGTGACAATACAATGGTTAGCATACAAACAAGCTCTATTGTCTAAAAACAACATTTGTTAGTTGTAATCACAACACCTGTCCTACCCGACGCTGTCTCTGCTCCTCCAGTATAGTATCCAATACACAGGCACAACACAAATGTCACAGAAAAGAATTGTCACGATGTCACCAAATGAACATAAACAGAAAGAAACAGAAGTGTTTTACAATGATATTATGTACATGGTCGTCTACAGATTTCATTCCCTATACACTATTTACACATATGTGCCTATACAGCAACTTTGCAGCTTCTGTGATGATGGTGAGATGTTGTCATCGTCACTGTGATTGTCACCGTCATTGTCAGTGGCAGTGTCACCAGTGGTGTCACAAGCGCTGGTTGTAGCCTGTGTCGTGGTGTTTAGCGCATGATAGTCCCGGAAACAGTCCCGGACAGAAAGTTGACCAGTAGCACCATAGACGGGACTGATGTTTTAGCCCCATCATGATGAGAATAGCCAGGTATGCCCTGATTTCATCAGCTGTCGTCTCTTTCCAAAGTGGGTCAGGTTGCCCCTTTGCCGCAATCTTCTGACCAGCGTAGTTGTTGGTCTCTTCAGCAGCACTGACAAAAAATTCTAGTGGCAGAAACAAACAAAAAATAGTCTATTGGTTTCGCATCAGCGGGCAGCGAATGTTTAGGCCCAACAACTTGTGAAAATTCCTTGACTTCACTGCCACGTGTCACCGGTCGCCATGCCTGCACCAGTGCAGCCAGCGGTACATCGTCGTCTATGTCAGTCATTTCCAACTTCACCATCACCGCCTACTTCAACATCCGACTCTACATCTTCCTTTTCTTTTTCATCTTCTTCTTCAATTTCTAAACGATCAATTTCTCTAAAAAAAATTCCTGCAACTCTGCTTCAGTGTAATCCACAAATTCGTCTTGTTCGCTGAAACTCGCCATCTTTCCGACGCTCACAGCTGTGAATGAAAGCACGTAGCACAGCATTAGTAACTAAGTCTTTCAGTAGTGAATGGAAAGTTCCTTCCATCCCAGAATGCTTGTACTATTTCTAGAACATTCAATGCGAGACTGACCAAGATTCTAACCATATGCGCGATAAGACAGCAAGGCCAGTAGTGATGGAAATTCCCCACACATGTGCCGGAAAAGGTAGGGCGGTCTCAACCGCTATGAATGGATCGGCACATTTTTTTCGCAGGGCGGTTGCAGGCTTGTGAGCAGCTAAGGGTTAATAGTTTCCTGTGTTTGCTGGAAACCCTTGACGAAAATCTCCAAAATACATGCGTTGGTGCATCATCAGGGGAATTTTGAATGCTGATGTATCAGTATTTGCAGACTGGCAAAAGGTTAAAGGAGAGAGAATGTATGTGTGTGGTGTTTATGCTGGTGTACAAGAGTCCATGTGGATTGAAATATAAGAATTCACCCGTCTCATGTACCATACATGCTTAATTTGTGGATTTTTCTTTTTCTGCTCTGTATTTGTCTATTTGTGTTTTGCATCACTTATTCATCTTGTATTTGTTTTGTTTTACACTTGATTCACCTACTGGGTTTTGTTTGTTTTGGGTTTTTTTTTCTTTTTCTTCACCTGAATTCTCATTGATGGGAGGTGAAGTTTTCATCCAACACCTCACCTGTCTTTGATATTGGCCTTTCTGACACGTTTGTTTCTTTGCTGTCAAAGTTTTAAAATCCAAAACATTCTATGTGTCTATGTTTTTGTCAGATACAGTGTTCTAAGTGGGTGTATTTCAGGCACACTTTTTTTTCCTTGGGGTGGTGATGGTGGTGTGTGTTTGCAGTTTTGCGGATTAGTTGCATGAGCATTTCAAGTGTACTTTTTTGTTTTCCTTAACTAGTCTGTGTTTCAAATACACGTTTTTTGGAGGGGTATTTTTGCACAGTAGGTGTCTGTGTCTGTATTCCAATGCAAGTTGGGTTTTTTGTTTGTTTTTTTGTTTTGTTTTTGTTTTTCGTTAGAGGCTACAATTCAGCGTCTGTATTTCAAGTAGACATTTTGTTGTTGTTTCACTTGTGTTAGTGTGAATCAGCATATAGCACAAACAAAAATACCACTACCTTAAAGGGAGCTGAATACTTTAGTGTGAGAATTCACAAATGTTTTACATAATGGGGGGGGGGGGGGGGGGGGGGGGGGGGGGGAGAATTCAAAATATTTTACATGTCCATTATTTACATATTAACAGGTGTGTGTGTGTGTGTGTGTGTGCTTTTTTGAGTACACATTTCTATTTTTCACTGACAGTCAACACAGATCACAAACACAACTATAAAGGAAACCAAACATACTCGTGTGGAAAGGCATATAAGAAATTTATTTGAAGTACTCAGACCACTACAAGCATTGTAACAGTGAACCAAGATGATAATACACAACCTGCTTGGTTCAAGAGGAATTTTTCAAGTAAATCACCGTTAAGCTAGTATACTAATACAGCAATCATGTGCCTCTCTGTATTAGCTGGATATGGTAGTGTATGACATTAATCCATACTCTCGCTCCTACTGAACAAGAATTTGGCAAATAACCAGTGTCAGAATGGTTAGACTGTCCCATTTATTTAAAAACATCCACTCTCTCTCTCTCCCATTCTCTCTCTCTTTATCACTGTGACACCATTCCTGATAAGCAATGTTGTTGCTAGTTGCAGAAAGCACCACCGAAAGAAAAAAGCACTCTTGACCGTTACCTAATGTATTTGTAATCAAGGCTGCATACGCATCTTTTGACCTATGCTAAAATCAATAAACATATTTACAATCAAATCATGGGATAAGCTCTGTACCTGTGTCCATTTTCATCTATGCTAAAAGCAATAACATATTCATAATTAAGGCTGATCATATGTAATTCGACCTACGCTTAAAGCTAAAAGTTATCGTTTAATTACTAATAGTCAAGACCAACTTTCTTTTCTCCCTTTGTTTTTCTTCTCCCCAAGCGACAGCCATGATGCACCCACTCTTCAAAAGTTTTTAACTGAATAATTTTTTCACAATACATCACTCATATATGTATTTGCTTTGCAAACAACTTGCTTGCATGGCACTGTTATATTTGAATTTTGAAATACAGCATATGAATGGTAATATGTACATGTAACTACAGTGCACATAATAGCATCAGATGAATTGTGGGGTTTTTTTCTTCTTTTTTTTCAGTAACGTTTTGAGTGCATCTCACTTGAAAACATACAGAATACTGCAAATGTTTTGATGCCACACGACAGACCTGACAAGGGGAGTAATTATATGTATTGGAAAAACAAGACTCGGAATATTATATGTAGGGGCCTACTAGAGCGGAAAAGTTAAGACAACGTGTGATTTCTTCTCATGAGGAAGCATTATTATCTGTCTTGATTTTAAAACATAACAAATAAGATTTAATTTCAACTTCAGTCTCTAAAGATGACTTTCCCACACTCAGAATAAATTACTTATTCACTGATGTCATAGATGCCATGTGTATGTGTGTGCATAAGCCCTAGATCCATTAGCTATGTGGTGAGAACAACAAATAAATACCTTTCATTGGTGAAGATGATTCTTGTAATTTGTGCATTTTTCACCCCAACTTCCAGCATGTATGCCAACTGAAGGCCAGTAGGCAATGCAGTGTTGCACTGCCTCATGTACACACATAGAGTAAAAAACAAAGCAAAACCATAAGGCTGGTAGGACTATTTAAGTACATTACAGAAGAGACTTTGATGAACTTCTGATATGACAAGTGACATTTCATCTCTTTTAGTCGCACTTATTGCCTTATCCTTCCGTAACCAATCTTTAGGACACACTCCAGCAGCAAACCATGAAACAAACAAGCCACAATAGTCACAAAAACAAAAAACTTCACAGCAATATCACGAGTTAAAAAAAAAAAAAAATCACGTTCAGATTCTCTTGCCAATCATCCAGTCCTTACCAAGTTCACACAGCCGAGCACTGCTGCTGTCATAAATATTCATTGTGGAGAACTGAATATTACATGAAGACCAAACCTGAAGACAAGACAGATCACTTTTTCTTTTTAAAACAATAGAACAGGATGAAAAAAATAAAACAGAAAAAAAAAATCAAAGCTGTTGTTCTCTTTTTTTTCCATTCTGATTTTTTGTAGACTTTTCATGTTGTTTTGCCCACAATGTGCAGGTGGTGCATTACTGCATAGTCTTTACACTCTGCTAAGCATGCATACTGTGTTTTCTTTAAAGGTTTCCGTAAGCCAGCTGCTGACATGACTTACAGGACCTTTTATGTGAGTATTTGATATTCTGCATGCATGTAAATATATGAAGGGAGTTTACACACTGGCAGGTTTGCACACAGTTGACTGGGAGATCAAAAAAATCTCCACGCTTTACCCACCAGGCAGAGATGACCAGGCAGACTGAACCCCAAATCCTCTGAGTGAAAGTCTAATATTTAACTACTTGACAACCATCCCGGTCTGTTGTGGAGGCCAAGCAGCAACATGAAGACCAAAGACTGGAAAAAAAACAAACGACAAAATAACGAAACAACATTTAAAAGAAAAAAGAATAAAAACCCAATCACTATTATTTTCATAGACACAAAATACTAGCAATGCTCAGCCTTTCTCGACTGTAATCAGTTTCACAACAAAAGAATAAAAACCCAATCACTGTTATTTTCATAGACACAAAATACTAGCAATGCTCAGCCTTTCTCGACTGTAATCAGTTTCACAATGAAAAAGAAAAACCCTGAGCAAAGGTAAAACAAAAATGCTGATAAAAGACCTATTCAAAAGACCCTGCACCATCATCCATTTTCTGAAAGAAGAAAGGTTTCCATTGTGGAAGTGTATGGGGAAGCTGGGAGAACAGGACCACAATAAAAACTACCCAGCCCTGTGTACCAAGGCATTCTCTGTACAAACTATGCACTGGCAAAGTCTTGAAATGGAAAGGGGAAGGTGTGGGGTGAAACAGTAAGCTGACACCACCAGAATGATGGAAGCAATAACTGGAATAACAGAAACATCATGATGGGCTCCAACAGGCCAGTTTTCATGTTGAGGGCTGGGATTGAACTCGAGACATCAGATTTTGGATCCACTGCTCTATCAACATTATTTTCAGAGTTTCGAAAACAAGGTAAGCAAGAGTACACATACTATGACATGCTGCAAGATACAGAGTACACAACAGTTTCAATAATTTTCATTCATCCCTTCTTTCATATTCCTTCCAGGCACATCAGATTCTACAGGAACTTTAAAATGTCCACACATCCTTACACAGCACTCATGACCCAATAACACTTTACAGATGAACGCAGCGTTCTATAATCTATCAGCATAACGGCATCTTGAATGAATGTGTATTTCTATTATAACAATATACATGATCACTACATTTTCTTCTGTTTAACTGTCAACCTTCACACCCACTCAAAAGACATTCATTCCACAATCCTCAATTTAGTTCTCTTTCCACCTCACTCACGTAAATACATGTACAAGGATGAACCCGATTTCTCACACATTTGGTGGAAAGACAGTATTTCACAGGACATAAAAAAAACGATGCAAGACGGGAAAATCAGCTATAGTGCAAAAAGTTAATATCTGAATTGTTAGAAACAGTTTATCACAGTTTTTTTTTTTTTAAACGCATTTAAACTTTGAAGTTCTCCCCTATTTTTTGCAAGAGCAAAATATGAGCTCATAAAATTTGGAAACAAAATTTGCAATTTATGATGTTTTTAGCTATAAAGCTGACAAACTGAAGATCTGAAATATGGAAACATCTCAGCTGTCTTCATTTTGACCTATCCACCTATATTCAGTTATGGCTACAACTGGCTGGTTAAGTCATTAGCTGGCTTTTCCCATGCTGCATCACTTGCACCCATAACCAAGACAAAGAATTGTAAAGAACTGCTGCACTTGAAGATGGGATGTCGCAAAGTGAGAGATGTTTGCTACGTTGTGCATAGTTCAGCCACTTAGGATGACAGCATGGCTCGCTCATCCTCTGGGATATCACGAGCTTGGTAAGGCCCCATGTCATAACGACGTAAGTGAACCTGTGAGAATATAATTTGTCAGAACAGGTGTCACAGAGATACTGTCAATATCAAAATATCGAAAAGATTACATGTTTGTAAGTAATAAAAATTATGATCACTTTAAATGGGAAAATAATTCTATGAATGTTATCAACACATCTTGCTTCATACACAGTTGAAAGCCGATAAAGTCTTAAAGTGTTAAGACACAGAATGTTCACCTCTGGATGAAAAGGATACTTCTGCATAAAGAGCACAGGAGAGAGAACATGCTCCTCGAATGGCACAACAATATGCAAATGGGTCCTAGTAAAAATCTATTAATAATAATAATAATAATAATAATAATAATGTTTATTTGTATAGCGCATATTCCACATAAAAACATGCTCACCAGCGCTTTACATTTCGCAAGAAAGGCAAAAGGTGATAAAAAAAAATGTTCACAATTACATACACAATAAGATAACAACAAACATTAAAGCTATACAAGTAAGAAGACACATAAGAAACCACAGAATATTAAAATTTAAACACTGACTTATGTAATGAAGAAAGATCAACAGATTTTTCATATGAATAAAGAGGCATACTGTGTTTATATATTGCTGCGTGTGTGTGCTTGCGTGCGTGTGTGTGTGTGTATGTGTGTGTGTGCGTGTGCGTGCGTGGTGTGTGTGTGTGTGTGAGAGAGAGTGTGTGCGTGTGCTATGTTTGCATGCGTGTGTGTGTGTTTATGCATGCAATAGTTGTACATAAAATTATAATCAATATTTTGAATGAAGATAAAAACAGAAAAATTCTAATCCATATACAGGAAAAACATTATAACTTCAGTAATACAACATTAACATCTTGACAATCAAAATTACCTCACAAATTATAAACTATTCGCATATCATACATCTCAATTTACATACAAACAAAGATTTTAAAAAGTTTCTTAAATTATTTCAGTCTCTTTCCCACTCAATTTCTCCCCTATCCCCTCCTCAGCTGTACACATACAGTGATACACACACATGCTCACTCAAGCACACACACACACACACACACACACACATGCACGCACACACACACCTTGCTCTATAGGCCCTTATACAAAATACTGTTATACAGGCAGGAGAGATTAGTCTGATGACAGACTTGCAAACTAAGGCTCTTCAGGTTAGATGAGTTTGAAAGAGGTGGGTTTTCAGGTGACGTTTGAAGGTTGAGAAACACTTAGTTTTTCTGAGAGACAGTGATAGAGAGTTCCATACATTTGGGCCAAAGACAGAGAAAGATTTTTTACCAAAGGTGTCTAGAGAGAAGCGAGGAACAGTCAACAGTGAGGTGTCAGAAGAGCGGAGCATTCGAGAAGATTTGTAACCCTGCAGGAGGTTGGCAAGATAGGATGGCATGTTCTCGTGATAGATACACTGAAAGCAGAGACAGGCAACTTTATATTGAATCCTAGCCTTTACCGGGAGCCAATGAAGAGTTCTAAGCAGAGATTTTGCACTCTCACGCCTGGGCTTGCGGAGAACAAGGTGAGCCGCATGGTTCTGTATGCGCTGAAGTTTAAATAGTTGATTGTCATGGAGACCTGCGAATAGAGAGTTACAATAGTCCAGTCTAGATAGTATGAAAGAGACAGCAAGCTTGTTGGTAGCATCAGTGGAAAGGAAGGAGCGAATCTTACCTATTTTGCGTAGCTGATAGTACAGAGTACGGCACAACTGTTTGACATGGGCTTTCATAGACAGTGTTTCATCCAGGTAGAAGCCAAGGTTTCTAACAGTTTGTGAGAAAGATACATCACAACCAGAGATAGACATGGGGGCATGAGTAACCTGATTGACCTTTGACTTAGTACCAGTAACAATAAGCTCAGTTTTATCATCATTCATCTTCAGTTGTTTTCACTCATCCACTTGGAGACATCCTCTATACAATCTCTCAGACTGCACGCAAGAGTGTCAAAATCTGATGGGGCAGAGGAGCTATGCAGCTGTGAGTCATCCGCAAAGAAGTGGTATGAGTGACCTGACTGATGAATGATAGCGCTGAGAGGTTGTGTTTTCATAGTGAACAGGACAGGTCCCAACACACAGCTCACATCCTCTCAAGAAAATTGTTGGAAGACTCATGAAACAAAGAATGAGTTTACTTGGAAATCTGACAGGAACTTTCAATGTAATAGCCTACATAAGTGAACAAGAGTTAAATGTAGTCATATGATCCACAATGAATATTTTACCATAAGTCACATCGTTTCTAGATGCATAAAAATTGAATTGAAGTCTCTCTCTCTCTCTCTCTTGCTCATATGCTCATAGACACAAGCACACCCACCTGCAAGAAAATGTTGACTTCAACACAGCGACTGAGATAGGGGAAGTTGCCCCCAGACTTGAGATGAGCTCGACGGGCATCAGGGTAACATTTGTACATCTCTTCCTTTACTGACCCTGACAGGGCGCAGTCGTCAAACACCTGTCACAGATGTAGTCATCACAGATATTTTAAAATTAATCCTGCATCTCCAGCTATGTAGAATCAGCAAAGCCCACCCAATGCTCTCTGCTGATGCCACAAACAAGCTGTGTGTATTATTCATTCTATCCATACTAGTAGGTACGGCAGCCAAAAATTAAACTTCTGAAAAGGTTATTAACACTTATATTTCTGAAAAGTACAAGAAAAAATAAGCACAATGCAAAAAATAGTAAGTCTCTAGCTGTATTAGGTCCAGAGATAATGCACTTTGAAAACGGTGGTTTATGTACGTTTTCGCCAATTGTGAAATATAGCAAGTTTGCAGGAACCTAAATTTTCCAGAAGTCCTCAGACAGAGAATGTCATTCCTGATTTTAATTCTTAACAACATAAACTACATAAAAAAGCAAGCATACAAGCATATCTGTTCATACATTTACACAGCAGTGCTGCAAACTTCATAAATATACCATTTTGTCAATGTTCGAAATTGCATGACAAGCCATTTTTTCACCCCCATTACACAAAAATAAGAATACAGAATCGGCTAGAGTTCACTTTTTCTCAGAAACAATGTTATTGCATGAAACTTAAATTTTGGGGGGCAGTGTAAAGTGACAAAGTCATGAGTTATATGGCTCCAAAAATGGCAAAATATCTCATTTGAACGATGGAAAAAGCACAGTTCACGTACCAGACCAAATTAAAATGCACAAATTTCGCTTATTTTTTGATGGATTTCCTTGAAATTTTGCATGTGAATCAAACAGACAGAAAGCTACCAGTAAATTATTTTCAAGCTTAGTTATATTCAAGATATAAGAAATTTTTTATGCATTTGCACCCAAATAATGTGAGTGCCCATGTGTCGGGCCAACTTAAAACAGACATAACTCACATTATGTCTTGATGGAATCTCCTGAAAGTTTGCATGTGAATCAAATAAAAGCTACAGCTTCACTCTTCACAGGCAAATGTTGCTAACATACGAGATTTTAAGATTTTGTATGCATGTACTGATTTAGTCTGAAACAATGTGATCCACAGATGACTTTGTATCATACTAGCACAGAAAGACATCCTTCTCAATAACATAATGAAACTAAAATGTGTAACAGCAAAAGATACATGCCCGGCAATGCAGTATGTGACTTACAGCCATTTCTATGCTTATTCCTAATGTTTATCAATAAGTTATTTTCATGTTATTTTGCAGTAACATGCATCTTCCCATATCCACAAACAAAGAAATTTTCAATGTCTGGTCTATCTACTGAAAATCACTCCGCTTCTTTTAAAACTGTCTCAATTTTTGTCTTCAGATTTAGCTTCTGAGGTGATGATTAATCAGTGTTACTAATTTTTGAAACAAAAGCTGTGTTCTCGTCCCGCGACTTATCACACTCAGTTCTCAAACTGTAGAAGTAGTTTTAAGTTTATTAGTGAGTGTCTGCTGTCGAAGTTTTGGTGGCAGTGATGGTTAATTTCATCCACAAAAAAATCATCATTGCCTTGAAAACAAATAGAAGTAAAATCCTAATTTTTTCTCAAGTGTTTTCTTTAATTTGTGCCGGCTATTACTTCTGAGAGTAAAGTATTCTTATATTTTGCCATTAGAAAGGCTCATTAGACTTTGTGGAGCTATGTGTCCGTGTTTGCCTCATGCTACAACTCGCCATTTCTGGGAAGAAGAGGACTAGAGCCCTTAAAGCGATGGCAGAGGCAGCAGAAAGGAGCTCAAGCTGGATCTGGGCAAGGAGGTACGAAAAAAAGTGAACTTCATAAGGATTAAATTCCCTACAGATGATGTGTGCCCCGTTAGCACATTGGTAAAACCGCGTACCGCAGTTCTGAAGTGCAGAATCGCCCAGGTTCGATCCCCGGCGTGGGAAAAAAAAAAAAAAAAAAATAGACAACAGCAGAAGGGCATCCAGGAGTCATGACCTGGATGTGGCCGGCCCCCCGAGAGTGTAAGGAATTCAGGGCCGAAACACTTGTCTAAAGGGGGTTACTTCTCTGAAGACCTTCTGGAGAGAATGATGAATCCATCGGCACTGACTCCATCACGACTGGAAACGCACAACGGACCATGATTAATGACCAGTTGGAATTTCCGTGTGCGTGTGGAAGGAGATTCACCACCAAACGCGGCATGAAGATCCACAGGACAAAAATGGGCTGTTTGAAGACACATACGAACCAGCAGCAGCGCACTGCGATAGCAGGTGAGACGTTGGATGACCAAGGCCAGGAATTAAACCATAGTGCCAAGGACATCCACGCTGACGGTTCTGATGCGGATTTTGCACAAGCTCTTAACACCAAACGTGGAAAACTCAATTTGCCGCCTGCCGGTGCAAAAGAACAATGGGAGAAATTAGATGAGGACCTTGTCCTTAAGCTGAATGCGCTAATAGGGAACAGTACGCTGGAACACAAACTTGACACATACAGAGACATCATATACTCTATCTGCAGGGACACTTATGGAATGAAGCAGCCAAAGACAAAAACGCCTCCCCAGAAATCCAGAAGACAGCAACAGATGGAGAGCATCCGGAGGGAGAAAAGGAAGCTTAAAAAGCAAATGAAAACTGCCTCAGAATTCGAGAAGCAAGGGCTCCTGGAACTCTGGAAAGATCTGAAGGCCAAACACAATGCTCTCAGCAAAGTGGAATCAGCAAGGCGAAGAAAGAGCAAAAAGAAGAAGACTCAAGATCGTTTCTTCAAAGATCCCTTTGACTTTGCAAGAAAGCTGTTTGAACAACCCAAATCAGGGACTCTCACAGTGGGCAAGGAAACCCTAGAGCAGCATCTCAGGGAAACATATTCCGATTCTCAGCGCGAGGCACCACTTGAAATCCAGAATCTGGTTTGGCCTGCAGCGCCAGAAGGAAAATTCAATAACAAACCACCAACACTGGATGAAGTGAAGAACGTAGTAAAGAAAGCCAGAGCCAAGTCAGCACCTGGACCAAACGGAATACCATACCTGCTCTACAAGAAATGCCCAAAAGTGCTCGAGTGGTCCACAAGATGATTCGATCAGCATGGAGGAACCAGAAGATCAGCGACCAATGGATGAGAGCTGAAGGAGTGTACATTCCGAAGGAGCAGAACTCCAGCAGCATCAATCAGTTCAGGCCAATATCACTTCTGAACGTCGAGGGGAAAATCTTCTTCTCTGTTATGGCAGCAAGATTGACAAAATACCTGACTGAAAACAAGTATCTGGATATGTCAGTCCAAAAGGGAGGCATACCAGGAATGCCTGGATGCTTGGAACATGCCACGTTGATTTGGGATGCCATCCAAAAAGCAAGAACAGAGAAGAGAGACATTGACGTAGTTTGGCTTGATCTGGCGAATGCATATGGATCAGTTCCACACGATATGATCCAGCTGGCTCTTGAAATGTATCACATCCCAGAAAACATCCGAACAATGCTGAGGAAGTATTTCCAAGGGTTCTCAATGCGGTTCTCTACCAAAGAATACACCACGGACTGGATAGACCTAGAGGTGGGCATTGCAATGGGCTGTGCAATCTCTCCCATACTGTTCGTGTTGGCAATGGAAGTCATCTTGAAAGCTTCAATGAAGAGTTCAGGTCCAGTGAATCTGGGAGATGGATACCAGATGCCTCCTCTGAAAGCTTTCATGGATGACACAACAGTCTTGTCCACGGATGAGGAAGAGACACACCAAATCTTAAAGCAGCTGGATGAGCTGGTGGCCTCTTCAAGAATGAGGTTCAAACCTAAGAAATCCCGAAGTCTCTCACTGCGAAAAGGAAAAGTGGCAGATTCAGTCAAATTTCATGGTAGCCAACCAAGCCATCCCCACTGTCACAGAAGAGCCAGTAAAAAGTCTCGGAAGATGGTATGATGACTCCCTGAAAGACACACAAAGGGGATGTGAAACCAAGCAAACAGCAGAAGAAGGCCTGAAGAAAATAGATAACTGCGGACTGCCAGGCAAATACAAAGTCTGGTGTCTACAGTTCATGCTGATACCAAAGCTGCTGTGGCCACTGCTAATCTATGACATTTGCACCAGCACAGTCGAAGCAATGGAAGCCAAAATCAACAAATACACAAGAAAATGGCTCGGTGTCCCACCTGGTCTCACTGATGTTGCATTCTACTGTCGTCAAGCAATGCTGAAGCTACCTCTCAAATCCATAGTGGAGGAATACAAAGTTGGAAAAGCAAGACTGTTGAGCATGCTGGAGGAATCGGAAGACAATATCGTGAGATCAGTTCATCCAAAGCTGAGAACTGGCAGAAAGTGGAAAGTCCAAGAGGCTGTAAACAATGCCAAGAGAAACCTCAGCATCAAAGAAATAATTGGACACACGCAAACCAACAGACAGGGACTGGGAGCAACAAAAATGCAGTGGTGGTCCAAAGCCAAAGGGAAGGAAAAAAGAGACATGATCATACAGGAGTTGAAGGAAGAAGAAGATGTCAAAAGAGTGCAGAAGGCAGTCCAGCAAGGTCAACAGGGGCAATGGACAACATGGGACAGTGCACTCCAAAGAAGTCTCAGCTGGAACGATATGTGGCACATGGCTCCTCTAAGGATAAGCTTCCTCCTCAGATCTGTATATGACCTGCTCCCCTCGAATGCAAACTTAGTGAAATGGGGGAAAGCAGACGACCCAGCATGTCCGCTCTGTCAGAAGAAACAAACAGTGGAACATGTCCTAAGCTCTTGCAAAGTAGCGCTAGCCCAAGGAAGGTATACATGGAGGCACAACCAAGTTCTGAAAGTGATCACAGATGTGGTTAGCGAAAAAACCATGACCCCAAACGCACCAATTGCTATGACAACGTTCTACAAAGCAGGAGGGAAACAGGTCTGGCCCGAAAGTGCTATGACAACCAGCACATTGCCAAAGGGTCTTCTGGATGGAGCAGTCGACTGGGAGTGTACAGCAGACCTCCCAGAGTGGAGAAATTACCCAGATGTCATCAGCAAGACAGGCATGAGACCAGACATCGCTCTCCACTCTGACTCCTCGAAACAAGTGATTCTGATAGAACTCACTGTGCCATACGAAAGCAGAATGGAAGAAGCACATATCTACAAGACCGAAAAATACGCCGGTCTTGCCAGCACCCTGAAGAAAGCAGGTCTGCGGGTCAAAATCTTCGCCATAGAGGTCGGGGCAAGAGGGTTTGTGGGCACCTCCGCTTATGATCTCATGAAACAACTCGCCATTTCTGGGAAGAAGAGGACTAGAGCCCTTAAAGCGATGGCAGAGGCAGCAGAAAGGAGCTCAAGCTGGATCTGGGCAAGGAGGTACGAAAAAAAGTGAACTTCATAAGGATTAAATTCCCTACAGATGATGTGTGCCCCGTTAGCACATTGGTAAAACCGCGTACCGCAGTTCTGAAGCGCAGAATCGCCCAGGTTCGATCCCCGGCGTGGGAAAAAAAAAAAAAAAAAAAAAAAAGACAACAGCAGAAGGGCATCCAGGAGTCATGACCTGGATGTGGCCCGGCCCCCCGAGAGTGTAAGGAATTCAGGGCCGAAACACTTGTCTAAAGGGGGTTACTTCTCTGAAGACCTTCTGTTGTCTAGCTCTCCCTAGAGTTTCTTTCTACCTGTTCTGATAATGTGTGCGTACCTGCGTGCATGCGTGCACGCGTGTTTGACTGTGCAAAACCATTATTTGCTGCTTTTTTGCGATGATAAAAATTGTCAAATCTGATCCAACAGACGAAATGCACTCACCGACCAACTTCCGGTTTGAATTTCTGGCTGAGTACTAGCACAAATATTATGATTTCGATGTATTAAAAACAAAATTCCATCATATTCATTAAATACTAGCAATATAAACACCTTTGGAAAGCAGTCGCTTCACACAGTTTTACTTCTACTAGTTCTACTAGTTAAAAAAAATCCCTTGGCGATAAAACATCAAACCGCAGATCGTACTTTCTATTCTTTGCTTATGCAGGCTATACCTGCCGCGGATTTCTTTTAAAATCTTTCTAAATAAAGAGAAACATTAAAAACAATTCACTGAATCAAACTTCTAAGTCAATTTTCATGAAAAATCAGTCGATGTTTACTACGTTTGTCCTTCAGCTTGACGATCACAGGTAGAAATTCGTTGACCGGACTTTCAGCGATCGCTTCGAAGGCCGCCATGATTCGAGGTTCCCATAATGCTAAAATGGCAGATTACGCGTACTCGCTCTTCAGAGGCTTGCGCACATCCGGTACAAGTCACATCTCATAGTTCCGTAAACGATTAAATTTAGGTAAAAATAAGCTGTTTGCGCATCCGCGGACGTGATCTAATGTATCAAGGAGGTCCTCAGATATTCTTATTCAAAGTTTGCCAATATTCCGACTTTCAGAAGACTAACAAACTAATAATTTTATAAAATAAATATCATACGGGAATGAAGGACAGGTTTCGACCTGTCAACTGTACTAATCTGCATGAAGGTAGTCCTGTGTGACCCGTATAATTTAAGTTGCCGGTAACCGGTCACCCAAACACTGCCGTGAGCCAGTCGCCATTACGTGACACGTGGTGAAACTTCGTCGGTCGGCGTGGGTTTTTTTTTTGCGCAGATTTTCGTATGGGTACATTTATAACAAAAACAAACAGCACAGATCGATAGAGGAAAGAACAATTTTTATCTTCATGATAACAACTTCGTCATTCATGTTCATCTGCAAGAATATTTGACTGATAAACACGTGCAGATTTCCACTGACTGACACAATTCCCGCATTGCTGAAGAGAGGCTGCCGGTACCTAATACTAGACTACTGTAACTCTCTCTTAGCTGGACTTTCTGATAAGCTAGCCAAATCCAACGAATCCAAAGCAGTGCATCTCGATTTGTCCTCAGGAAAGCAGACAGTGCAATACAAAAACACTCTTTGTGTCACAAAGTAAAGGATGTACGTAGGTGACTGGCAGTGTCTTGCAGTTTATGCAGGTTCATGAAGATCTAGCAGTCGATCGTTCTTCTCAGAGACAAAATACACCAGTCCAGGTTAAACGAAAATGATTCTTTATTTGAAGAACGAATGAAACACAACAGGAACTGGGTAAAAACTTCACACATCCAATGCACCACTCCTGGCTTGCAGAATTATTCTTCTTCAGTCCTCGAATCTATACATAGCAACTCCACAAATCTACAGCAACTCTTCTATCTCTGACAGCAGGCTTACACATCAACTCTTTCGATCGCTCTCTCTCTCTCTCTCTCTCTTACAGTCACGCTTTATTTATAACATCATGGAAAGTTCCACAATACTCTCGGCTTTTCCCTAGATGTTCAGCCAATCATAGCCATATTCTCGAACCTTCCCTTTCTGGAATATTCTGTAGTTCTAGCCAATCATCGTACAGATTAAACTTCTAGCCAATCATTGTACAGATTACATTTGTTTACAATTTCCGGAACATTCTAGAGATATTTGAGGTATTCTACGTTTTTCTTGTCATTTCTAGATTGTTCCAAAGGATTCTACATATTTCCATACAACGAAATCGAACTTAAACATATATTTTCAGTGTTAGCATAAACCAAAACAAATATTCTCGATTCATTATCCAGTGAATCACAAAACAATCTTCAAGAACGAACAGCGGACAGTAGCTAAATCGACAGACACATTTTGACGTCACACTTCTCTTATCGCATTGGCACTTTCACACTGAGTTTCTCTCTTTTTTTGAAATGTAACACTTCGCAATAGCTACATCAGCTTTCACTCAAAGTAAAAACTCAATACATCACTGCCATACTCTCCTCTCAATATCTATCAGCTTTCACTCAAAGCAAAAACTCAATACAACACGGTCATACTCTCCTCTCAATATCTGAATTCAAACACCATGCCAACATTTGTATTTGAACCTCTCCTGCTCTACAAGCCTTCCAAAGCTGTCAGGTCACAAGAAGTTTCTCACTTAATCATACTTCCTTCAGTTCTTGCCAATAACCTGCGAAAAGAAATCTTTTTGGTTTTGGCCCAACAACATGGAACTTCCTCCAAGTGTCATTAAATACACAGTAGTTGTCTGCAGCATACTTTCAAAACATACCTCAAAAGTTTTTTTGAACAATACCTCCAAAATTCATAAATTAACACTTGTGGCTCTTCCAGGTCCAATTCGTCGATATGTGTGTGTGTGTGTGTGTGTGTGTGTGTGGGGTTATCACTGATAAACTAAGCACTGCATTTTTACTCTGCTGGTGTTATTGGTGTATAAAATATTTATCTGTTGTTGACATACTTATACTCCATTATCTACTGACATGGCAATGTTTAGGCTGCATTATGCACTGTTGTATATATAACACTGTACTGCATTACTGTATTAGCATGGCAATGTTTGTGCTGATCATAAAGTGCAATAAGCATTCTCTAGACATGGATTGTTTGCGCTATATAAATAGAATCATTATCATTATATCAAAGTAATAGGGCCTATTTGTTACCCGTCACAGATCTTACTGTTTGCTCCCAAAGCCGTTTATTTAAATGGGTATTGCCACAAGGCAGATGTCTAAATAGTTTACCACTGTTGATTAAATCACTCAATATTTCATTTCTGAACCTTGTTATAACCAAAGAAATGATTCACGTTATGAACTTGAAAAAAACTCCTTGACCTGTTTGCCCAGATCATGGTGGTAAATCACTAATGTGTTTCGCAATGAATCAGCTATGCTTGTTTAAATGAAGTGACTGAGACTTGCATATTTATAGGTATTCTTCTTTCATTTACAGTTATGGATTAATATCATCATCATCATCAAGTGCTTTGCCACATGGCGTTGGTGATCATGGCCTTCCATCTGTTTGTCTCCCTTGTGGATTAATATCACTTATGTAAATTTCTGTCAAAACAACAGTTTAACAGTTTGTATCCCTTCCCCCTTCCTCCCATGTACTTACTGAGATCAAAGTTCAATAGAATAATGAATATCTCCTTAATAGGTGGCCACTTCAATTTACGTTTTTTGTTTGTTTTTTGGTGTGTTTTTTTTATAATCATCAAGCAATATGGTTCTTTTTGAATACATGAAGCAGGTTGCTTTGCCCACACTGAAGGCATTTGCTGCACAATCTGCATACTCAGTCTTTGGTGGGTCTGCATGCTGGGTGTTTTCATGCTTTATTTTACAAACTGCTGGATGCTGACATGACTTTAGGGTCTTTAAAGTGCATATCTGATGTTTGCATGTCTATACACACAATGAAGGTTTAGGCACTAACCGTTCTGCACATATGCTGACCTGGAATATTGACAAATCTCCCCCGTGTGACCCCAGACCTTCCGATCTGAAGTCTGATGTCTTACCCACTTGAGTACCGAACCCATCAGCTTTACCTTTTAAGTAGACCGTCACAGATCAACGTTTCTTGCTTTGGCTGGCCACGATGTACTTGCAGCGACAAAGGACAGATTCATATGGAGGGCCATGATTACCTACACCATGCGGCAGGGCACATGATGATGACGATGATATCAACGTTAACAGTTCATATCAATTGTATGACTTGTGAAGTCAGGAATGACATCAAAGATACATTTTTCTTTCATTCTTTCCATGCCATCATTAGAATCATTTCATCATCCAATTAACAGCATAATAAAAAACAAAAACAAAAACAAAAACATTCTTATTACCCTGTTCCTGTTCTTTGATAAATACAGTATCTGGCTGTCATTCGTCACTGGCACGATGCAGAGCAGTATTCTCTCTCTCTGTCACACACACACACTCACACACCACACACACACACACACCACACACACACACACACACACACACACACACACACACACACACACACACACACACTCCTCACTCACAAACACACACAATCAAGCTCATACGCACACGCACACACACACACATACAAAATCAGGTGATCCATGAAAATGTGCTTACATCCATGATGGTGACGTCAAGGTCCCGGAGTTTCTGTGGCTCCACATAGCAGTTCATGCAGTTCAGGGTCAGGCGTGAGGCTAGCTCTTGTTGAGATAAACTGTCCAGCTGTCCAACACAACAAACTATACAACATACAACTCACACTCTATACCATTAACACATTTCTGACCACACAATACAGCTGAGTTTGCTGCCCCTGGACCAAGCAATTTTGACTAGCAGTCAACACTATAGACTATCACACAGAATTTCGTCTTACTGGCACCTTTTTAAATAGATCTACTAAAAAAAGCTTGTTGAAATTGTGTGAAACTAATTGCCTGATACATTGTGTAATTGAATATTTAATTTGACCATGCCTACACGTAGCCCCCTCTCCCGAATGGCATCATAAATGTTTTGTTTGGTGTTTCTTGTGATGTTTGCAAGCAATGAATAACCATCACCATCATCATCATTCCACACATCACTGTCACTACTTTTAAAACAGTTTTCACTGGAATTGTGGCAAAAATCACTGTCTTGAGTCATGACTTGAATCTTCATCATCCATAGCGCTGTCTTCATGCATGAAGATATCATCAAGCACAAATTGAGCGGTGTGAAAAAAAAAACACTTCATTTTTCCATAATTTCAAATGAACAACAACAACAAAATTAGTGTTACAGGAAGTCCAGGGAGAAGTTTTCCCCTGAAATTCTTATATGGGAAGGGCCTTCCTTCCTCTGTTGTCCCTGGCAATCACCATGAAAGTGGTAATCATGCACGGCAATTTGTCAGCTGTGGTCTACATGCAGAATTTAGTACAAACAGTAAATCATCAGTAGCAGTCAGAAATACACATTGTACATAAATTGTCAGTTGTGGTCAGAAATACACATTGTACAGACATACTGTTCGACATACACATTATTGTAGAACAAACTGCCGTATAACATACAAAAACAAAGAAAGGAAAAGGAAAGGTCTTCCCATACAATCAAAGTCACAGGTAGGCGAGGGGCTATTCTTCCCAATGTCATGTTAATGACAATGGGAATCATAATGATGATGTTATGGAGTTCCACTTGCAAACTGAAACTATGTGCAGGGCTGTATTCTACACTTACTTTCATAATGTGAGGGGGGGTGTCAAAGAGTGCAGTGGCCAACAGTGAACCAGGTGACGCCGACAGGTGAGACAGGTGAGACTTTCATAGTATATCCTGATATCAACCAGGCCTCAAGGGTAGTGACTTGTGCACGCCAATACACAAAGTTTCACTGAGAAACTGAATCAGGCTCAAATTTGTGCAGACTTTTTGGAAGACAAGAGCTCTACTGTTTCGCCAACTAGACCTTAATATATGATACACAGTAAAACAAAAACACACTGTTCGCATGCATAGTGTGACACATAACACACCATAGAACACAAAAATGTTGACACATATAACAAGACTGAGTACAACATAGTCTGTATAAAATTCACAACAATGCACAACATACCATACACACACAAAGTATACACAGTACAACATGACATACACAAAGTATAACATACATAGTATGACATGACACAATTGTGTAACATACACAACACATTCTATAATACAAAAATATGTGTAACATACACAACACATTCTATAATACAAAAATACTACTCAACAAGAAATACACATGTGTAATATATATAAAAACACTGATTATAAAACACACAAGCACAACATACAGCACTCTGCAAAGTCAAACACACACCTCTCTCTCTCTCTCTCTCTCTCACGCCAAGGCTCCCACTGAGGAAAAGCAAAAAACCCTGAAAATCAGGAGGGGTCCCAGGTGGGGGGTTGGGGGGGGACTTGCCCACCTGGAAAATTTTGAAAATTCATGTTTAAAATGGCGCAATCTGACACGTATCTGAGCTTAATTTATAGTTTTTTATAGTTTTTTTTCGCATTCTCACTCTCAGTTTTAGCGGAAATCCGCGAATTCGTGGAAAAGTGGGAGCCCTGCATGCACACACACACACACACACACACGTGCATCACACACACACATACACACACATGCTGTACATGATTGTGCACACACGCATACATACATACACACACACACACAAGTGCGCACATGCACACACACGTGCACATTTACACACACACACACACACACACACACACACACACACACACACACACACACACACACAGAGTGAATCATACCCGTTCAACAAGAAAGTCGATCGAGTCAGCAATCTCAGGGTCCACTGGCCCTTTGTCAAAGTTGCCCATCACCATCTTCTTTAGGAACAGAGCTGGCATCATCCAAAACCTAGACACACATACACAGATTTCTAACCTAACTTTTCTTTTTTCTTTCAATAGTTTATGAGATGCATGTATGATCGATGCACTTTGTTTTACTCACACTAAGCAGGCAGCATATTGCACCTCTTCCGTGGGTGATCATGCTTGGTATTATTATGTTTCCATGAGCCAATGGACACTGACATGACATACAGGATCTTTAACATGCATTCATGTGTCACTAGGGTTCAGTATTGGCCACCCCACATTTTGACACCACTGTCTCCCTTCAGGCCCCTCTGTCTTGACTTTCGTGGACACTTTCTTGAATAGTTAGGCCATTTGATATTGGTTATGTTCTCATAATTTACCCACCTGACTGCTGTACCCACGATAACACATGTCAATCAATCAAGAATCAAAAATAATCACAGTAGGTATTAAGAGTTTCCACATATATTGTAAATAATGGAGAAGTGTGGACAAGCTATCTCACTAACAAACTTCAATCTTCATAAAAAGTATCCTAATACAAATAGATAAGAATAAATCCTTGAGTCTGCATGACAGCACTTAAATAGTACAGGGTTTACTTTTTAAACATGCCATGGTATTTGACTTCAAATTAAATTTTAAAAAATGTAACAAAAAAATGTAAATATTGTGAACCAAATGACCTGATTTTCACTTACGTGGGAGCAGAATTGGTCTGCTGAAAGATGGAGGTATCGTAGAAAGAGTTGCATAGAATGAGTGATCCCACACGAGGGGAGCGGGCAGTGAACTCTGCAAACTTCTGGGCCAGAAAACCACCCAGCGACGTGCCGAAGATGTGAACCCTGTCCAACTGAAGGTGGTCCAGCAGTTTGCGGAAACCCTCGCAAAACTCCCGCATCGTCCAGTACACTGGATACTCCAACTGGCAAAATGGTTAGAACATCAGATTATATAACAATTACAAAATTCTCAAAAGCAAGTTTCAAATTTCTTGTCCAAAATAGTTTTTAGTCTTACTGCAAAGCTATAACTGAGTTTGTGGCTGGCAGAGAAATATGGACCTTGCAGGTAGCAGCTTAAAGCTAACACCTGGCTAATGAATCTGGAATCTACAGGTGAAATTTTCATTTTTGTCTGCAATGGCAAGGTCTAAAAACAGTCTATGTAGAGATCAATTAAAGTTTGTAATTCATATTTACAATGAGACATTTAACATTTGCAGAGTTCACACACACACACACACACACACACACACACACACACACACACACACACACACACACACACACATAAGCCCACACACAGAACTCTTGCATGCCTACTATACACACTTGACACAATGTAAAATTTTTTTTCCAAAGATCTACAGATATCTACAAACAGCCCCTATATAATTATGTGGATCTAAGACATGACATTTATCAATTTCAAGTAGGGAGTATGATATATCACCACAATCATTTTACAAATTGTGGAATCCAACATGTTCTTTTTTGGTTAGAGGGTGGATGTATTCTACAATTTACGGACTATTTTTCAGAATTATTCAATGGGTCTTTCGTAAGTTTCTAAAATTATCTTTGATATGATTTCGAGTCTGTGGAATGCTCTACACAGCTCTTGCATGAGAGAAAAAAAAATACAAATCACAGGACAAGGAAACAATGCAAAAGAAAACACAGAGCTGTTTTAAAAGTTTACAGTGCACAGTGACTTAATATAGTCTGCATGCAGAATGAGCATTGATGTCATAAAGCAACCTGGTAAAATCCACTGAAGGTAAAACAAAATGTGACTGCTGGATCTTGAGGGTAAAAGCAAAATATTAAAAAATACCTTGTTTGTAAAAGATCCTTGGGAGTATAAAACACAACGTTTCAAGCCCAGGCCTGTGTGCAAAGGGCCTGGGCTATAAACGTTGTGTTTTATACTCCCAAGGATCCTGGGCTCGAAACGTTGTGTTTTATACTCCCAAGATCGGGTCGAACTTGTTATACTCCAAGGATCGGGTCGAAACGTTGTGTTTTATACTCCCAAGGATCTTTTACAAACAAGGTATTTTTTAATATTTTGCTTTCAACCTGGTAAAAGTTTGCAGTTACTATTATCATCATTAAAATTGTTTATAACCAAAGTGACAGCACAGAGCCATATCAGGGCTATAATTACTGCAAAATGTAAAAGCATTGATAATCCTGGGGGAAAAAAAGAAGAAGAAACATACACATACACAAAAACTGGAAAGATAATCAAGTACACATAGCAATGTCTTCCTGTACAAAATGGATATACCTCTAGCGTTGACCGTTCTGTCCGCATGTGTGTGTGTGTGTGTGTGTGTGTGTGTGTGTGTGTAGTGTTGACCGTTCTGTGTGCGTGCGTGCGTGTGTGTGCGTGTAAAACAACAACTGAATATAAATGTAAACATAACTAAGGACACTAAAATAGTACAACAACTGTGTTCAAAGGCTTACACTCCATAACACTGTGTGTGTGAGCCTGAGCCAGTAAAGGTTTTACTCCATAACACTCTGTGTGTGAGCCTGAGCCAGTAAAGGTTTTACTCCATAACACTGTGTGTGAGCCTGAGCCAGTAAAGGTTTTACTCCATAACACTCTGTGTGTGAGCCTGAGCCAGTAAAGGTTTTACTCCATAACACTCTGTGTGTGAGCCTGAGCCAGTAAAGGTTTTACTCCATAACACTCTGTGTGTGAGCCTGAGCCAGAAAAGGTTTTTACTCCATAACACTCTGTGTGTGAGCCTGAGCCAGTAAAGGTTTTAAACAGACTGTGCATTAAGAAACAATCTGATGTCAGTTCTGACATCAGCACAGCTTTTGTTGCACTGTACCAAACTGCAACATTAAGTTTTCAGCTAATGATTTATATGGCTCTTGATACCAAACAATTCAACCATTCCCCTGACCTTACCACTGTTGTTGCAGCATTAGGCTTTCCTTTCCTACCTCGCAAAAGCTCTACGTTAGTAAAAATAATGATGATAATGATAATACAATAATGATAATAACAATATTATTATTATTATAATTACTACTTGTACAATGTCTCATTTCACAAAATCCCTAAACACTTCACACAGCATGACAGACAAGACAGACACTCTTAAAGCAAGTACTCATCAATCCCTACTACTGTGATGAAAACAAAAGAACCATAAAAATGTTAAAGCCACACCAGACTTTTGATACAGAAAGGACCCTGCAAATTCAAGAAATACAAATTCAAATCCCTAGATGTTTATACACACTGAATATAGAAAAGACAAGTTTACAAATCTTACCTTCAGTTTGGATATGGATCTCCAGAATTTAAGAAAAACAAACTTGTAAACTATAAACTGACAGAGAAGAAAAATATCTATTATAACAATCTAAGTTTGAACTTAATGCACTAAGTGACTGACTGAACATAGAAAAGAGAGGGGAACAAACAATAATGATTAATAAGTACATCATTTATTATTTCATCAATAATATACTGCCACTCAGACTATGAAATGAAACTATTAAGAAGATGCGATATCTGACTCCAACACACTCTATTCTATACCACATATACAATAAAATGTCTTTTTTTTTTTTTACTAGAGTTGGCCAACAGGAACATTTCATTGTATTTCATAATTTCATAAACCATTTCACTTCCCTAGGAGACTAAGAGCATCACAGTGGCTCACAACTCTAGGCAGTTGCAGCTGACACACTGCTGATATCTGTCAATAGCTGTGGCTGATCTGGGTGATGTAACTGTTCATGTTGCTTTTTTTCTGCATGAGACATGAGCAACAGTGAGGATTGAATTTACAAAGTTGATATAGTTCAAGTGTAGCTACCCTAAGACTTCTCAGTGCCCTACTTGCACAAGCAGCACACAGTACACTATATATCTCAGCAGCTATCAAAGGCAAGTGTACGGCACTGCAGTATTGCTTCACTTTCCCCACCGGTTGCCTGTTTCTCAAAGAATTTCATAAGAAATCAATGCATCATGCTACAAGTGTATCGATGGTATTGAACCTAATTATCTTTGTGACCATCTCTGACTTCTATGCTGATGACACCCAACTTCAAGACAGTGACTCACCTGATAATATACAGCGCCTGTTGACTCGCACCACTGAGTGTTACTCAGACATTAAGAACTGGATGACGTTCAACAAACTTCAGCTTAATGACGACAAGACAGAAGCTATCCTCATTGGCACCCGTCAGAAACTTTCTCAGCTGCCTCCTCTTTCTCTCCCATTATGTAACACATCAGTCCCAATTTCTGATTCAGCTAAAAACCTTGGTGTCTGCATTGACTCTACCCTCTCCATGAACAACTTTGTTTCTCAAACTGCCAGATCCTGCTACTATCATCTCCATCGTATAAGGCTGATCAGGAAGTATCTCTCTGTCGAAACAACTGCAAAACTCGTTCTCTCCTTTATAATGTCTCGCATTGACTATTGCAATTCACTCCTGTCTGGTCTTCCTGCCTCCACCATTCACATCCTACAGCGCATTGAAAACAATGTTGTACGCCTTGTACTCAAAAAGAAAAAAGCTGACCACATATCTCCTCTCCTGGCACAACTTCACTGGCTCCCTGTATCAAAGCGCATACAGTACAAACTAGACACCATGTGCTACAAAAGCCTCAATAACGCAGCCCCCGATTACCTGTCAAGCCTACTTGAGATCTATCTTCCCTCACGTACCCTCCGCTCTGCCTCCGATCCTCTGACTTTTCGCTTTCCACGCACTAAGCTCAATACCTATGGTCCACGAGCCTTCTCTGTTTCTGATCCACTCTCCTGGAACAAACTTCCTCTCTCAGTCCGTCAGCAACCTACTTTTGTCTCCTTCAAGTCCGCTCTCAAAACTCACCTTTTCTCCTCCGCATAAAATCCTAACCTCACTCAACCCCCCCCCCCCTGCAGCCTGTCTCCGCTCGGAGGGGAATCACATGGTTATATATAATTGTATATGCTATGCTCTCTATAATTTTCCATTGCTTTTATTCTTGCTTTTATTCTTTCTCCCCATTTATAGCCATGCGTGTGTGTGTGTGTGTGTGTGTGTGTGTGTGTGTGTGCGCGTGTGTGTGCGTGCGTGCGTGCGTGCTTGCATGTGTGTCTGCTTCAGCGCTTAGATTTGATTTTATCAAGATTTTGCGCTATATAAATATTGTAATTATTATTATCATTATAGTACACCCCTGCCTGATCTTTCCATTCTGCCTCCGATACTACTTCAGTACTTGCTAACAAATTCTACAATACAGATGTACCCCAGTCCGTCACCGCTCTTTTTCTGTTATGGTCCATAGAACTGGAACGAGCTTCTGTCTCTCTGACAATCTCATCTCTATTTTCCTTCTAACTTAAAGACACTTTTTTTTTTGTCCAGCAGTGATTTCTCCTTCTACATGCCCCTCTTTTTGTTCCATTCCCCTCCTGTACTCCCCCTAACAGTGCATGTGTGCTTTATGTCCTTGAGTTATGGATTGTGAATGACTGCCTTAATGAATGACGAGAGTGTGCACTCTGAATTGATTTGTATATCAAGATTTGGCATCTTATAAATGTCATCATCATCATTATCATCATTATTATTTTTTTTAATTATCATTATTGATGATACGTTGTTGTTGTTATTATTATTATTATTTTTATTATTATTATTATTATTATTACTAGTAGGCCTCCCTCAGTCATGGCTGACCATGGACAAAGTACATCCATTCTAATGTCTAGATGGGCTGTCTGCTTGGTCCAAGCAGCGTCGCCTGTGACTGTAGAGACCAATGCGAGAGAGGCAATCTCTGTCGCAGCGGTTGCATGTGTATGCTGATGCTGGTCTGTTGGCTGTCATCCCTTTTCTTCGAACTCGCTTTTCTGCTGCAGCAGCTGACAGTTTGTCCTCACCAATCCGCAGCGGTTTCTTGAGAGTGGTTCTCCAGCTGTTGCGATCGTCTGTTATTATTATTATTATTATCATTATTAATTATCAACTATTATTTAATTTATTATCATCCTTATCAGTGGTGAAAAGGATTACACAGTTACACAAACAACAAGCTGACAATATGTCATTCATATTACACAGGCAACAGACTGAAACTAACAGCAATGACTCTGTAGCCAGCTGAGGTCAGACCCAGAATCTGTCGGAAGAAGACGTCAGCAGTGCCACTGGCAGGTGGAAAACACACGATGGGACACTTGACAGTTTTGGGGCCAGCATCGTACATGGTCCATTCCTTGCTGTTGTCATCGTCCACAACCACCTGAACCACACCACCATTGTTAGTGGCGGACAGTGACGTATGCACAGAAAGTGTGTATACATGAATACATGTCATGTTTTCTGGTATTTGGCATTTTATCTTTGTTTTTATCAGAGCAAGATTAATCATGTTAAATCTGGGTTGCTCTCAATGGAGAGAGGATGTTACAGTTATTGAGTTAATCTGACTGACTGACTGAATTGTTTATCTGGTTATCTCTCCCTATATATACTTGAAATTTCATCTTTTAAAGGAATCATATAATTTGAAATAAAACTTGTACACACTCCCATTGCTCAAATGACAGAAAACACCTAAAAAAATTTTTTTTCAATTTCTTTCCCTTCCATATTCATTTTTCATTTATTTCTTCTGTGTCTGTTTATTTTTGTTTATTGTTCCAGTATCATTGCCACTGTACTTTCAAGATCACTGATAGCCAGCAATTTTATGCATAAAATTCAGACAATACTTTAGTCAATGAGTCATGCAATATCATCATTCAGACATTTCCCTATTGTTATATCAATATACATGTAACTTCAGAAAATAATGACACATAACAGTACAACTGTGTAAGTTTTGTACTTTTGTTTCATTGTTTCCTCAAGAGAAACTTTCTTTACAGGTCAGTTTGATTTTACACTGTCTACAAATGAACAATTCATACAATGTCTAAATTTGCTAGGACATAATTTCATTTACACAATGATTATCAACACTGTAGAAAGTGATACTTTCTGTAAAATGTTCCGCGTGATATCCAGCTTCATGATAAGTAATGGGTACGCTTTTATAAACTGTATCTTTGTCTGATGTCTCAAATAGTTGCAATGAATGATTTGTTAGATCTATCTATAATGATACCATGGCTACAAACCAACATCAAGACTCAAGTTTACACAACTGACATAATCTAGGGTAAATTCAGCCAATAAAACAGCAAAGCAAATAATCACACAAATCAGACTTTGTTCTACACACACAAATACACACACATGAAGTTGATGAACACACACACACACACACACACACACACACACACACACACACACACACACACATACACACACACACACACACACACACACACACACACACAAACAAACAAAAAGAGAGTACACATATATATATACACAACTGCAGCAACAATAAAACCACTGTCCACACACACCTGCAGCAACAATAAAACTACTGTCCACATACACCTGCAGCAATAATAAAACCACTGCCCACACAAACACACCTGCAGCAATAATAAAACCACTGTCCATACAGACACACCTGCAGCAATAATAAAACCACTGCCCACACAAACACACCTGCAGCAACAATAAAACCACTGCCCACACAAACACACCTGCAGCAATAATAAAACCATTGTCCACACAAACACACACCTGCAGCAACAATAAAACCACTGTCCACACACACCTGCAGCAATAATAAAACCACTGTCCACACACACACCTGCAGCAATACTAAAACCACTGTCCACACCCACCTGCAGCAATAATATTAATAAAACCACTATCCACACACACATACACCTGCAGCAACAATAAAACCACTGTCCACACACACACAAACACACCTGCAGCTACAATAAAACAACTATCCACACATATATACACACCTGCAGCAACAATAAAATCACTGTCCACACACACACGTATACACACCAGTACCAACAATAAACCACTGTCCAGACATATAATATACACACCTGCAGCAACATTAAAACTACTGTCCACACACATACACACACCTGCAGCAAAAATAAAACCACTGTCCACACATATACACATCTGCAGCAATAATAAAACCACTGTCCATTACCACATCACCATGCATAAGTAGCAAAGCAGGTTGCTAAGGACATAACAAAGTGTTTTCAAAAACTAATGAAGTCCTTTAAGTTTAAAGAACAAAAACAATTAAAAAAATTAAAAAATCACAGGGGTAGGTGGGGGTGGATATCATTATTTCAGCCACACGCTTCCCAATAAAACAGAACCACATTACAAGAAACAAAAAACACAACCTTTTTCAGTGGAATGGTGCTCCGGAAACTTTGATACTCCTGTGAATTGGTAATTTCCCTCATCACTGTCTTTGTTCTTCAGATCAACATTCCTCCCTGTCCTTCAAGCTCAGTGTAGCGTGGTACCGATGGCAATGCTGGTACAACAGTAAAGGAAATGTGTACTACAGGTCTGCTGCCTCAGTTCCAGGTGACTATTGCTAATTTTTATTGCAGAATCCACAGAAGCTAAGAAAATGGCACAATAATCATGATAACAAAACAACGATACTAACTAGAAAATATTAATACAATTACAAATTAGAAAATATTCTATAACATTGTAATAATGTGTTTGCGTGTAAATTGAAAATCCAATGACTTATGATAAAACAAGATATATGTATGCAAAGACATTTAATTTATAAATACCACAATATACTTGTGTGTGGATGAATAAAAAAACAACACAAGACTGAAGAAAAAGAAAGAGCGTGTGTGTGTATATATATATATATACAATACATACATATATATATATATATATATATATGTGTGTGTGTGTGTGTGTGTGTGTGTGTGTGTGTGTGTGTGTGTGTGTGTGTGTGTATGTGTGTGTGCACCCCAATGTGCTCACTAATTTTAGATGTCACAAGCAATCTTTGCTAAATTCAGAACTTCATACACATACGTGAGTCTTGTAACACAACACTGGAAAACTAAGCTACAGACTAACAGAGCAAACTTTCCATTTGTGAGTTTTATTTAAAAATTTCAAAGTGTATAAAATTAACATAAAAAATTTAAAACAATTAAAAAAAATTTTTTTTTTAAAAGAGAAAATTTATTATTACTGTCTTAATCAAGTTAATGTTAATAGTGTTATACCTCTCTTTTCAGAAAAAAATAAACTTTGATAGTGCATTTTTGACAAGGAAAGTAATAAGTTTAATACAATACTCATTATACTGATTTACCTTTCTCAATTGTTTTGAACAGTGGTTTTAGTTGTAGTCATAAAACTTTGGGAAATTAAAGATTGGATGTTAACAGACTTGAAATATGGAAACATTTCAGTTGTCAAAATGTGGACTCCATCTCAGTGTTTTAAGCCATGGCTATGACTGGCTGGGGGTGTCTTTAGCCAAGTTTTCCCACAATACATCACAGGAGCATAGTCATATCTCCACCCACATCCATGTCAATGCATGATCTCACTGCACTGTTCCAGTTTTTGACATAGGCTGTTTCACTCGTGTGTACACACACACACACACACACACTGAAATTGTTACCGGTTCCAATTTTTGACATAGGCTGTTTCACTCATGCGCGCGCGCACACACACACACACACACACACACACACACACACAGGCTATACAATCCATGTTTTTCCTTATAATGATAATTGGATTTGAAGGTTTAATTTGCAGACAGCTATCCGGTCTAGAGGTCTCACTCACACACACACCACACACACACACACACACACACACACACACACACACTCGTCTAATAATAATAATAAGTAATATCACTCATAGTGAAAAAGACGTTAAATCAAAGAACGAACACACACACACACCACACACAAACATACACAAAAACATTCTCATTAAATAACAAGAATAAGTACTACTTGTAATGTAATAACAATATAAAGGCCATACAGACCTACACATTTTCATTCAAGCTACTGACCAACTACAACATATCTAGCTGATCTAGCTTGGGATATTCTGCTAGCAGTACCAGACAATCAAAACATCAAAGAGTGAATAAGACTGAAACTACTACTGTTCTAGTCTGTGACCCTACCTTTGAGTTTGACAAACTCTCATCTAAAGTCTGTAATGACCTAAGCGAATTTAATTTATGTTAACCTACTGACCTACTCCAGTTAGTAGCCTGATTTTGGCTAGATTAATATGGAGACGAGTATCATCAATATAAGTCTATAACTAAGAAGTTAAGAACAATTTACACAAAAGCATGTTTCCATTAATTCCAAACATACCGTCTAGGTATACACTTAGAAATGCACTGGTGCTTTATGGTGGGTTTTTCGTTGACTAAAGCCATAAGCTTTGACTCTCGTTCCCGTTAATTTGGCAAGGCTACCTGTCAAAAATGTTTGTAAACAAAACACGAAAAGCAAAGCCGAAGGCCGAGAACAGTGACTGAGAAGGCGAATCAAATTAATTCAGTGTAGTTCTGTCCCAAAAATGCAAACTAACTTGACTTTGTGATTAAGTAAAAACCAATCAAATCAGCATGAAGTAATTACATACACACTACGTAGCTGTTCTTGTTTAGCCTAATGTAGGCCTACTTACTCTTCGTTTGTGGCTTTCTCTGCGTCTTCAAACCCTTCCACAAACTGTCAACACCGGAAATTGTAAAATGACTTCCCTTGAATACTATTTACCGGATGTGACACACTTCCGCGATTTCAGTACTTTTGTTTTCGAAATGGTAGGCAAAACATTTCTTTTTTCAACATGTGTGTGTGTGTGTGTGTGTGTGTGTGTGTGTGTGTGTTCCTCAATCTCTGTTGTTGTTTTTGTATTGTCCTTTTCTTCTTCATCATCATCATCATCATCATTATGATTATCATTATCATTATTATTATTATCAGCAGCTATCAACATCATCATGATGAACTGAAGTTCTACAAATCCAGACTTTCTAAAAAGTGACAAGATTTAGAATGGAATCTACTGAGAAATGATAAAACTAAAATTGATATTTACACTGATGGTGTGTGCATTATTATTTTAGTCTCTGTATCATCCACCAGCGCAGACACTGATGCACGCCCGCACACACACACACGATGCACACGGCACGGACACGCGCTGGCACACACACTCCCCACACACACACACGCGCACGCGCGCGCGCACGCACGCACGCACGCACACACTCACATACACACACACACACGTACGCACGCACGCACATATGGGCTTTGTGTTAACATTCACAATCTCTCCACAAGCAACATCTAAATGTGAGACGAATCAAAAACAAGATGGCTTATGTATGATTAATTTATACCTATTCCACATAATGCAGCTTTTGGGAGTTGTTCCAAATAAATGAATAAACAAATAAATAAATGATGATGATGATGATGATGATGATGATAAGAAGAAGAAGAACATACACTCAGAAAGGGCCGCACAGAGGTGGGGAGGAGGAGGAGGAAGAAGAAGAGGAAAGAGAGAGAGAGAGAGAGAGAGAGAGAGAGAGAGGTAGGCAGACACGCAGGCAGGCAGGCAGGCAGGCAGACAGGCAGACAGACAGGCAGGCGGGTAGACAGAGACACAGACAGCCACAGAGACACACAGAGGCAGGGAAACACGAAACAGAGAGGCAGACAGACAGGCAGAGAGACAGAGATACCGAGAGACAGAATCCGAGAGAAAGTTTGGACACAGGCAATGCTTTTCTCAACAAAGGGCGTGACGATGTGACGAAAAGAGAAGTTTATTTGTTTAACAAGATCTAGGTCGTACCTTTGCATTATTGTTAGGAGCTGTTCGTAATATCGTTTTGTAACCCACTGGCATTTTGAGGGTCTGCAATTATTCAAATACGACTATAATATCCATAAAGAATTTAAACTGTTATAGTTGAGAGAGAGAGTGGGGAGAGAGGGAGTGAGAGAGAGAGAGAGAGAGAGAGAGAGAGAGGGTTGTTAATTGAAGGCAAATATAATTGTAATGAAAGGGAGTGGGGGAAATATTGAAATCAGAGAGACACACAGAGGAGAAAGAGGGTGTGGGAGCAGAATGATGATGGTGTATGTATGGGATGGAGATGGGGGGGGGGGAGAAAACGGGGGGCGGGGAGGGGGGCGCATATAATGACTGACTAATTGCTAACTTCCGATTGAGCCTTCTCGCCGTTAAGTAGGACATTGTAGTGACTCACGGCTTCAGGCCTCGTTAGTTGCGTTGTAGCAGTCATCTGATACATGGCCAGCCTATGGAATTTGCTCAAGGGGGATTCATCACACTCGGGAAATTCCATAAAAGCTTCAATCAGATAGGCTAGAAACGATTGGGATCGGAAGACTGAGGCTTCGTCTTTCTATAGCCAGTATAGGCCTATGGGAAGTCTTCGGGAAGAAAAGTTCGGCAACTCGTCGTCTGCGTCAAACACGGAAACCTATTCATTATTCAGTGACTGAATATTTCGTTAGCAGAATGATGAGGGATGTGTGTGTGTGTGTGTGTGTGTGTGTGTGTGTGTGTGTGTGTGTGTGTGTCTGTGCGTGTGTGTGTGTCTGTGCGTGTGTGTATGTCTGTCTGTGTGTGTCTGTGTGTGTGTGAGTGTGTGTGTCTGCCTCTCTGTATGTTTGTGGCTGAGTGTGTCTTTGTGTCTGTGTGTCTGTGTGTGGCTGTTTGTGTGTCTGTGTCTTTGTGTCTGTATGTCTGTGTGTGTCTGTGCATACGTATGTGTGTGTATGTTGTGTGTGTGTGTGTGTGTGTGTGTGTGTGTGTGTGAGAGAGAGAGAGAGAGAGAGAGAGAGAGAGAGAGAGAGAGAGAGAGAGAAGAGAGAGAACGTGTGTGTTGTAACTATCTGAATAAGTTAAATAGCCACCGGACAGGAATGACTTTCTTTCTGTTCTTTTCTATTTCTTGTCCTTTTTTTCTTTTCTTTCCCGCCTTTCTCTCTCCCCCCCCCCTCCCCTTTCCGAGAAGTATGCAAACACGCATTCATAAACGATACAACAGACATTTCCATGCCCATTTTAATTTGTTTTAATCGTTCATTAGCCTAGTTGTTAAAGCACCATGTTCATAATACAGGCATTGTGGAGTTAGTACTCAGGCAGGCAACTGTGGTTTTGTTTGTTTGTTTGTTCACAGGTTGATTATTTCTTTTGATAGAGCTGTGGATTCAAGATCTGATGTTTTGAATTTAATCTCTGCCTGCAACATTAAATAAATGCTGGCCTTTTCGCTGCCCAGTTTTGTTTCCATCATTCTGGTGGAGTCAGCTTAGTGCTTTATATGTCTCCCACCCCCACCCCCCGCCCCCATCTGTTTTAAAACCTTGCTAGCATATAGGGTTTTGTGCAGGCTCAGGTGGACAGTACACGGAATTGACGGAGCACAATGAGCTCCTCGTCAAGAAATTCTAAACTCCAAATTGTAAACTTGAAAATCTGAACTCTAAACTCGTCAATAAGCTCTAAACTCCAAACCGTGAACTTGAAAATCTGAACTCTAAACTTTCATGGCAAAATCTGAACTCTAAACTTTCATGGCAAAATCTGAACTCTAAACTTTCATGGCAAAATCTGAACTCTAAACTTCCATGACAAAATCTGAACTCTGAACTTCCTCGCCAAAATCTAAACTTTAACATTCCATGGCAAAATCTGAACTCTAAACTTTCATGGCAAAATCTGAACTCTAAACTTTCATGGCAAAATCTGAACTCTAAACTTTCATGGCAAAATCTGAACTCTAAACTTTCATGGCAAAATCTGAACTCTAAACTTTCATGGCAAAATCTGAACTCTAAACTTCCATGGCAAAATCTGACTCTAAACTTCCATGACAGAATCTGAACTCTGAACTTCCTCGCCAAAATCTAAACTTTAACCTTCCATGGCAAAATCTGAACTCTAAACGTCCATGCCAACATTTCACACATCATAAGCAGCGTACGTAAATTAAAAGGGTCTGCAAACCTCTGAGGAAAAAATTCACAGGTAAAAGTTTGTTTGTTTGTTTGTTTGTTTGTTTGTTGGTATTTTTTTCAGAAAACCACCACCGCAGCAGTAGTCAAGTGGATACATATCGAGACTTCTAATCGAAAAGTCCGGGGTTCTATCCGCCTGCACACATCTGCCTGATGGATAAAGGGTGGAGGAGTTTTCATGTTCTTCAGGTCAACATGTGTACGAACCTGACAGTGCCTAATCCCCCCTCGCCTTCATGTGTATACGCATGCAGAATATCAACTAGAAATTTCCTCTTTTCTGTCACACTCTTTGTTTCTGCCTTGTTCCTTTGCTTTCTGTCATTTCTACCTATCATTTTCTGCCTTAATGGTCTATTCACCAGTATGTGTTCGATAAAGTCTTATGTACTTTTTCTTAGGATTGATAATTGGGTACATGTATTAAATCCATTTTTTGGTTCTAGGGAGGCGAGATATGAGGAAGCAGTTTTAGGTAATTTATGCCTGTTTTTACATGTTTTGCTGTCCTTAGGTATCCTTATATTTGCATTTAGGGTGTTTTTGTTAATCCCCTGTGTGATGAATTGGACGGAGTGATCAACGCCAGGGGCATGTTCTTAGATTATGTGCGCGAATGCACTGATATGTGTGCTTAATTTTTTTTTTCTTTTCCTGTTGAGGTTTTGTATGTTTTGAAGCGGTTATACTCCCGATATGGCTCTACGCAATCGGCTGGGGTTTAAACAACAGTAACAATAACAATAACAATAAGCACATTAATCAAAGATCCTGAAAGTCATGTCAATGGCTGGCTTATGGAGACACGAAAACACCAAGAACTCACGCTCCACCAAAGATGGAGACTATGCAACAAAATAGTGGAGTGTGGCCGGCTCGAAATGCACAATCAGACTCAATGAGTGAGTGTAGCGAGTAGCGCATTACAAGAACGATTTACAGTAATCATAACAGCAGTAGGCTGGTGTTCTTACTCCGAGCTGGAATGAAGTTCACATGCCTAGATCTCTGGATTGACTCGAGACCATAATTATGCATTAAGTCCATGATTCTCTGGACAATGCCAACATGCACCAGACATCCTGATCACAGAATTGTGTGAGAGGCAGGGGGAAAGGAGAGGAAGCTGAAATGGGGTGGACGATTTTCTGTTCCACTTGCCGACAGTATAAAACTGTGTACATGTATCACAAGCTGTAGGCATTTTCAGACAAATCTGTTTAGTCAGATCCGAAAACGCAGTTTTCTAAACCGCTCTAACATATAAACACTGAAGTTCATGGAATGAGAACGAGAATGGGCATTTATTTAAAAGAACAAGAACAAGAAAGGCACACATTTGTGACCAGTGTAAAAAAAAGAAGAAAAAAACAGAGAGAGAGAGGGAGAGAGAGAGAGAGAGAGAGAGAGAGAGAGAGAGAGAGAGTGAGAGAGAGAGAGAGAGGAGAGGAGAGAGAGAGAGAGAGAGAGAGAGAGAGAGAGAGAGAGAGAGAGAGAGAGAGAGAGAATCGCCGATTTTAGGACTGACCGATATTTTTCCT
>JAPXFY010000016.1:46658662-46666162 GCA_030674185.1 Monoplex corrugatus
AAACCTTCTGACCAGCACCACCGCAGGTGTCTATATCTCTCGGGCCTGGTTGACGCCAGGATATATTATGACAGTAAGCGAAGAGTACAGCCATGTCACGTAGTCTCAATCCTGGATGGAACTCCATAGCATCATGATAATCATCCTCACTGACATCATCTTCATCGCATTATGAAAAACTGTTCCAGTTTCTGTGGCATTAAAGGTGGCGTAGAAAATGGGACACACACACACACAAAAACAAAACAAAAAACAACAACATTAGGTACTACTGTCTCTTTCACAGCTAGTTCTTGCTATTCTACACATACAATATAAGCATAATTACAGCAGATACACCGTAACCAAAACAATGTGAAAGAAGTTACTACAATGAACTGTAATAAAATGTTGACTTGCATTTACGCCAGATGGTCCAGCGCTTTGCAAAGGCATGAGAGAGAAGGCAGACACCCGAAGATCACACGCATGTCAACGACTAACAATAACAACAAAAGGCAACAAAAACATGACAGCACTAGTGGTAGCAGAAGTACTAAATACATGTTGTTAATAAAACTATAGTAAACTACAATACACAGAATCAAAACAAAAGAAAAAAGTAAAGGAAACATTTAGCTGATAACTTATCTTCTTTACAGAATCCAAAACAAGTGTGTCTGCCCGCGTTCAAGCAAACAGGAACCAGAAAAAAAAAATATGAAAAAAAGAACAAAAACGCATATTTAATGCAACAAGACAAGACTTGTCCTTTTGCATCAAATACGCGTTCTTATTCTTTTTTTCGTGTCTTTTTCTGGTTCCTGTTCTTCTTTACAGAATGCCACAGCAAAATTGTTCAGCTGTGTGTTCTTGCGAGCTTCGTGGCATAGGGAAGTGGTTTCATAACAGAGGCGATATCATGACAAGAGTACAACAGAGCTGATTGCTGTTCTTCTTTACAGAATGCCACAGCAAAATATCATGACAAGAGTACAACAGAGCTGGTTGCTGTTCTTCTTTACAGAATGCCACAGCAAAATATAATGACAAGAGTACAACAGAGCTGATTGCTTATCTCTCTATCTGTGTTTATGGAAGCAGGCTATTAAGCCCCGATTCCCTTGGTATTAGTCACAGCGGAATTTCTGTGAATGGCGCTAAAGTTGAGACAAGTAGGCCAGTGCATAGAACGGCAGCCTATGAGGAGTGTTTTCATGACACATCGTTTGTCAGTGCGTTGACAGTCACAAACAGACAGACGTACACACGCATATACAGTCACTCACATACTGACACAGAAAACGACTGTGTCAACTTCGTCTCCTTGTGATGCTCCTGATTCGCTTGCGTCCTAATATTGCTTCTACTTTGCCCACGAATTCAGAGTTAATCTGGTGAAAAAACAAACAAAAACGTTACGTTTTTGTATGCGGATGATGATGTCTGTTATGCTAAACGCTGAGTTTAGTTGGTGAAAAGAAACACTAGGCTGTGGTTAGGCTATTACGCATTGAAAATATCAGCAAAATCGCTGATTGAATTATATAAAACAAAAACAAAAAACAAAACAAAAAAAGAGGAGAATGTAAGGCTTACACGTGATAATTATGATGTACTCTCCTGTTTATCCGAGGGATCAGAAACAAGATTGATCGTCAGCGTCTGGAACTGGTCTTTATAATAGACTGATAAAAATCCTGGAGACACATGTTCTTTCACAGGCATTCCACGGAAGACAGTCCTGGAGGAGACTATAAACAACTACTTGCATGAAAGACAGATGCTGAAATCCACAGTGAACTTTGCGCGAGATACAGTTCTGTCCTGAAATCTTCAGTCTTAACTTTCAAGATCGTGTCAAAGATAAACTTTCCTTTTGCGTAGGCGCAAGACGTCTGCTACAATTTCAGGCTCTTTGTCAAGTGGTCGTTGAGTTGGAGGTGAGAATGAGCGGCTCTCCTTGGAAGAGGATCTTTGAGAGTTGCGTCTGCCGTTGCCATGGCTACAGACCCTTGAGTGGAAGTAGGTCCTTCAGATTCATCAGAAAGATGTCTCCAAATATAAGGTATGTATGACGTGCGTGTGTGTGTGTGCGTGTGTGTGTATGTGTGTGTGTATGTGTGTGTGTGCGTGTGCGTGTGCGTGTGCGTGTGTGTGTGTGTGTGTGTGTGTGTGTGCGTGAGTGCGTGTGCGTGCGTGCGTGTGTGTGTGTGGGTGTGTGTGTGTTACAGGTCTCTGTCTCTGTCTCTCTGTCTGTCAGTCTGTCTCTCTCTCTCTCTATCTGTGTGTGTGTGTGTGTCTATCTGTGTGTGTGTGTGTGTGCGTCTGTGTATGTGTCTGTGTGTGTGTCTGGGTGAAATAAAATGCAAGTAAACAAATTCTGCTACTTGGGTTGTACAGAGAGCAGACGTGGATCCCTAACCCAGCTCTGCCTTTTGGAAGGCTGACATCTGAAACAAAGTGACTGCCAGTGTTCAAGCAAATACGGAAATAAAAAAAGAAAAAAAGAACACACACACACACACACAACACACACACACACACACACACACACACACACACACACACACACACACACACACACACACACACACGCACGCCACACACCGTCTAATCATCAAGTGAACAGACGTTAAATCAAGAACGAACGAACACGCACACACATAGTTGACAGTGCGCTTTACCTTTTGAATGATGGGAGTGTCACCAGAATTCCTGATGTTTCCAAACACCGGGCAACAGCCATCGATCTGTCACTAATATCACCAGAATTAGTACCATGCTGTACCTGGGACACTCACAGAGATACTTTGGGAAGTGATCACTTACCTATCATCATAACAATAACAAATGACAACATCAGGATGAAAGACAGCACTCCTGACATTATACCAAAATATAATTACATACGTGCTGATTGGACCATGTTTCAGACTGCTCTTGCTAAACATGAATATAAGCATTATGAAAGTGAAAATGTAGACGTTATGTTTTCTAAGTTCCAGGAGTCAGTTCTAGCTGCTGCAGACCTCTCCATTCCGAAACTCAAAACTTTTAAGTCTAATAATCGTTTGGGTAATGTTTGGTGGACAGAGGCATGTGAGAAAGCAGTTCAGTATAAAAAAGATAAATTCAAAATCTACATCAAAAGCAGAAAACCGGACGATCACATGGAAATGAAAAAGCTAACATCCTGTGTAATAAAATCATTGCTGAAGCAAAGAAAGATTATTGGGCATCATACTGCACCAAAGAAATTTCAGATTTTAAGGATTTTCATAAAGTCTGGACAAAAATGAATCAAATGAAAAACGGAGCCAACTTACCTAGATTTCCAATAATGATTGATACATGCCACAAATTTCCTTCCGACATGGACAAAGCTGAAACCTTTGTAGAACTCTTTGCTGAAAATAGTAAAGTAGATGGGTTGTCTCCTAACTGCAAACACTACAGAGAAACGGCAGCTAACAACCCTATCTTCAATGATCCAATAACTCAGAATGATTGCTGGTTTAATTCTCCGATCACCCTAGAAGAGCTAAAAAACACTATCTTGTCTCTACACAACAAAAGGAGTTCGGTAGGTGTCGATGCAGTTTCAACTGAAATGATTAAGCATCTTCCAGAAAATTATATTATATTCTTACACAAAATTTTTCAGAAATGCTGGGTGAGTGGAACTGTACCACAGGTATGGCAAAAGTCTGTTGTTATACCCATATTAAAAGCAGGAAAGCCTAAAAACAATAAAAACAGTTACAGACCTATTGCGTTGACGTCCCATACGAGCAAACTAATGGAAAGATTGGTCTTGAACAGACTTATACATTACTGTGATAAAAATAACGTTATTCCGGTAAACCAGGCAGGTTTCAGAAAAGGGAGATCCACAGTTGAGCACCTGGTTAAACTTACAACTCAGATAAAACAACAATTTGCCCGTAGAAAAAGTCTTTTAGCAACCTTTTTTGATGTGAAAAAAGCTTATGATCAAGTTTGGCATACACGATTATTGTACAAGCTGAAATCTATTGGTCTGTCTGGCAATATGTATAATTATATCAAGTCCTATTTAGCCAATAGAACAATTCAGGCAAGAGTGGGAACAAGTTATTCTACTTCACGATGTCTTGATATGGGAATTCCTCAAGGTTCAGTGATAGCACCTATATTATTTAATATCCTTATACATGATCTTCCTAATGTACTCTCAAATCGTGTTGTTTTGGTACAGTACGCTGATGATTTATGCATATGGATGAATATTACTTTAAAAAAGACAACTCCCCAGAGAGCACAGAATTACATCAGGAAGGTGTATCAATCTGATCTTGATAGTCTTGGAAATTACATGTTAGAAAATGGTCTATCGTTATCAACTGAAAAAACTAACATGATGCTATTTAATCCTGGTGGTACTTTAAATAAGTTGCCTACTTTCAGACTGCATGGTGAAGTGATACATTACAAACAGGTTGTAAAATTTCTGGGAGTTTTTATAACATCGAAATTAAACTGGAATGTCCAATTTGATTATGTTTTAACAAAAGCAAGAAAAGCCTTAAATTTTCTAAAGATAATAAGCAGATTACCCTGGGGAATGGATACAAACATACTACTTCATCTATCAACAGCACTTGTAAGATCTAAATTATCCTATGCACAAGAGGTGTTCTTCAGTGCACCAAAATATTTACTAAAAAAGATTCAAAGCTTAGACTGCAAAAGTCTTAAAATTGCACTAGGTGTACCAGTCCATGCTTCAAATCTGGAAACGTACAAAGTTGCTGGAATTCTGTCTCTAAACAAATATCGTGAGCTAGCGACAGCAAAGTTTGCAGTCAGAACTACTTCACAAACGGACAATTTTGTGAGCAAGGAAATTAAACTAAGGTCTGATGTTGACTTTCCAAAACGAGCAAGCAACATTTCATCACAAATGACTGTTGCAACTTATGTCTCTGACTTAGTCAAACAGTCTAACATAAATTTGGATGAAATAGCAGAGACACCATCCACAACGCCTATCCCTACATGGGAAATGCTTAAAGCCACTTTTGATATTGATTATACAGATGCTAAGAAATATGAAAATATTAACATTTCGATATGCACAGCGAGAGAACACGTCGATGAAAATTACCGTACCCACCTCCATATTTTTACCGATGGGTCAGTATTAGAAAATAAATGTGCTGGAGCAGCGTTTTATGTTCCAAAATTTAGAATACAAAAGTCATTTTTCATTGGGCCAAGTATATCTATATTTACAGCGGAATTAGTCGCTATTATACAAGCGTTGCATTATTTAGTAGACCTTAAACCTGTATTTGTCAAAGTAGTTCTCTTTGTTGATTCAAAATCAGTATTATATGCCTTACAGTCTTTTGATACAGACACAAGACCTGACTTAATTACTGAGGCAAATCATCTTATACATCGTTTAAGGACAAAAGGTACATATATCAGTTTGTGCTGGGTGCCTTCTCACGTTGGTCTTCACGGCAACGAAGTATTAGACAGAGCAGCTAAGCAAGGTGCACACAACACTGATAATACTATAGAATTATGTATTAAAACTTCCGTAAAAGAAGCTTGCGGCTTGCTAGAATCAGCCTCATGGATTCGTTTTCATGAACAATTCAATGAAAAGTTTGTGACACAACAAATGATAAAACGTTCTTTTCAAAATGTATGTAAAAAATTGCAGTATTCTTCCATATATCATTCGAGATCAATTGTTGCTGTTCATTTTCGTATTCAGCTAAACGCGTTGAAGACAAAATATTGTAAAAATATCAAGTGTATTTGCGGAGAACAGTTCACACTGTTTCACTGTTTATTTTACTGCAAAAAGCTACGTTCCTTTTTACCAAAAATGTTTACACAAGATAACTATTCTGAAACTCATTTTAAAGAAGTAACTTCAGATCAATCTTTGTCAGTTAAAATTTCGGAATCATTGGTTCACAGTCCTGTTAATGTATTGCTTTAAGTTTATGAAGTTTGTACTTTAGCGTTAAATTTTCCCTTAGCATTGTTAATGTTAACTGTTAGTGTTAAAATTTTGTTCCATTTTTATATTTACACGCTTACTCATGTCTCATACTCATTCTCCCCTCTGCCCCCAATCCAACTCGCCCATCTCCCATCCTCCATTTTTCCCCCGTCTAATATGAACAGACGTTAAATCAAAGAACGAACACGCACACACACACACTAACACAAACACACACACGCACACACACACATACACTCCCACACACGTGCAAACACACACACACACACACACACACACACACACACACACACACACACACACACACACACACACACACACACACACACACACACACACACACACACACACGAAGTAGCAAGCGTATGTATATAACAAAACAAAGACAGGCGTAAATTTTCCGCCAAACGGCCTTTGTTAAGCGTGTACAAAAGATGAATAAAAATGCATATAAATAAATAAACAAATAAATAAATAAATAAATAGATGAATAAATGAATAAATGAATGAATGAATGAATGAATGGATTAGTAAATAAATAAATAAATAAATAAATAAATAAATAAATAAATAATTAGCAGGACCATTGATGCGACGAGCTTAGAAGACATCGCCCGCGACAGAGTTCGCAGATGCAATCGCATTAATTTCAACTGCGCAGAGCAGCTGTTATACAACCCTTTAACTCCAGCACCTCATTCCCCCAACCGCAAAAATTTAACCCTTGACTCCTTCACTCTATCCACCAGCTTCCTTCAGGAAACTGGTGGATAGTGTGAGGGAATTAAAGGGTTAAGGTTTTGCTTTGCTAGCATGGTCGACAATACAGGCTGCTGATGGACAGGGTGCAGGAGACAAGAGATTAACAGAAGAGGGACCGTGGGAGCAGAACTTAGAATCGCAGAATTCATTCTCATGCAGGGCTAGTGGGAGAGCGTCTGCCTCCAGACTGGTTATGCATCTCACATGAACATCCACATGAGGCGATAGAGCATCAGTTTGCCTTCTCATCCGTAGGACTGACTGGAGAGTCAATCGTCATCATTGTGCGATGTGTGTGTGTGTGTGTGTGTGTGTGTGTGTGTGTGTGTGTGTGTGCGTGCGTGTGTGTGTGTGTTAGTGTGTATGCGTGTGCGTTTATGTGTGTGTATTTGTGTGCGCAGTATGTGTGTACGTGTGTGCGTGCATGTGTGTGTGTGTGAGTGTGTGTGTAAAAGTGCGTGTGTGAGCGCGCGTGTGCGTGTGTGTGTGTAAGATTGCGTGTGTGAACGCGCGTGCGCGTATGTGTGCATGGATACGTGTGCGAGTATGTGGTTGCTTGTGTGTAGGTGTTTCAGACAGAGAGAGAGAGAGAGAGAGAGAGAGAGAGAGATAGAGAGAGAGAGAGATAGAGGGAGAGAGAAAGAGAGAGAGAGAGACAGACAGAGACAGAGAGACAGAGAGACAGAGAGACAGAGAGACAGATGCAGAGACAGAGACAGGGGTGTGGCATGTGT
>JAPXFY010000016.1:46681162-46688662 GCA_030674185.1 Monoplex corrugatus
TCAGGTTTATGAGGAACAAAAGTGAACTTCACAAGGCTTAAAGTTTCTCTTCGTAGGGCAGATGTCCGATAGTTTAAGGGCTAAGACACCCGTCACAATGGTGGCTTGGCCTGGGGGTGCTTGACCGCTTGCAGGTATGAGGAGTTTAAACCCAGGTGGACAAGAAAAAAAAGGTGACAGTACAAGGACACCCTGGAATCTTGACATGGATGTAGTCTGCAACACCCCCCTCCCCCTCTTCAAAATTTAAGGGCTGGAACACTTGTTTGAGGACGGCTTCCTTTGAGGACCTCTGCTGTCCAATTCTCCCAACTTGCTACTGAAGAATGGGGACAGAAGAGAACAGTGGGATAATTTATGACTAATTCATTACTTGAAAGTAAAACAAAAATAGGACTTTTGCTTTGTCTGGACTTTGAAAAGAGCTTTTGATTCCTTATAGTGGCAATTTCAGTAACCATATGGGTTTAGAGAAAATTTGTGTAAACACAATGAAATTTTCTACAAAAAGATAAAGTAAACAGTTATCACGGTAGTTTCAAGTAAAAAGAGACCGCAGACAAGGTGACCCACTTCCTCCATATTTATTCGTATCATGTTTTTAAATGTAGGCAGTCATGATCACAGATGATGAGCATATTAAAACACTGTAAAATACTGGACAAAAACCCCTCTGAATTTGCAAATGGTTCCCAGCTGATAAATACTGGAGATGAAATATGCTCTGAGAAATAGAAACACCTTATTCTAAACTTTGGACAGAAAATTAAGGCCATATGTTTTAAATGCTGACAAAATGCACGCAATCTGTTAGAAAGCAAAAGCGTTGTATACTGTACTATATCAAGCTCCTGAATGTAAACTGGAAGCCTGAGTGATTGAAAATTTTAGGTGAGTGGTCTATAGAAGTTGCAAACTTACGTGAACAAATAAATCATGCTGACAACGTATCAGAAAGTGCTTATTCAAAATTTGAATGAAGAGAAATCGTTTCTTTTGAATGGTAAATGTGACTGAATTATCAGTAATAAATAGATAAATGGATGAATGGATAGATGAATAAATAAATGAATAAATGAAAAATAAACAGATAGATAGACAGATAGATAGATCGATGGATCGATAGATAGACAGACAGAAAGATAGGTAGGTAGATAGGTAGATCAGTAGACAGGTAGATAGAGAATATAGATAAAATAGATTAGATAGAAAAGTAGATAGATAGACAGATAGATGGATAGATAGATAGATAGATAGATAGATAAATAGATAGATAGATAGATAAGTAAATAAATCAATAAATAAGTAAAAATAACGATAATACCACCGCCACCACAAAATATGAAAAAAACGTGCAATTCCAAGTTTAAATAAACCTGATATTTAAACCTGCAGTGACGATTTAAAACTTTTCTGGCTGAGAAAATTGTAAAACACAAAACATAAACAGGAAACATATCTACTAAAAATGCGTTCTTTTCAGGGATATTTTGAAAACTATGGTCCAACAATGCATTATAATGTCAATCATAACTTTGTCTGGAAACACACCTTTAAGATATACTCTCATTTTTGCAGTAGTATATAACTAACAACAATTGAATTCTCTTTCAGAACCAGTTCTACATACTGAAAAAAAAGTTACTATCAGGAATAAACAATGTTATAGAATGTAGAGGTTAGATTCTTAAAGCAGTCTACTGAATTTATACACAATTCAAATGATGATTGATTGTTTCTGACACATCGTGAATTTAAGAGAAGATATGAAATGAATGTAAAAGTTCTCATCTTCAATGGATATAAGCATTCTGTTATTAACCATTTGACTCCCTGACCCTCACTGTGTCAGCCACGATAGGGAAGCATAAAACTTAACCCTTTCACTCCCTCACCCTATCCACCAATAGGAAGCTGGTGGATAGAATATGGGAATGAAATGGTTAAGTTTTTGCAGCTTATGACAGGCTCGGGGAGTGAAGCTGGTAGATAGGGTAATGGAGTCAAAGGGATAAGTTTTTGCATTTGGTGGATAGGGTGCGGGAGTCAAAGGGTTATTTTTAAGGAACACGGACAGAAGACAAAGCCAACCAGATCAAATGAACATACATGTACACATGACATCCCTAACGCATTGATAGCAATTTACTCTGTGCCTAAAGGAGCACAGTTATATCATGAAATATTGACAAGAGATGATACACAACCCAAATCCTGTTCTCAGTAGTCAGAGAAATTGGGAGCAGATGTTTTATGGGGAAAAAAGACATATGTGTAAACTTCCAGCAGAAAGACTAAAAATTAAACAGGGACGACGACATTGTACATGGAATTGTTGGACCGTATGTCGCACTGAAATAAATCGGATCCGTGAACAATTTTTGCAGTGACTTTTGTTAGGAAACGAAAGAAAACACTGATTATACATTATTTTGGAAATGTTTATCATACATATAACAAACGATTCTGGGAAAGGATTGAAGAATTCTTGAAATCAGTGCATGTATCACATGCGCACATTCTAGATTGGCTGAAAACATGGTATAATTTGGTGTTGGTCAAAATATACATACATACATTCTGTGTTTGCTTTAATTATTCTCTGAAAAAAAGACGTATGCAAATACAGATTTGAAAAAGTTGTACCAAGCATCTTATTCCTTTTCCAAAATCATCTTGTCACAAAATATCACACACAAGAACGCAATGCAAAACGGATGCAAAGCTTGCACACCTTTAGAATGAAATGAATGCCATATTTACCACGAATAACAAACGAAAATTGATACTGTTTATTCGCTTTATGACTTCATGATATACATATTGTCAATGTACGTAATAAAACGTGATAGCCGGCCTGGTTTCTTACCAGTCTATTGATGAATGCTGACAAGGGTTTTTTTTTCATGTTTTATTTTTTGTATCGTTAATTATGCTTCACGTACATGTACATGTACACGTATATATATATATATGTACCTGTATTTGATGCCTGTGGATACATCGCATGAATAGGATTTTTTTCTCACGATGTGATTACAATTATGCGTTGCTGTTTTGACTACTGCTACTACCACTATAACTACTGCTGCTGCTACTACTACTACGACAACTACTACTACTACGAGTAGTAGTAGTAGTAGTAGGAGGAGGAGTCATCGTCTGAGTCGTCGTCTGAGTTGTCGTCGTCGTCGTCGTCGTCGTCGTTGTCGTCGTAGTAGTAGTAGTAGTAGTAGTAGTAGTAGTGGTGGTAGTAGTGGTAGTAGTAGTAGTCGACGTCGTCGTCGTCGTCGTAGTAGTAGTAGTAGTAGTAGTAGCAGCAGCAGCAGCAGCTGCAGCAGTAGTGGTAGTAGTAGTAGTAATATTTCATCATCATCGCTATCACTATCATTATCATTATTAATATCATTATCATTATTATTATTATTATTGTGGTTGTTGTTACATCAATATTATTATCTTTATGTAGTAGTAGTGGTAATATTTCATCATCAGCGTTATCACCACCACCACCACCACCACCATCATCATCATCATCATCATCATCATCATCATCATCATCATCATCATCATCATCGTGTCATCATCATCATCATCATTATTATTATCATTATTATCATTATCATTATTATCAGTAGTAGTAGTAGTAGTAGTAGTAGTAGTAGTAGTAGTATTAATATTGATATTAGTATTATTACTATTGTTATCATTAACATCAACATCATCATTACAAGTAGTGGAAGTAGCATCAGCAGCCGAAGCAGCAGCAGCAGCAGTAGTGGTAGTGGTAGTGGTAGTATCGTTATTATAATTAATTATCATTATCATTATTTATTATTGTTATTGTTATCATTATTATTAACATTGTTACTATTATCACTATTATTATTATCATCATCATTATCATAACTAATGTATTAATGTGCTTGTGTGAATGTGAGTGTGTGTGTGTGTGTGTGTGTGTGTGTGTGTGTGTGTGTGTGCGTGCATGCGTGTGTGCATGCGTGCGTACCTTCGTGCGTGCGTGCGTACGTGTGTGTGTGTGTGTGTGTATGTTCGTTCTTTGATTTAACGTCTTTTCACTGTAAGTGATATTAGACGGGGGAGGGGGGGAAAGGGGAAAAAGTATAAATACAATAAAATGGAGAACGATAGTTGGACAGGTTGGATTGGGGTAGAGGGGAGACAGAGGAAAAAGTCATAAATAGGTGGTAGAATAGTAAAATGGAACAAAATCTTAACTCTAACATTAGTAACAATTAACTTCAACAATGTGAAGGGAAAATTTAACACTAAAACATAAACTGCATAAAGTTAAAGTAATGCATTAACAGGACTGTGAACTAATGATTCTGAAATTTTAACAAGCAAAGATTGATCTGATGTTACTTTTTTGAAATGAGTTTCAGAATAGTTTTCTTGTGTAAACATTTTCGTTAGAAAAGAACGTAGCATTTTGCAATAAAATAAACAGTGAAACAATGTGAACTGTTTGCCGCAAATACACTTGACATTTTTACAATATTTTGTTTTCAATGCGTTTAGCTGAATACGAAAACGAACAGCAACAATCGATCGCAAATGATACATGAAAGAATACTGCATTTTTTTATATAAATTTTGAACGGAAAGTTTTATCATTTGTTGTGACACAAACTGTTCATTGAAATGTTCATGAAATCGAATCCATGAGGCTGATTCGAGCATGTTGCAAGCTTCTTTTACGGAAGTATGAACATGGAATTCTATAGAATTAACAGAATTCTCTGCACCTTGCTTAGCTGCTCTGTCAACTACTTTGTTGCCGTAAAGACCAACGTGAGAAGGCACCCAGCATAAACTGATATCTGTACCTTTTATCCTTAAACGATGTACAAGATGATTTGCCTCAGTAATTAAATCAGGTCTTGTGTCGGCATCAAAAGACCGTAAGGCATATAGTACAGATTTTGAGTCAACAAAGAGAACTACTTTGAAAAACACGGGTTTAAGATTTACTAGATAATGCAATGCTTGTATAATAGCGACTAATTCCGCAGTGAATATAGATATGTTTGCCCCAATGAAAAATGACTTTTTTATTTTAAATTTTGGAACATAAAATGCTGCTCCAGCACATTTATTTTCTAAGACTGATCCATCGGTAAAAATATGAAGGTGGGTGCGGTATTTTTCATCGACGTGTTGTCTTGCTGTGGATATCGAAATGTTGACGTTTTCATGTTTCTTAGCGTCTGTATAATCAATATCAAAAGAGGCTTTTTGCATTTCCCATGTAGGGATAGGCGTTGTTGATGGTGTTCAGCTATTTCATCCATATTTAGGTGAGACTGTTTGACCAAGTCAGATATGTAAGTTACAACAGTCATTTGTGATGAAATGCTGTTTGCTCGCTTTGGAAAGTCAACATCAGACCTGATTTTAATTTCCTTACTCACAAAATTGTCCGTTTGTGAAGTAGTTCTAACGACAAATTTTGCTGTCGCTAACTCACGATAGTTGTTTAGAGGCAGTATTCCAGCAACTTTGTACGTTTCCAGATTAGAAGCGTGAGCAGGGACACCTGGAGCAATTTTAATACTTTTGCAGTCAAAGCTTTGTATCTTCTTTAATAAATATTTTGGTGCACTGAAGAACACTTCTTGTGCATAGGGTAATTTAGATCGTACAAGTGCTGTTGATAGATGAACCAGTATGTTTGTATCCATTCCCCAAGGTAATCTGCTTATTATCTTTAGAAAATTTAAGGCTTTTCTTGCTTTTGTTGAAATATAATCAAAATGGACAGTCCAGTTTAATTTCGATGTTATAAAGACTTCCAGAAATTTTACAACCTGTTTGTAATGTAACACTTCACCAAGCAATCTGAAAGTAGGCAAGTTACTTAAAGTACCACCAGGATTAAATAGCATCATGTTAGTTTTTTTCCGCTGACAACGACAAACCATTTTCTAACATATAGTTTCCAAGATTATCAAGATCAGATTGATACAACTTCCGAATGTAATTCTGCGCTCTTTGTGGAGTTGTCTTTTTTAAAGTAATATTGTGTATGTGTGTGTGTGTGTGTGTGTGTGTGTGTGTGTGTGTGTGTGTGTGCGTGCGTGCGTGCGTGCGTGTGTGTGTGTGTTACAGTACTTGGGCAGTATAGAAGTGAAAGCGTCAATGAAATCTCTGGACTTTGAGACGCGGACCAAAGTTGCCAGGTGAGTACAGTACCATCGACAACCGTGATCACTTTCACTGCTGCATCGTGCCAAAAAGTATGAACATAAATGACAGAAAGCATAGGAAAGTCCTTCTAACAAGATAATTCCTTCCCGTAGGAAAACCTATGTATCAGTTGAACATTGAATCAGACAAGAAAATAAATGCGTAAAAGTGGACAGGCTGACAACACACATATATACACAAGCACACACACTCATATGCAAACACACCCATGCATACACATATACATGCATACATGCGTACATACATACACACGTACATACATATATACATACATACATACATACATACATACATGCATACATGCATACATACATACATACATACATACATGCATACATGCATACATACATGCGTACATACATACATACATGCATACATGCGTACATACATACATACATACATACGTACATGCATACATACATACATATATACATACATGCATACATGCATACATACATACATACATACATACATACATACATACATACATGCATACATGCATACATGCGTACATACATACATACATACACACGTACATACATATATACATACATACATGCATACATACATGCGTACATACATACATACATACACACGTACATACATATATACATACATACATGCATACATACATGCGTACATACATACATACATGCATACATGCGTACATACATACATACATACATACGTACATGCGTACATACATACATACATACATACATACATGCATACATACATACATACATACATACATACATACATACATACGTACATGCGTACATACATACATATATACATACATACATACATACATACATACGTACATGCATACATACATACATACATACATACATACATACATACATACATACATGCATGCGTGCATACATACATACATACATACATACATACATACATAATATACATCCATATGTCCATCCATCCATCCGTACATACATACATACATACATACATACATAGAAACATACATGCATACATACATACATAAATACATACATAAATACACACATACATACATACATAATACATACATACACACATACATACATACATACACACATACATACATACATACATGCGTACATACACACGTACATACATACATACATACATATATACATACATGCATGCATGCATACATACATACATACATACATACATACATGCATACATACATACATACATACATAATATACATCCATTCGTCCATCCATCCATCCGTACATACATACATACATACATACA
>JAPXFY010000016.1:46693829-46696329 GCA_030674185.1 Monoplex corrugatus
TTTGCTGACACACATAGGGATGAAATGGTAACGAGGACAGTGATGGAGACGAGTGTCGATGTAGTCTGCGAGAGAGACCTGCGACAGGTACCGCCTTCTCTGGCAGGTCCTCCCGTCCCTCCTCTCCATGAGCCCTGGTACCATGGGAAGATTTCCAGGAAGCAGGTAATTGTTGTTCTTATTGTGGGTTTGTTAGAGGTGGTGGTGGTGGTGGTGGTAGTGTTTTTGTTGTCTTTTTTTTCGTTTTTTTTTTTTTTTAGTCTTGTTTTTCGTATGCATGCGTGTGTGTGTGTGTGTGTGTGTGTGTGTGTGTGTGTGTGTGTGTGTGTGTGTGTGGTGTGTGTGTGTGTGTGTGTGTTGTGTGTGTGTGTGTGTGTGTGTTGTGTGTGTGTCAGTGTGTGTTTGCGTTTGAGAGAGAGAGAGAAAGAGAGAGAGATGGAAAGAGAGAGAGAGAGAGAGAGAAAGAGAACGTGTGTGTGTGTGTGTGTGTGTGTGTGTGTGTTGTGTGTTGTGTGTGTGTGTGTGTGTGTGTGTGTGTGTGTGTGTGTGTGTGTGTGTGTGTGTGTGTGTGTGTTCTGCGTGTGTGTCTGCGTGCTGACACGCGCGTGCGTGTGTTTGTATGCAGAGACATCTGTTCTAAGTATGTGTGTGTGTGCGTGTGCGTGCGTGCGCTGCGCGTGTGTGTTTGTGTGTGTGTTTGTGTGTGCGCGCGTGTGCGCGCTTGCTTACAGGCAGAGAAACTTCTGGAAGAAGTGGGAGACTTCTTGGTTCGACAAAGCAGCAACAGCCCATCCCAGTTTGTGCTGAGCGGCAAGACCCGTGGCCAAGTGACCCATCTCCTGCTGGTAGACCCTGACGGCATTGTGAGTCCTTAAGCATCGTTTGGAGTTTAGTTCAAAAGGCATTCATCGCTCTCGGAGGACTATTCCTTATGCACTCAACCTGAATCTACCATCAGTCATCTGGTAGACTCCCTGATCCTATGCAAAAATCATACGTACTGGCATTGTCTTGAAATGGGGAAAGGGGGGAGGGGAGGGATCTACGGAACTCTAAGCTGACACTTAGAATAATGGAAACATTAAGATGGGGCAGCAGCAGTTCAGCTTTTAATGTTGCAGGCTGGGATTGAACTGGAGTTATCTAATCTTGTGTCCAGAGCATTTGGTAGAAACCACAATGGTTATATATTGGCCTTAATGGGGTATTACATATTTCTCTATTTTTTTCCAGACCATTCATTGGGACAAAGTGGCTACCAACGGACTATCGATTAGAAAGTTGTGGTGTTTAAATTCCACCATTCCTGTCAAAATCAGTGTGGTTTTGTTGTTGTTGTTGTTTTCATTTTTTTCGTCCTCAAACGACTCTCGGAGGACTTTTCCATATGCGCTCCACCTAACCTGCCAGCAGTCATCTGGTAGATTCCCTGATCCTATGCAAAAATCATATGTGCTGGCATTGTCTTGAAATGGGGAAAGGGGGGAGGGGAGGGATCTACGGAACTCTAAGCTGACACTGCCAGAATAATGGAAACATTAGGATGGGGCAGCAGCAGTTCAGTTTTTAATGCTGCAGGCTGGGATTGAACTGGAGGTATCTAATCTTGTGTCCAGAGCATTTGGTAGAAACCACAATGGTTTTATATTGGCCTTAATGGGGTATTACATATTTCTCTTTTTTTCAGACCAGTCATTGCGACAAAGTGGTTACCAACGGACTATCGATTAGAAAGTTGTGGTGTTTAAATTCCACCATTCCTGTCAAAATCAGTGTGGTTTTGTTGTTGTTGATGTTTTCATTTTTTTCGTCCTCAAACGACTCTCGGAGGACTTTTCCATATGCGCTCCACCTAACCTGCCAGCAGTCATCTGGTAGATTCCCTGATCCTATGCAAAAATCATATGTGCTGGCATTGTCTTGAAATGGGGAAAGGGGGGAGGGGAGGGATCTACGGAACTCTAAGCTGACACTGCCAGAATGATGGAAACATTAAGATGGGGCAGCAGCAGTTCAGTTTTTAATGCTGCAGGCTGGGATTGAACTGGAGTTATCTAATCTTGTGTCCAGAGCATTTGGTAGAAACTACAATGGTTTTATATTGGCCTTAATGGGGTATTACATATTTCTCTTTTTTTTCAGACCAGTCATTGCGACAAAGTGGTTACCAACGGACTATCGACTAGAAGGTTGTGGTGTTTGAATTCCGCCATTCCTCTCAAAATCAGTATGGGTTGGGTTTTTCTTTTTCGTCCTCAACCGGCTCTTGTAGGGCTATTCCATATGCGCTTCACCTGAAACTTCCAGCAATCATCTGGTAGACTCCCTAATCTTATGCAAGAAATCTTACGCCCTTGAAATTGGGAAGGGGAGGGGGAGGGGGAGGGAAGGGATCTGTGGAACCCTAAGCTGACGCAGTCAGAATAATGGAAATATTAAGCTGGGGTAGTAGACAGGTCAGTTTTTAATATTGCTGGTTGGGATTGAACTCATTATATCT
>JAPXFY010000016.1:46701329-46703829 GCA_030674185.1 Monoplex corrugatus
CCGTGGACCGCGTCACGAAGATTTCGTGCCCTGAACCGGTTTCAGTTTCGAGTATAAAATAGAAAATGACCACATTGCTGACGTGTATCCTTTTCTGGCAAAGGGAGTATACTCTTGTCATTTCCTTTCTGCATTTAACGACGTTTTAGGCGGCAAAAAATGGCAAAAAACAGGCGTAATTTGAGTGTTTCTGAAGTCTCTCTCCTAACATTTCTTGGTCAATAGTTAGTACAGTGACCTATTTTCTTGGTAGGAAAAGGGTTAAACAAGGCATCTCACAGGCTGAGGTAGTCTAGGAGGATTGAACTCAGAATCCTCCAATTGGAAATCTGACGTGTACCCACTTGACTACCTTGGGATTTTTAGGTTTTCTTTGTTTTGTTTTGTTTTTACAATGTATGTTTTGAAAAGGTCGTTGTTCTTTTTTGTTTGTTTGTTTGTATGTTTGGATTGCATTGTTTGTTTTGCTGTTGATATAATGAGTACATTTTGTGGACAATGTATGTCATTCTGATTCTTTAATTTCTGACTACAGTTTGTAGATAGATAATGTTTCTCAATTATGCCTGCTCTCAGTTCCCATGAGTGAACAATTCACCAGAGAATAATGTTCAAATCGATGACGTGTTGTTCATTATTGTCCCCCTTAATAATGTCGTCGTTTTTTTGTTTTTGTTTGTTTTGTTTTGTTTTTTGATTTCTTTCTGAATTTTTCTTATGATCTCATTGACTTGAGATTCGTGGAATTACAATAAAAACTGCTATCATGAACAGCGTGACATGACTTTTTGTAGTTTGGATGTGCTGTCTGATTTCATGCTTTTGGAATATTCTATGAAATTCATTGATGCAATCTTTGCGTTAATTTTTATATCTATGTCGTATGACATTTATATCTACTCTCCATCCTTCCTGTCACTAAACAAATAGAAAAAAAACCACGTGGCATATTTACCTTTTTCCTCTGTAGACAACAGAGCCTCTCGTCTGCAGACACGCACACACATATGCACATGCACACACACACACACAAACACACCACAACACACACACACACACACACATACACACACACATACAACACACAACACACAACACATATACACACACCTCACTCACACCACACATACATCACACCACACATCCATACACACACAACACACAAACGTACATACATACACACACACACACACAACACTACACCACACACACACACACACACACACAACACACACACACAACACACACAAACACCACACACACACAACACACACACACACACACCACACACACACACCACACAACCTCATCACACACACACACACACACACACACACACACACACACACACACACAACACGCACACACACACAACCACACGCACACACACACACACATGTACACACACACTCATACAACACACACACACGAACACACACACACACACACACACACACACACACACACACACACACACCACACACACACACACACACACACACACACACACACACACACATTTGTGCGAGATCGGAAAAATAGCCATCCCGTATCCACCTATTTATTTTGTTTCTTGTTTTCATTATTGATCACTTGTTTCTAAGCATTCATCCATTTATTTGTTTATTTGTTCATTTAGTTAGTTAGTTAGTTAGTTAGTAGTTATTAGTTAGTTACAGTAATCACTCTCATGGGAATTAACCCATATCCTGTTGAACTTGAAATGTAGCTGCAGTTGCTCCCCCTCGGACACATTTTTTGTTCACTTGATCTGTCTGTCTTCTCTGTGTCTGCCTGCCTGTCTTGTCTCTGTCTGTCTGTCTTTTCTGTCTGTCTCTCTGTCTGTCTTCTGTCTGTTCAGTCTTCATCTCTCTCTCTCACTCTCTCTCTCTCTCTCTCTCTTACGGGGATGCCGGTCTGTCTATCTGGCCATTGTGCCGCTTTCCTTTTGCAGAGTTTATACTGTGCCCAAGAGTAATTCACTTGCAGCATGTAACAGCATAGACTTACGTGTCCCCCCCCCCACCACCACTAAGCGCATCGATTTTTTTAATGCACGATGTCGTAGGAACACTAAATTTCGCCCCTTTGAACAAGGATATGGAACTAGTTTTGATGGGTAAAAGACTGTGTCACAGACTGACAGAAAATGAGAACAGAGAACTGGTAGTAATGGAAGGGCAGTGTATGGATTCTAATGACAAAATGATGACAAAACAACAAAAACAACAACAACAACAACAACGGTAACAATGATGATGTGATGATGATGATGGTGGTGTTGGTGTTGGTGATGATGGTGTGGTAGTGATGATGATGATGATGATGATTGATGCCGATGATGATTCTGATGGTGCTGATGATGCTGATAATGATGTTGATGATAACAACAACAACGACAACAACAACAATAATAATAGTGACAACAACAACAACAACAACAATAATAATAATAATAACAATCATCATTAGGATGATGAGATGATGATGATGATGATGA
>JAPXFY010000016.1:46708829-46711329 GCA_030674185.1 Monoplex corrugatus
CGTCGTCGTCGTTGTCGTCATCATCATCATCATCATTAATCGTCTCCTTCTTCTTCTTCGTCTTGTCTTCGTCGTCTATTGTCATTATTATTATTATTATCATTATTATTATTATTATTATTATTATTATTATTATTATTATTATCTCATCATCATCATCATCATCGTCATCATCATTATTATTGTTGTTGTTGTTGTTGTGGTTACTATTATTAGTAGTATTATTATTATCATCGCTGTTGTTGTTGTTTGTTGTTGATTAGCATCATCATGTGTCACTCATCAAGAACACGGACCTCATGGCAACCATCTTTCAAAAGCAAAACAGTGGCAAAAGGGAAGACAGGCAGACCTCCAACTCATACATCGAGAAACATAACCAGCATCAGTGGCCTAAATATTCAAGAAATTGTCCACAAAAGTCAAGATAGACGGCCTGGAGGGAGACGGTAGTGTCCAGGTGTGCAACGGCCAACACCTAACCCGGTGACGCCGACAGGTGAGACAGGTGAGACATTGTTAAATCGTTCTTGTATATAAGCAAATCCTCAACAGTCATTTAGACTTACTGCATATTTTCATATACTCAGACTTTATAATTGAGTGCGTAGAATCCAAGTTGGGAGGCGATCTGACCACATTCTACTGTTATTCTGCAAACTTTGTGGTGGGTCTGCATGCCAGGTGGTTTCATATTTCCGTACAATTGGTCACTGACTTGACTTGAGTAATATGTAACGTGCTTATCTGATATTCTGCATGTGTATAAATATGAAGGGGGTTTAGTCACTGGCAGATCTGAGCGTGGGAGATAAATCTGCACCATTTAAGCAAATGGCCAGCCAACCAACCAGAAAATACTCAATCAACCAATCAACCAACCCACCAACCTACCAACGCACCAACCAACCAACCAACATACAGGCATTCTAGAACGGGTAAATACACAAAAGAGAGTTTCTTGGGACAACAATATTTACTTTCTTAGTATGCCACTGATATGTAAGGCCGCAACTAGTTTTCTATTTCTGCCTTTTCTGTGCTAACCTCTGCACAGTGTACCGAGTGTGTTTTAGGTTGATTGATTGATGTGGTCCAGTTTTTACGTCGACACCCACCTCAGGTGATATGGTCGACAGAGGATAACCATCCCAGGGAAGTGGGGGAAAGGGGACTTATCTCATCCTATACTGACACCACCAGAACAACAATGATCTTAATTAAGATAGTACAGTGAAAAGGCCAGTTTTAATGTAGCTCACCCCGGGATTCGAACCCCACAACCATCAGCATGTGAATCCGACACTCAAACCGACTGAGCTTCTGGGGCCCGCATGTGTGATTTTAGGGCCATAAGGCGTCCTTTTGTTGTTCATCGCCAGATGTTCTACGGTCTTTCCCTCTCTTACGTTTTCCTTTATGGTATCCAGTGAAGGGCAATCCTGGTGATGTTGTCCTGCTCTCTTTGGATAATGTCTTCAATCCATCGCTATCGCTTTTGCGTGATGATAGCACTCACAGTAACTATAGTAATTTTTCCAAAGATCTTCACACGCAGTTTTACTTTTTTTCCCCCTGTCGTCTCATTTTCTACGCCACTTTCATGGCCACACAAGCTGAGGGCCATTTTACAATGCCATGATGGTGATGGCGAGAATATTTTGTTTCTGATGAAATAATGAACACCGAATACAGAAGCATTTTTCCCACTTTCTTTTTACTTTTTTCTCTTTTTGTCTCTAAAGCCGCCTTGGTTTGAAGGGATTGAAACTGTATTAGGTCATCATTTACCAGTTCAGTCTGGCATGACGAATTAGTATCTAAACATAGCATTTTGTCTGTCTGTTTGTCTGTCTGTCTGTCTGTCTATCTTTCTGTCTGTCTGTCTGTCTATGCCTCTCTCTCTGTTCTCTCTCTTCTCTCTCTGTCTATTTCTCTGTTTCTATTTCTCTCTCTGTGTCTCTGTCTTCTGTCTGTCTGTCTGTCTGTCTTGTCCCCTCTCTCTCTCTCTTCTTCTCTCTCTCTCCTTCTCTTCTCTCTCTCGTCTCTCTCTCTCTCTCCTCTTTCTGTCTCTCTTCGCACACAAGTTTGAAAAATGGCTTCTAGTCAACATTTTACGTTGGAAAATCAAGCATCATTGTCATCGTCATTGTCCTCTCCTCTATGCCTCTTCCTCCTTCTTCTCTCTTCCTTCTCTTTCCTCCCCTTTACTTGTCTCCCTTTAGATATGTCTCTCACCCACTGTCTTCCACTCCCTCCATTCTACCCTCTCTCCTTCACACATTTTGTGTTTGCTTGTTTGCTTTGTTTGTTTGTTTGTTTGTTTGTTTGTTTGTTTGTTTATTGTTTGTTTTGAGAACAACGAATCAGCGAGGGAGAAATTCCATCATGTTTGTAGCAAAAACGAAACCGCTTTGTCTTAATGTAATGTTAAACGCTCTTCATTCAACAGATTGATTACATTGCAATTTTATTTGCCGGCGACATTCTCCAGGGAGAA
>JAPXFY010000016.1:46716329-46723829 GCA_030674185.1 Monoplex corrugatus
CATACACACATACACACATACACACACACTTACACACACAAAGATACACACACACACACACTAAATACGGACACACCCAAAAACACACGCATACAAACACATACACATACACACACACACACACACGCACACACACACACACACACACACACACACACACACACCACACACACACACACACACACACACACACACACACACACACACCACATACATTTAACCAAGCAGACAGAGACAGAAAATCTCAAATCAATGCTAACCATTCTTCGTAATGTTTACGTGCTGGTCACCAAAGCAAAAACTGTCGAAAACAACGACGACCACCAACATCACTGCTAGACCAGATTAGCCTAGACTAGGAAGTGCACCGTGCATTTTGAAACATCCCTCCCTCCCTCCCTTCCACTCCATTCCCCCCTCCCAATTCCCGTTCCATTCCGCATTCTCTTCCCGCCATCTCATTCCAAACTGGTTCCCTGACGACAGCAGGTCTGAAAGCTGCTGGGAACTCAACTGGAGATCCCCACACAAAGAACATGGCGAAAAAAGTGACCCCTCCCTCTCTCTCTCTCTGTTCTCTGTCTGTCTGTCTGTCTGTCTCTCTGTCTCGTCTGTCTGTCTGTCTCTCTCTCATTCTCTATCTCTCTCTGTCTCTCTCTCTCTGTCGCTCTTTCTCTCTGTCTCTGTGTCTCTCTCTGTCTCTCTCTCAATCTCTCTCTGTCTATCTCTGTCTCTGTCTGTCTCTGTCTCTGTGTCTCTCTGTGTCTCTCTCTCTCTCATCTCTGTCTGTCTCTGTCTGTCTCTGTCTCTGTCTGTCTGTTATCTGTCTGCCTGTCTGTCTGTCTGTCTGTCTGTCTCTGTCTTCTCTCACACTCACCCCCTCTCTCTCCCTCACTCTCTCTCTGTTTCTCTGTCTGTCTGTCTCTCACTCTCTCTCTTTCTCTGTCTCTCTGTCTCTGTCTGTCTGTCTGTCTGTCTGTCTGTCTTCTTCTCATTGTGTTAGTCTCCCCTTTTCACAAGGGCACCGTGAGACGGTAACCAGCTTTCTCCGTCGGTTACCAAGAGCCTATCAGTGACTGCTGTTAGATCTTTGGCATTCCTGTGAAAGGGGGCAAAATGGCATCATTGTGGAGGTCTCTTGTTGGATAAATGAGACAAGCCCATGGAAAAATAAATGTGCATTTCACTTCCCCTTGAGCTAACAAAGGGGTGTAATAATCACGAGCTGTTTGCATGAAACACAGGATCGCTTCGACAAATCAAAGATTGAAAATGCCTTTGAGGGATCAAAACAATGTGAGAAAATGGCTGTCTTCGTGTGGTACTTCATGTGATCCACATTGTCCAAATTTTTAAATTTTTTTTTTATTACAAATACATAGTTTTCTAACAATGTTTGGAAGCAGAATATGTACAGACATAAACATAAACAATCATGTGCTTGCAAAAGAAATAGGATAATGTATTCCAGAAGTGTTGTGTTGAATTTGAAAGAAGACCTGAATAAAAGTCAGTGATAAAACATGAACTTGATTAGCATAGACTATAACTTCACAAACATTTTATCTGAATCCATTAAAGATACATGGAGCTGTTTCCGAATATGTCGGTTAGGTAAAAATTGTGATTTTTTTGCCGATTCGATGAATGGACAATGTTACTAAGTAAGACACAGAAATGCCATGTCATTAAATATAACAGGCAACATAATATGAGATTATGTACTTAAAAGTCCGTAAGTCATATGAGTGGGTGGCTTATGGAAAAAATGAAAACACCCAGCATGTATGCCCACCAAAGGTGGAGACTGTACAGTAACATAGTAGAGTGTGGTCAGCTCGCTTTATAGTTGAATTCGCATTTTTTTCCAATAAAAAGTATGATTATGTGTAGCGCACAGTGAGTCCCATAGAGTTTGTAGAATAGCATTATAGAAAAAGATTTATGACCATGATTGAATAATTATGAAGAAAGGCTAATGTGTTAATAGCAATAGGTGAATGGAAATAAAGTCGAATGGTATCAAAATGGGTTGTGATTTTTGGGTGCTTTATAAAAGCGGGAAAACATACGGATAAGAACAAAGACAAAAATAGAAGCAAGATTGGCTTGCCAGGGTCCCATTCGTACAGGCAGACAGACTCTCTTCCATTTACATACACACAAATCAAACTGTTTTAAGTGTTCATTCTTTTTAAGTAGATAATTAATCGCGTGTTGTTCTATGGGTTTATAGGTGGTAACGCCCTGTATAGTACTATGCAGTGATTACATGGTTAGTATAGATAATGGTGATGGTATGGTTATAGTTCTATACAGTTTCACATCATCATTGAACAATTACATTTCATGCTTAATATCATTAGGTTTCATATCACAAAACACAATTGAAAAACACAAACATGAAAGCAGATACATAACAGTAAAGCCACACATACACACAAATGCACATCGTTCATATTAATATGGAATGAAGGCAAGGCGACGTACCTCAGGTCGCTCTTTAGGACGGTCCTTTACACTCATGTGTGTGTGTCAGGGGTGTGTGAAAGGAAATGAGTCGCAGAGGAGCAGAGCTAGCTGACTGAGAGAATACTTGGTGTCTCAAAATTCCTATTTACAGCTTTTATGCTCTTTGTCTCTGAGCGCCACATTATCCTGTTCACTAAAGAGCAAGGTACAAAGGTTTGTGTGGGTAGTCGGGTTGGGCTGGTTCTAGGGATGGGTATTGGAATGGGAAGGGTGACAGGGTAGTAAAAAGAGTTGTATCGTTGGTAGGTATGTTTAAGTGGTAGAACAGGGACGTGTTTTCGTGGTAGATCATAAGTGCACGTTTAAAAACAAAAAGCAAACATGCTTTGTTTTAAAGACTAAGTCATTTTTGTAATACAGATTATGCATAGATGAACAGATATGCATTAAAGAGGGAATAAATGAACGAACGAATGAATAAATGCATACACGAACCAATTGTTAAGAACGAACTAACAAATGAGTGAATGTAGGTTTAGATGTAAATATACCAGGCTTCTACTCTATGGTCTAGAGTTTGTTAAGAAAGGCACCAATGTTCGTGAAGATTCCACGATTCGCTCACAAAGTAGTTTTTAAATTTTTTTATTTATTTATTTTTTATTTTTGTTACCATCATTAGAGTTTTGTCTCATCATTAGTCTGAATAAGACAGAGATCAGGGTGCAGAACATCATCATCATCATCAATCATCATCATCATCATCATCATCACCCATCAACAAACAACAACAACAACAACATCATTATCATTTTTATGATCATTATCATCATCATCACTGTTATTATTATTATTACTACTACTAGTATCATTATTATTCTTGTTGTTGTTATCATTATTGTTATTATTATCATTATTATCATCATCATTATTATTATTATTATTTATATTATCATTATCATTTCTATCAGTTATTATTGTTTACTTGGTAGAAAGGGTGAAGACTTTCTTTAGCAACCTCCCAGATGGACATGTGTGCAGACCTGCCAGTGCCAACCCCTCCCCCCCCCCCCCCCTTCGTGTGTGCAGCATGCAGACTATTAAACATGTACGTTAAAGATCGTGTAAGTCATGCTAGCTGTTGACTTACGAAAATATAACAACACACAGCATGTATGCCCACCGAAGATGCAGACTATGCAACAGCATAGTGGAATGTGGTCAGCTCGCCTACATGTAACCAAGATTATTCCAGCGGTAGGTTGATAAAATACCAGTATAAAATATAGACTAGGTAAAACACAGTCTATCTGGTGCCTCAGGACCTGGCCAGCTGATGGGTTTATGTGCAGGCATAAGGATTGTGCCATGATCACCACACACATTGCACCTGTGACGTTAGTGCATGTGGAATTCGTTCCGAGCGCAGAGACGTCATCTTGAGAAACTGAAACTGAAACTGAAACAGCTCGCCAAACAGCTTGAGTTTCTCCGTGCTCCTCTAAAAAGTATGTATATGTAATGCGTAATGAGTGTAAGTGACTTTGGAGGATAGTTCTATACAAGAACATTTTTTAATATTTTGATATACACAGTACTTCCATTCTTCCATTGAAAACAGGGTTACAAGATTTCATCTCGTGTGTTCACAGAAATAACGCCATCAATAAATAAATACTGTCTTTCAGTCAGTGCTATTGATTACTTCGCACTCAACAATCTCTTCTGCGTGTGAGAGTTAGCTTATGGTGGCATTTGTTTTTCGCCGAGTCAAAAAACGAAATTGTAGCTTCAAGTGTAAAGATATCCTCTCGATAACTACTAGTGTTTCGCCCGGTCACTGAGGAGCATGAAAGTGTTAATGTTTCATTCATCTGACAAAGATAGTGTTTTTCTTTGAAGAATTATCTGCTCGATGTAATAACTTTAATGTCTCAATTCTTTTATTGATGTTCTCCCGTGGGGAAGGCCACAGCAGAGCAAAATGTAATGCTCTGAACTTTTTAAATGAATAGGACGTCTGGTTATGCGAAGAAGATGCGGTCTTCCTCTTGGGTGAAAAAGAAGCAACACACACACACACACACACACACACACACACACCACACACACACACACACACACACACACACACACACACACAACACACACACACACACACACACAACCACACACACATACACACACACATACACACACGCACATACACACTCACACACACACTCACGCTCACATACACAGACAGACATACAGACAGACAGACAGACACAGGCAGACAGACTGACAGACACAGGCAAAAAAGACAAACAGACAGAGAGAGACAGAGAGAGAGAGAGGAGAGAGAGAGAAAGAGAGAGAGAGAGGAAGAAAGAGAGAGCGACAGACAGACAGAGAGGGAGAGAGAGATTTAGTGGGAGGGCAAGAAAAATGTCTTTTCAATACATAATTTGAACCCAGTTCGTTTAGGTCTTAGACTGGTGCTTTAAACCACTGGGTTCCACCTTGCACTCTGACTGACCGTAGGGAGGTAAAGTGACCAGATAATGTGATCCGTAACGTCCCACAAAGACAGTGTGTCAACACCACGTTTGGTTGACTGACTTTTTGCCATTAGTCATACGGACATGACTGACTTTTTGCCATTAGTCATCGGACAACAGCGCTAACTTTAACCCTTTGACTCCCTCACTCTGTCCACCAATACCATGTCTTTGTCAATTAAGCTAGCAAAGCAAAACCTTAACCCTTTTGATTCCTCGCCTTATCCACCAGCTTCCTGCAGTGGAACTGGTGGATAGTGTGAGGAAGTCAAAGGGTTAATTTTTTTGCAGTCGGTGGATTGGGTGCAGGAGTCAAAGGGTTAATGAGAACTGATATCATACTAACGGCGCACTCTTAGTTCTATTATGTGTGATCATACTGATTGTGCTTTCGCATCGGTTCCATCACACCTGATAGAATACTAACAGTGTAGTCTTTGTTCCATTACAACTGACCCTTATGGTTGTGTGGTTACCCAAAAGACACTTTTTATGCATGCTTCTTTTTCTTCTCTCATTCGCCGTCTACATAGTCGGACTGTATCTGGTAGTTACTGAATCTTTTTTTTTTTACCCCAAATCCTGCAGGTTGCCGCAGAGCTTGGTAAGGTTAGGGGAGTTACAGTCGGCGATGTCTCCTGTCTCTTACACGTGGTACTGATTTTTAATTTTTTTATTGATTTGGTTCAGTTTTTACGTCGACATCCACCTCAGGTGATATGACGGACGGGGATAACCATCCCAGGGAAGTGGGGGGAAGGGGGACTTATCTAATCCTATACTGACACCACCAGATTAACAATGATGTTGGGACAGTGAGAAGGCCAGTTTTAATATAGCGCAACCGGGATTCAAACCCATAACCATTAGCAAATACAATTTCTTACTAATCAGAAATATGTATTGGGAACAAAGAGCTGCAATGAGAATAAAAAACGATATAAGCTCTTTCCAAAACATCAAAAGAGGAGTCAGACAGGGTTGTGTTTTGTCACCAGATCTGTTTTCACTTTACAGCGAAAACATCATGAGAAACCTACAGGAAGACCCTTGATTAAAGGTTAGAGGAAAAATGATAAACGACATTCGATACACAGATGACACCGTGCTGATTGCAGAAAGTGAAAGGGACCTACAAAACCTTGTGAATATATTAAAAATAGAAAGCAAAGGTAAAGGGTTGGAACTAAAAAGCAGGAAGACTGAAGTCATGGCAATCAGTAAAAAACATGAAATCTCCTCATGCAAAATAACAGCAAACGGCACAACCTTGAGACAGGTTGATAAGTTTAAGTACCTGGGAACGATCATTTCACCAGACGACAGATACACATCAGAAATAGCCAGCAGAATCGGCCAAGCCAAAACAGCATTCAAGAAGATGAAAAGAATTCTTACCAACAAATGCCTATCGATTAACATCAGGAAGAGAGTTCTTGAATGTTACATAGAACCAATACTGTTATACGGTTGTGAGGGTGTACAGTCAATAAGCAAAGCCAGAACAAGACTGAGGCAGCCGAGATGTGGTTTGTAAGAAGAATGTTGAGTTCTATGGACAGCAAAGAAAACAAACGAGACAGTCTTGATGGAGGCAGACACAAGTAGATCATTCATAAGGAAGATTAGGAAAAGACAGGCAACATTTGTAGGCCATTTTATGAGGAGGGGAATTGGAGCACCTGGTCACGACGAGAAAGCTGGAGGGGAAGAGAGCACCAGGTAGACCAAGGGAGAAGATACTAGACGGACTTGCAGAGTGGCTGAGGACAAGGAGGGTGGAAGAGATGCTTGAGGCAACAAGGGCTAGAGACGGATGGAAGTCCATGATCGCCAATGCCATGCGGCAAGGCACCTGATGATGATGATGATGAACCATTAGCATGTGAATCCGACGCTCAACCAGTTAAGCTATTGAGACCCGCACGTGGTACTGACGACATCGCTCCAATATATGCTATGCGGTCTGGTCCTCTTGACCACAGTGACAGAGATTTTGGTGAAGGTGTCAGTTTGAATTTGCCGCGCATGCGCGCGTTGAACCGGTTGTGACTCGTGTGGAGTCTCATAAAAGATAACTAGCTAATCTCTGAACACGAGGTGACGGTCGTCCCTTTCTGTCCATGACTGAAAGAGTGATCTGACGATGTCCCTTTTTTATTTTCCACTCTGGCAGACGCTCTTGTCTGGTTAGTCTTCCCACGCTCCTCTTTTTGCTAACCCACCCACGACAGTATTCTCATTATACAGTAATTTTATAAATGACAGTAAAGATATTTGCGATAGAAGGCACTTGCAGGTCTGAGCCTGCAGAGTGGGACCTCTGACTCTAGCCTTTGCATTTGTTTTGTTTTTGTTTGACTTGGTTTTGGTTTTTCGCTTGTTTGTTTGTTTGTTTGTTGGTTTGGTTGGTTGGTTGGTTGTTGGTTTGGTTGGTTGGTTGGTTGATTGTTTGGTTGGTTGGTTGTTGTTGGTTTCGTTGGTTTGG
>JAPXFY010000016.1:46726329-46728829 GCA_030674185.1 Monoplex corrugatus
TGTGTTTATCTGTGTGTTTGTGTGTGTGTGCCTAATTGAGTTTTTTTTTGACTGTGTATGTGAGCGTGAACGTCTTTGTGTGCGCATGTGTGTATGTGTGTGTATGCATGTGTACGCACATGTGTGCGCGTGTGTTTGTATGAGCGTGTGTTAGTGTGTGCTTGTGCACGTGTGCAGTCTTGAAAAGATACAGTATTGCCAACACGTTATGTGCATCAGTACCCTTTGGATGTTATGCATGACTCGTATAACCATTATACCAGGCCTTTCAAAAAAAAAAATGACCACGGGTTTTCTGAATAAATGATATGTGTTCAAACTTCTCCTGCATACCCAACTGTCTCTGTCTCTCTCTATCTCCATGTCTCTATTTTCCTCTGTCTCCGTCTCTGCCATTGTCTGTCACTGTCTCTGTCTATCTGTTTGCATGTCTGTTTCTCTCTCTCTCTCAGTCTGTCTCTGTCTCTGTGTCTCTGTTGCTGGCAGATCTGTCTCTGTCTGTCTGATCTGTCTCTTTCTGTCTGTCTGTTTGTCTGTCTGTCTGTCTGTCTCTGTCTCTCTCTCTCTTTCTCTCTCTCTCTCGCTCTGTGTGCGTGTGCATGCTGTGTGTATGTGCGCGCGTGTGTACACTCAGTTGCATTCGTGCTTGCTGATACACGTGCGCGTATGACTACCGGAATATGTACATGAATATAACGCATAAAACAAACAAGCCTACCCTGACATCCTGTTACGAGTATGACTCAAGGTCAAAGCACTTATGGCATAAATCACTCCCTGCAAAGTCCAGTGAGGTTGATTGACCACTAACTTCCTGTGTGCCTTTCTTTGTATGTGGCACAATCGATGGACATTGCGGACACTGACCATATACATGCTATTGTACATGCTCTCACACATTGCTTCTGTGGTCATCTGCCTTTTAGCACATTGTATTTTCAGACATCAAAATGACAGGAATTGTTTTCCGCTGTACAAACTCTTTGTCTTCTTTTTTTTTTCAATCTCCCTTTTGTGTCAGTACTGGCTTTTTCTGTGTGCCTTTTGTACATGTCCGCTAGCTCGCTTGGTAAATACGCTGTGATGATAATGCATAACGTCTGGGTTCAATCCTTAGGCAAATCACTTTTTTTTTTATTATTTCTTTTGTTTATTCATTTATTGATTTATTGATTTGTATAACTGTTTATCCATTTGTTTATTCGAGTATTGAATATGTGTTTTCTTTTTCTTTATTCTACTTTATTTGTTTATTTGTATATTCATTCATTTATTTATTGATCTGTATAGTTCTTTATCTATTTATTTTTTCGCTTATTAAATATATGTTTTTTTTTATTCTGGCAGATTTGTCTGTTCTTTCATTTTCTGATTTGTATAGTTACTTATCAATATATTTATTTCTTTATTGAATATATGTGTTTTCTTTCTTCTAATTTATTTGTTTATTCATTCATTTATTTACCAATTTGTGTAGCGATTTATCCATATATTTATTTGTTTATTAAATATATAATAATTACAATATTAATATAGCGCAAAATCTTGATAAAATCAAATCTAAGCGCTGAAACAGACACATACGCACGCATGCACACACACGCACACACACACACACACACACACACACACACACAACACACACACACACACACACACACACACACACACACGCATGGCTATAAATGGGGATAAAGAATAAAAGCAGTGTAAAATTATAGAGAGCATATTATATACAATTATATATTACAATGTGATTCCCCTCCGAGCGGAGACAGGCTGCAGAGGTGGTTGAGTGAGGTCAGGATTTTATGCAGAGGAGAAAATGTGAGTTTTGAGAGCGGACTTGGAGACAAAAGTAGGTTGCTGAAGGACTGAGAGAGGAAGTTTGTTCCAGGAAAGTGGACCAGAAACAGAGAAGGCTCGTGGACCATAGGTATTGAGCTTAGTGCGTGGAAAGCGAAAAATCAGAGGATCGGAGGCAGAGCGGAGGGTACGTGAGGGAACATAGATCTCAAGTAGGCTTGACAGGTAATCGGGGGCTGGGTTATTGAGGCTTTTGTAGCATATGGTGTCTAGTTTGTACTGTATGCGCTTTGATACAGGGAGCCAGTGAAGTTGTGCCAGGAGAGGAGATATGTGGTCAGCTTTTTTCCTTTTGAGTACAAGGCGTGCAGCATTGTTTTGAATGCACTGTAGGATGTGAATGGTGGAGGCAGGAAGACCAGACAGGAGTGAATTGCAATAGTCAATGCGAGACATTATGAAGGAGAGAACGAGTTTTGCAGTTGTTTCGACAGAGAGATACTTCCTGATCAGGCCTATACGATGGAGGTGATAGTAGCAAGATCTGGCAGTTTGAGAAACAAAGTTGTTCATGGAGAGGGTAGAGTCAAGGCAGACACCAAGGTTTTTAGCTGAATCAGAAATTGGGACTGATGTGTTACATAATGGGAGAGAAAGAGGAGGCAGCTGAGAAAGTTTCTGACGGGTGCCAGTG
>JAPXFY010000016.1:46733829-46736329 GCA_030674185.1 Monoplex corrugatus
GACATGGAGGTCAAGTGGGTGAACTTCGCACTTCCAGACGGAAAGGATTGGGTTTGATCCCCTAGTCAATTGCGTCTGGTGGAAGAGTGTTTTTTCCAATCGCTCAGGTCAACATGTGTGCGGATCTGTCAGTTACAAAACCCCTTTATTATCATTATCATTGTTGTTGTTGTTGTTATTATTATTTTTATCATCATCATCATCATTATCATCATCATCGTCGTCGTCGTCGTATCATCATCATCATCATCATCATCTTATAATCTTATTAATATTATCATTATTATCATCATCATTATTATTATTATTACTATTATTATCATTACTATTATTATTATTATCATCTTTATTATTATTATCATCATCATCATCATCATCATCATCATTATTATTATTATCATCATCATCATCATCATTATCATTATTATTATTATAATCTAAACAGGAAATCAGCCTTTCTGTATTCTTTCGGCATCGGTGTTGAACAGAAACCAATCACACTGTTTTTGTATTATTTTGTGTTTCTTGTTTGCGTGAACATGAGAGTAAGCGTATGTGTGTGTGTGTGTGTGTGTGTGTGTGTGTGTGTGTGTGTGTGTGTGTGTGTGTGTGTGTGTGTGTGTGTGTGTGTGTGTGTGTGTGTGTGTGTGTGGCGTGTGTGTGTGTATGTGTGTGTGTATGTGTGTGTGTGTGTGTGTATGTGTGTGTGTGTGTGTGTGTATATGGGTGTGTCGGTATTGGTGTGGATGGGTGTCTGAACTGTAAGGCTTGTTGGCTATTGTTTGTTTTATGTACTTATTCTGTTTCTCATTGTTGTTATTAGTCTTATTGTTGTAGTGGTGGTGGAGATCGTCGGTGCACATTTTTTGTTTTGTTTTCGTTTTTGTTTTCCTGAATTTCTTTTTCTATTCTCAGTTGTTATTGATGTCTGTATTTTTCATTTAATTTTGATTTCGAGTTTTCTTCTCTTCATTTGTTTCTATATATTCTGTTTTATTTCTATAATTTCCAATGTGTTTAGATTGTGTTTTTGTTTTGTTTTGTTTTATTTATTTTTTTGTTTCTTCTTTGTGTGAACATGAGAGTAAGAGAGAGAAAGAGAGAGAGAGAGAGAGTGTGTATGTGTGTGTGTGTGTGTGTCAGTATGTATGTGTGTGTGTGTGTGTGTGTGCGGGCGTGTGTGTGTGTGAATGTGTGTGTGTATGTGTGTGTGTGAGTATGTATGTGTGTGTGTGCGCGCGCGCGCGTGTGTGTGTGTGTGTGTGTGCGTGTGTTTGTGGATGTGTCGATGTCGGTGGGGATGGGTGGATGGGTGGGTGACTGCATATTTGTGTATGTGCTTGTCTGTCTGTCAGTGTGAGTTAGAGAGAGAGAGAGAGAGAGAGAGTGTGTGTGTGTGTGTGTGTGTGTGTGTGTGTGTGTGTGTATGTGTGTGTGAGAGAGAGACAGACAGACAGAGACAGAGAAGGGGACAGACAGACAAACAGACAGATATACAGACACAGACAGAGAGAGAGAGAGAGATAGAGAGACGCGTGGTCGAGGCGAGAGTTGAGCTCAGAACAGTCCCCTCCCCCATCCTCTCTCTCTCTCTCTCTCTGTCTCTCTCTCTCTGTCTGTCTGTCTGTCTGTTTGTCTGTCCCTCTCTCACACACAGTCTCTCACACTCTCTCTTTTTCTCTGCCACCTCTCTGTCTCTCTCTCTGTCTCTGTCTCTCTCTCGCTTTCTCTCCCTTTCTTTGTCTCTGTTTCTCTCTCTCTCTCTCTTACTCTCTCTCACCACTCTCTCTCAACAACACCACTACTACCACTATTCCCAAGCTTCTCCCAAAGCCGGAGACAGCCAGCAACTGAGTAGCGAAAGCTTTGCTGGAGGCGACGGGCAATGAAAATAGCTGAGGCATCGGAGATGCAACCAAACACACGCTGTAGCATCATGCTGCTGCTGCTGCTAACCAGTGCTAGAAGCGGCAGTGCTCACCTCTGCAAGTATTGGTAGTAGTGAGCCTCTAGGAGTGCTTTGTGCATACATGTGTGTGTGTGTATGTGTTTGCGTGCGTTGGAGAGATTTTGAGGTTCAGCCAGCAAGTGTATCCACAATGTTTCTCGTTCTCATCGTTTGCAGCACTATCCCTTTCTGTCAGTGAGGGTGTGTCAGTTAGACGGAATTACTGTTAAACGTAATATACATTGTGAGTATGGACAAGGCGTTTTAAGGATTTTGCCGTGGCTAGACATTGAGACGAACAAAAAAGGACAAGACTACACGGTACTGTTTTCTTCTGCTTACTATTTCCAGTCACAACTTAATTTTTTTGCAGTGGTATGTTTATTTATTTATTTATTTATTTATGTATGTATTTATTTATTTCGTGGTATGTTTCTTTTCTTTTTATCATTTGTTTAATTGATTTATTGGATATTTATTCATTTGCTTGTTTCTTTCTTCGTTTCTTTATTTGTTTGTTTATTTACTTATTTGTTATTTTTCTTCTTTATC
>JAPXFY010000016.1:46738829-46746329 GCA_030674185.1 Monoplex corrugatus
GGGTATGTACAGACGAATTGAAGAAATTGTCCACAGGAAAAATACATGCACATCAACTGGTTGCTTAAAATCGAAAGATGGAAAGATGAAGTTAGAGCAGCACCGAAAAAGATGAAACCAGGAAAAGCCCCAGGACCAGACAACATTACCACAGAGATGATTGAAGCCCTGGAGGAATTTGGCATAGAAAAAATAACAGTCCTCCTAAATGAAATTTATGACACTGGAAAAATCCCCAAAGATATGTCAAAATCAATTTTCATTGCACTTCCAAACAAGACAGGGCTATAGAATGTGAACTCCATCGCACAATCAGTTTGATGAGTCATGTAACAAAAATCCTGTTAAGAATAATCATGATGAGGACAAGGAATAGAAAACAAAAGAGAAACAGCAGAAGAACAGTGTGGATTTGTGGAAGGGAAAGGAACTATTAATGCCATATACATCCTAAGAACTATCATAGAGAGGTCAATTGAGATGAACAAGGATTTGTATTTATGCTTTGTTGACTATACCAAGGCTTTCGATCGGGTAAGACATGAAGAATTGATCAACCAGCTGGAGAGACTCAATATTGATGGAAAAGATCTAGGAATAATCAGAAATATGTACTGGGAACAAACAGCTGCAATGAGAATAGAAAACAATATAAGCTCTTTCCAAAACATCAAAAGATGGGAGTCAGACAGGGTTGTGTTTTGTCACCAGATCTGTTTTCACTTTACAGCTAAAACATCATGAGAAACCTAGAGGAAGACTCTGGATTAAAGGTTGGTGGGAAAATGATAACATTCGATACGCAGATGACACCGTACTAATTGCAGAAAATGAAAGGGACATACAAAACCTTGTGAATATACTAGAAATAGAAAGCAAAGGTAAGGGGTTGGAGCTAAACAGCAGGAAGACTGAACTCATGGTGATCAGTAAACAACATGAAACCCCCTCATGCAAAATAACAGCAAATGGCACAACCATGACACAGGTTGATAAGTTCAAATACCTGGGAACGGTCATTTCATCAGACGGCAGATGCACATCGGAAATAGCCGGCAGAATCGGCCAAGCCAAAACAGCATTCAAAAAGATGACAAGCATTCTTACCATCAAATGCCTATCAATTAACATCAGGAAGTGAGTTCTTGTTATAAAGAACCAATACTGTTGTACGGATGTGAGGCGTGGACAGTCAATAAGCAAAGCCAGGACAAGATTGAGGCAGCCGAGATGTGGTTTTTAAAAGAATGTTGAGAGTTCCATGGACAGCAAAGAAAACAAACGAGACAGTCTTGATGGAGGCAGACACAAGTAGATCACTCATATGGAAGATTAGTAAAAGACAAGCAACATTTATAGGAAGGGGGATTTGGAGCACCTGGTCACAACGGGAAAGCTGGAGGGAAAGAGAGCACTAGGTAGACCCAGGGAGAAAATGCTAGACGGACTTGCGGAGTGGCTGAAGACGAGGAGTGTGGAGGAGATGCTTGGGGCAACAAGAGATAGAGACAGATGGAAGTCCATGATCGCCAACGCCATGCAGCACGGCACCTGATGATGATGATGATGATGATGATGATATATGTATATGTGTATATATATACATACATATACATATATATATACACACACACACACACACACACATATATATATATATATATACTTACACACACACGTACATGTATGTATGTAGACAGACAGACAGATAGATAGATACATAAATAGATAGATAGATAGATAGATAGATAGATAGACGAATGGATGGATAGATAGATAGATAGATAGATAGATAGATAGATAAACTGACAGACAGACAGATAGATAGATAAATAGATAGATGGATAGATGGATAGATGGATAGATAGATAGATGGATAGATGGATAGATAGATAGACAGACAGATAGATAGATAAATAGATAGATAGATAGGTAGATAGATAGATAGATAGATAGATAGATAGATAGATAGGTAGATAGATAGATAGATAGATAGATAGATAGAAGAGCCTACCAAATTAGAGATGACTGATTAATTAATTGCAATTATCAGAATTCGATCGATACTTTCTGGAAAAAAAAATCTGGTTATACCAATACTTCCATTCAAAGTTTCTTTTTAAGTATATAGCTAGATACTTAATCTTTTGTAAGCCTAATCAATATATCCATGTTTTGATAAATAAGGATCCATCTCTCTGTTTTTTCACTGTCTATCTTTCTTTCTGTCTCTGTCTTTTTTTTTTCTCTTTGGGTTTCTCTGTGTTCACCACTGAATCGTTTAAAAAAGATCTATTAACTGAAGTCTTCTTTCTTTGGAAAATAATACATAATTATCATTGTCATATTCTCTCTCTCTCTCTCTGTCTCTCTCTCCTTCTCCCTCTCTTTCTGTCTCTCACGGATCTGTATTTGCGTATGTGCATATATCTGTTTGTTTTACTTGGTTTATTTTACTTTTTATTGTTGTTGTTTTGCTTTATTGTATATTTCATCGTAATTCTTAGTACTTCAACTTCATGGTTTAATAGAAGTACTGAGGTCATTTGGTTCCGTCAGGATGTATGCCTTATCACAGCACACCAACAACTTACACCTTTTCACCAAATTGTTCTGATTTTTATACATATAACTTGAAACAGGTAGTTCAGGATTCAGAATTTTGTTTCTGTAACCTGTTTTCGGGCGAAGATGATTTTTTAAAAAGAAGAACGTCTTGTCACCAAATAAACCGAACAGTTATGATGAAATCACAGAGAACTCTCTAATAAGAAAGAAAGGAAATAAAGAAAGAGAGAAAGAAGGAGGAAGGTGAATAAATAAATAAATAAATGAATAAATAATGAATAAATAAACAAATAGATAAATGAATATATAAATAAATAATAAAAAAAAGTAAAAAAGAATGAATGAATAAAATTGTATATAAATATATACACTGACTGACTGATTGACTGAACGAAATCATTAATTGTAATTGTTCCCCTTCCTACATTCAAACTCCCACCCTCTCTTCCCCCCCTTTTCCATTTTCTTTTCTTTGTCTTTTTTCTTTTGTGTGTGTGTGTGTGTGTGTGTGTGTGTGTGTGTGTGTGTGTGTGTGTGTGTGTGTGTGTGTGTGTGTGTTGTGTGTGTGTGTGTGTGTGCGTGTGTAAAATCACTATTGTGAACAGACGTTAGATAAAACATTCCTTTCCCTCCTTTTGAAAAACGCTGATGAGAAGTAAAATACACAGATCCTATGAATTACCCATGTTCTTGCTTTCTCTCAGAGGAACCCAGAGGAGATCTGCAGAAAATCCATCGTACTAAACCGCTATCGTACACAGGAAGTTAGCGGGTGGTATTGACAACAGTCCAAATTAAAACTTTTGCTAAGTTCCCAAGAGTCATCTGCTCGTATTTGTATGTTCTTTTTTTTGTCGCTTATCTCTCTTCCCTGTCAACGATCGCGCGAATTAAACAGTAGGGTGAGGGTATTTGTTTTAGCCAAGCATCAGTAGACACGCACACACAACCACACACACACACACACACACACACACACGCGCGCGCGCGCGCGCGCGCCCGCACGCCCGCACGCACACACACACATACATACACACACATACACACACACACACAAGCACTCCACACACACACACGCCCACTCGAGCGTACACATACTCACACACACACACACACACACACACACACACACACACACACACACACACACACACACACACACACAAACACACGCACGCACGCACACACACACACACGCACGCACACACACACATACTTACACACACACGTGCGTGGATGAGCACGCAATGTTTTGTTTGCTGGTGATGTTGTTTAATATTCATATGAATAAGAACAGTGGGTACATGTGAATAAGCTCAGAACGATCAACCCGTTACATTTTCTGCAGTGGAAACAATTTTTCCGCATGTGCATCATTTGGTTTTCATCTAAGGCGATTTATTTGCCTTTTGTGTTTGTTTGTTTGATTTATTTACCCTTTGTTTGTTCGTGAGTTTGTTTGTTTGTTTGTTTGCTTTGGGGGTGGTTGGGAGGGAGACATTTTTTTTGCATCATTCCTATGTCATTACCCGCAAGTCCCACTAATTTCGTATTTCCATACCAACACACATACACACACACGCACACAAACACACACACACATGCACACACAATACACAAACAAACACACACACATGCACACACACACACTCTCTCTCTCACACACACACACACGCATGCACACACACATGCACACACCTACACACACACACGCACACAATACACAAACAAACACACACACATGCACAAAATCCATCGTACTAAACCGCTATCGTACACAGGAAGTTAGCGGGTGGTATTGAAAACAGTCCAAATTAAAACTTTTGCTAAGTTCCCAAGAGTCATCTGCTCGTATTTGTATGTTCTTTTTTTGTCTTTGTGTGTGTCTTTTACCGTCTAATATCACTCATAGTGAACAGACGTTAAATCAAAGAACGAACGAACGAACGAACACACGCACAAACACACACACACACACACACTACACACACACAACCCACACACACACAAACAAACAAACAAACAAACAAACAAACATACACACACACATACCACACACACACACACACACACACAAACAAACAAACAAACAAACAAACACACACACACACACACACACACACACACACACACACACACACACACACACACACACATACACACACACACACACACAAAACTGAAACAGGTTTCGATGAGCAATGCGCGTCGTGAAAGAAGGATCACAAAATCTGGCACAGTTTTTCACAACGGTGTGATGATCATAATGAAGTTGATAGTGATGATAATCATGGAGTACTGTTCGTCACTGAGACTGTGTGACAGAATTGCACTTTACGCTATTCTCAGTTCGCGTATTCCCCGATTGGCTTATCCCTGATTTGATGATTCCGATACGGCTATATTCCCAGGCCGCCTGTGTACTTGATAAAAACCACTTGACAAATGCCTGGCGCGCACACACACACAGACACACAGACCACAAACACACGCACAGCACACAGACACACACACACACATACACACACACACACACACACCAACACACTACACACACACACACACACACACACACACACACACACACACACACACACACACACACACACACACACACACACGCACACACACGCACAGGGCAAGACACGAGACGTAAGCCCCATAGACCATTACATAAGAGAGATAACAAGGGAAAAGTTGCTCTTGTGTGGAGCAGTAAGATGGGATCAGAGGAACTGAACAGACCAGACTTAGGCTGCATCAATCGATTTGTGATGATAATGCCGATGAGAAGAAGGAGGAAAATGGAAAGGACGTGTGTTGTGTCATTAATGGGAACCACCGCCACTAACGGGAACAAAATCTTTCATCATCGTCGTCGTCATCATCATCATCATCATCGTCGTCGTCGTCATCGTCATCATCATCATGTGCCCTGCGGTAGGCGTTGGCGATCACGGCCCTCCAATGCATCTGTTCCTTGTCGCTGCAAGTACATCCCCCATCCTCTCTGTCCTCAGCCATCCTGCAAGTCCATTCAATATTTTCTCCCTGGGTCTACCTGGTGTTCTCTTTCTCTCCAGCTTTCCTGTTGTGACCAGGTGCTCTGATTCCCCTGTCCTCGCAAAATGGCCAGTAAATGTAGCTTGTCTTTACCTATTCCTCTTTATCAATGATCTTCTTGTGTCTGCCTCCATCAAGTCTGTCTCGTTTGTTTTCTTTGATGTCCATGGAACTCTCAACATTCTTCTTAGAAACCACATTTCGGTTGCCTCAATCTTTTTCTGGTGTGCGTGTTGATAAAGTATTTAACAGAGCAAATCTGACGTTAGATTTATTAGCGATTATTTTAGAAGTTAGTGGCACGTCTTTTTCTACATCAAAATTGATGTAAACGCGACAAAACAGGAATAATTACCTAAAACGTTATAAAATAAAATCTCAGTCGAGATCTCCAACATAAAATTAATGAGCATTCCCTAGTTTTATCTGGAGACATATACTGCACTCCAGGCTCCGCGAGGCGCTACGCCTCTTTAGAAGATTCTAACGAGTACGGTACACAACGTACCACCTCGTTTCCTGCCACGGGGGTACCATCTAGTTTTGTGCCGAGGGTATCACTCATTATTTCTGTATGCGCGTGTCTGTTAGTTACCTGTTTCCGACAGGAACCAGTTAATAACACAACAGACGTGTCTGTCACATGTTGCATAAGAGGAGCTGATTGCTTGTCTCAGTAGCTCAGTTGGTAGAACGTCGGATTTACATGCTAATGGTTGTGGGTTCGAATGCCGGAGTGCTCTACATTAAAACTGGCCTTCTCACTGTCCCATCTTCACATCATTGTTGTTCTGGTGGTGTCAGTATAGGATTAGATAACTCCTCCTCGCCCCACTTCCTTGGAATGGTTGTCCCCGTCGGCCATATCACATGGTGTGGGTGTCGACGTAAAAAGTGAAGCAAATCAATCAATCAATAAATCAATCAATCTGTCTCACCACCAACAATAACGTAGTCACTTGGACTCCCTTCTGGCTGGGAAGACCAAAGCAACAAGGGACATGACGGAAAATTCTTTATGTTCACTAACCGTAAGTGTTTGGACAACCTTGTAACTGGGAAAACCAAAACAACTGGGCACATTGACGGAAAATCTTTTATGTTCACTAACGTAGCTACTTAGTCACCCTTCTAACTGGGAACATGACGGAAAAATTCTTTGTGTTCACCAACGTAGCTGCTTGGAACCCTTCTAAGTGGGAAAACCAAAACAACTAGAGGCATTTACGAAAGATTCTTTATGTTCACTAACGTAGCTACTTGGACACCATTGTAACTGGGAAATCCAAAACAATTAGGGACATTGATGGAAGATACTTTATGTTCACTAACCAAAACAATTAGGAAATTGGTGGAAGATTCTTTATGTTCACTAACCAAAACAATTAGGAAATTGATGGAAGATTCTTTATGCTCACTAACATATCTACTTGGACACCCTTCTAACTGGGAAATCCAAAACAACTAGGGACATTGACGAAAGATTCCCAATGTTCACTGACGTAGCTACTTAGACACCCTTCTAACTGCGAAAACCACAACAACTGGGGACATTGACGGATGATTCTTTACGTTCACTCGCCAAAACAAGTGGGAACATGACGGACGATTCTTTATGTTCACTAACATAGTTATTTGGACACCCTTCTAACTGGGAAATCCAAAACAACTAGGGACATGACAGAAAATTCTTTATGTTCACTAACGTAGCTACTTGTTCAACCTTGTAACTGGGAAAACCAAATGAACTAAGGACATTGACGGAAGATTCTGTAAGTTCACTAACGTAGCTACTTAGTCACCCTTCTAACTGGGAACATGATGGAAAATTCTTTGTGTTCATCAGCGTAGCTACTTAGACAACCTTCT
>JAPXFY010000016.1:46752749-46757749 GCA_030674185.1 Monoplex corrugatus
TGTATGCCCACTAAAGGTGGAGACTATACAGTAACAGAGTAGAGTGTGGTCAGCTCGCTTTATAGCTTGAATTCGCATTTTTTTCCAATAAAAAGTATGATTATGTGTAGCGCACAGTGAGTCCCATAGAGTTTGTAGAATAGCATTATAGAAAAAGATTTATGACCATGAATGAATAATTATGAAGAAAGGCTAATGTGTTAATAGCAATAGGTGAATGGAAATAAAGTCGAATGGTATCAAAATGGGTTGTGATTTTTGGGTGCTTTATAAATAGCGGGAAAACATACGGATAAGAACAAAGACAAAAATAGAAGCAAGATTGGCTTGCCAGGGTCCCATTCGTACAGGCAGACAGACTCTCTTCCATTTACATACACACAAATCAAACTGTTTTAAGTGTTCATTCTTTTTAAGTAGATAATTAATCGCGTGTTGTTCTATGGGTTTATTAGGTGGTAACAGCCCTGTATAGTACTATGCAGTGATTACATGGTTAGTATAGATAACGGTGATGGTATGGTTACAGTTCTATACAGTTTCACATCATCATTGAACAATTACATTTCATGCTTAATATCATTAGGTTTCATATCACAAAACACAATTGAAAAACACAAACATGAAAGCAGATACATAACAGTAAAGCCACACATACACACAAATGCACATCGTTCATATTAATACTGGAATGAAGGCAAGGCGACGTACCTCAGGTCACTCTTTAGGACGGTCCTTTACACTCATGTGTGTGTCAGGGGTGTGTGAAAGGAAATGAGTCGCAGAGGAGCAGAGCTAGCTGACTGAGAGAATACTTGGTGTCTCAAAATTCCTATTTACAGCTTTTATGCTCTTTGTCTCTGAGCGCCACATTATCCTGTTCACTAAAGAGCAAGGTACAAAGGTTTGTGTGGGTAGTCGGGTTGGGCTGGTTCTAGGGATGGGTATTGGAATGGGAAGGGTGACAGGGTAGTAAAAAGAGTTGTATCGTTGGTAGGTATGTTTAAGTGGTAGAACAGGGACGTGTTTTCGTGGTAGATCATAAGTGCACGTTTAAAAACAAAAAGCAAACATGCTTTGTTTTAAAGACTAAGTCATTTTTGTAATACAGATTATGCATAGATGAACAGATATGCATTAAAGAGGGAATAAATGAACGAACGAATGAATAAATGCATACACGAACCAATTGTTAAGAACAAACTAACAAATGAGTGAATGTAGGTTTAGATGTAAGTATACCAGGCTTCTACTCTATGGTCTAGAGTTTGTTAAGAAAGGCACCAATGTTCGTGAAGATTCCACGATTCGCTCACAAAGTAGTTTTTAAATTTTTTTATTTATTTATTTTTTATTTTTGTTACCATCAGTTAGAGTTTTGTCTCATCATTAGTCTGAATAAGACAGAGATCAGGGTGCAGAACATCATCATCATCTCATCATCATCATCATCATCATCATCATCATCATCATCTCATCATCATCATCATCATCACCATCATCATCACAACACAACAACAACAACAACATCATCATTATCATTTTTATAATCATTATCATCATCATCACTGTTATTATTATTATTACTACTACTAGTATCATTATTATTCTTGTTGTTGTTATCATTATTGTTATTATTATCATTATTAATCATCATCATTATTATTATATTTAATTATCATTGTCATTTCTATCAGTTATTATTGTTTACTTGGTAGAAAGGGTGAAGACTTTCTTTAGCAACCTCCCAGATGGACATGTGTGCAGACCTGCCAGTGCCAACCCCCTCCCCCCCCCCTTCGTGTGTGCAGCATGCAGACTATTAAACATGTACGTTACAGATCCTGTAAGTCATGCTAGCTATTGACTTACGAAAATATAACAACACACAGCATGTATGCCCACCGAAGATGCAGACTATGCAACAGCATAGTGGAATGTGGTCAGCTCGCCTACATGTAACCAAGATTATTCCAGCGGTAGGCTGATAAAATACCAGTATAAAATATAGACTAAGTAAAACACAGTCTAGCTGGTGCCTCAGGACCTGGCCAGCTGATGGGTTTATGTGCAGGCATAAGGCTTGTGCCATGATCACCACACACATTGCACCTGTGACGTTAGTGCATGTGGAATTCGTTCCGAGCGCAGAGACGTCATCTTGAGAAACTGAAACTGAAACTGAAACAGCTCGCCAAACAGCTTGAGTTGTCCGTGCTCCTCTAAAAAGTATATTGTAATGCGTAATGAGTGTAAGTGACTTTGGAGGTAGTTCTATACAAGAACATTTTTTAATATTTTGATATACACAGTACTTCCATTCTTCCATTGAAAACAGGGTTACAAGATTTCATCTCGTGTGTTCACAGAAATAACGCCATCAATAAATAAATACTGTCTTTCAGTCAGTGCTATTGATTACTTCGCACTCAACAATCTCTTCTGCGTGTGAGAGTTAGCTTATGGTGGCATTTGTTTTTCGCCGAGTCAAAAAACGAAATTGTAGCTTCAAGTGTAAAGATATCCTCTCGATAACTACTAGTGTTTCGCCCGGTCACTGAGGAGCATGAAAGTGTTAATGTTTCATTCATCTGACAAAGATAGTGTTTTTCTTTGAAGAATTATCTGCTCGATGTAATAACTTTAATGTCTCAATTCTTTTATTGATGTTCTCCCGTGGGGAAGGCCACAGCAGAGCAAAATGTAATGCTCTGAACTTTTTAAATGAATAGGACGTCTGGTTATGCGAAGAAGATGCGGTCTTCCTCTTGGGTGAAAAAGAAGCAACACACACACACACACACACACACACACACACACACACACACACACACACACACACACACACACACACACACACAACACACACACACACACACACAACCGCACACACATACACACACACATACACACACGCACATACACACTCACACACACACTCACGCTCACATACACAGACAGACATACAGACAGACAGACAGACACAGGCAGACAGACAGACAGACACAGGCAAACAGACAAACAGACAGAGAGAGACAGAGAGAGAGAGAGGAGAGAGAGAGAAAGAGAGAAAGAGAGAGCGAACAGACAGACAGAGACAGAGACAGAGAGGGAGAGAGAGATTTAGTGGGAGGGCAAGAAAAATGTCTTTTCAATACGTAATTTGAACCCAGTTCGTTTAGGTCTTAGACTGGTGCTTTAAACCACTGGGTTCCACCTTGCACTCTGACTGACCGTAGGGAGGTAAAGTGACCAGATAATGTGATCCGTAAGTCCCACAAAGACAGTGTGTCAACACCACGTTTGGTTGACTGACTTTTTGCCATTAGTCATACGGACAACAGCGCTAACTTTAACCCTTTGACTCCCTCACTCTGTCCACCAATACCATGTCTTTGTCAATTAAGCTAGCAAAGCAAAACCTTAACCCTTTTGATTCCCTCGCCTTATCCACCAGCTTCCTGCAGTGGAGCTGGTGGATAGTGTGAGGAAGTCAAAGGGTTAATTTTTTTGCAGTCGGTGGATTGGGTGCAGGAGTCAAAGGGTTAATGAGAACTGGTATCATACTAACGGCGCACTCTTAATTCTATTACGTGTGATCATACTGATTGTGCTTTCGCATCGGTTCCATCACACCTGATAGAATACTAACAGTGTAGTCTTTGTTCCATTACAACTGACCCTTATGGTTGTGCGGTTACCCAAAAGACACTTTTTATGCATGCTTCTTTTTCTTCTCTCATTCGCCGTCTACATAGTCGGACTGTATCTGGTATCTGGGAGTTACTGAATCTTTTTTTTTTTTACCCCAAATCCTGCAGGTTGCCGCAGAGCTTGGTAAGGTTAGGGGAGTTACAGTCGGCGATGTCTCCTGTCTCTTACACGTGGTACTGATTTTTTAATTTTTTTATTGATTTGGTTCAGTTTTTACGTCGACATCCACCTCAGGTGATATGACGGACGGGGATAACCATCCCAGGGAAGTGGGGGGAAGGGGGACTTATCTAATCCTATACTGACACCACCAGATTAACAATGATGTTGGGACAGTGAGAAGGCCAGTTTTAATATAGCGCAACGCGGGATTCAAACCCATAACCATTAGCAAATACAATTTCTTACTAATCAGAAATATGTATTGGAAACAAAAGCTGCAATGAGAATAAAAAACGATATAAGCTCTTTCCAAAACATCAAAAGAGGAGTCAGACAGGGTTGTGTTTTGTCACCAGATCTGTTTTCACTTTACAGCGAAAACATCATGAGAAACCTACAGGAAGACCCTTGATTAAAGGTTAGAGGAAAAATGATAAACGACATTCGATACACAGATGACACCGTGCTGATTGCAGAAAGTGAAAGGGACCTACAAAACCTTGTGAATATATTAAAAATAGAAAGCAAAGGTAAAGGGTTGGAACTAAAAAGCAGGAAGACTGAAGTCATGGCAATCAGTAAAAAACATGAAATCTCATGCAAAATAACAGCAAACGGCACAACCTTGAGACAGGTTGATAAGTTTAAGTACCTGGGAACGATCATTTCACCAGACGACAGATACACATCAGAAATAGCCAGCAGAATCGGCCAAGCCAAAACAGCATTCAAGAAGATGAAAAGAATTCTTACCAACAAATGCCTATCGATTAACATCAGGAAGAGAGTTCTTGAATGTTACATAGAACCAATACTGTTATACGGTTGTGAGGGTGTACAGTCAATAAGCAAAGCCAGAACAAGACTGAGTCAGCCGAGATGTGGTTTGTAAGAAGAATGTTGAGTTCTATGGACAGCAAAGAAAACAAACGAGACAGTCTTGATGGAGGCAGACACAAGCAGATCATTCATAAGGAAGATTAGGAAAAGACAGGCAACATTTGTAGGCCATTTTATGAGGAGGGAATTGGAGCACCTGGTCACGACGAGAAAGCTGGAGGGGAAGAGAGCACCAGGTAGACCAAGGGAGAAGATACTAGACGGACTTGCAGAGTGGCTGAGGA
>JAPXFY010000016.1:46760249-46762749 GCA_030674185.1 Monoplex corrugatus
TATCTATATATCTATATATCTATATATCTATCTCTCTGTCTAATTATCTGTTTGTCTCTCTTGTTACGTGAAGAAAAGACGTATGTTCATATCGTATATTCATGTCACTGAATAACTGAATATCAATGGAAAAATACGTAAGTTAAGAGAGCCATATTACGTACGTATTTTTCCATTGATGTTCAGTTAGCATGACCTGTCGTTAATATTCGAACCAGAAAATAAAAGAAAACATTACTAGTCGAGGTAAAGGAAAGCTCGTAAAGACCTGAATTCTTTTGTATGGAATGTTCTCTTTCGAGAAAAACAAAAACAAAACAAAAACAAAAAAACAAAACAAAACAAAACAAACAAAACAACTTATTCATGAGACTATAATATCACATTCTGAACGATCCCATATATTGTATGCATGTATGTATGTGTGTGTGTGGTGTGTGTGTGTGGTGTGTGTGTGTGTGTGTGTGTGTGTGTGTGTGTGTGTTGTGTGTGTGTGTGTGTTTGTGTGTGTGTCTGTTGTGTGTGTCTTTGCTGCGACATTACGCGTGTGTGTGTGCGTGTGGGCGTTTGAATGTCTGTGTGGGCGTGTATGTATGTGTGTCTGCGTCTGTGTGCGCGCGCGTGCGTGCGTGTGTGTATGTCTGTGTATGTGTGTGCGTAAGTGTGTGTGTATCTGTGTCTGTAAGTGTCTGTAAGTGTGTTTATCTGTGTGTTTGTGTGTGTGTGCCTAATTGAGTTTTTTTTTGACTGTGTATGTGAGCGTGAACGTCTTTGTGTGCGCATGTGTGTATGTGTGTGTATGCATGTGTACGCACATGTGTGCGCGTGTGTTTGTATGAGCGTGTGTTAGTGTGTGCTTGTGCACGTGTGCAGTCTTGAAAAGATACAGTATTGCCAACACGTTATGTGCATCAGTACCCTTTGGATGTTATGCATGACTCGTATAACCATTATACCAGGCCTTTCAAAAAAAAAATGACCACGGGTTTTCTGAATAAATGATATGTGTTCAAACTTCTCCTGCATACCCAACTGTCTCTGTCTCTCTCTATCTCCATGTCTCTATTTTCCTCTGTCTCCGTCTCTGCCATTGTCTGTCACTGTCTCTGTCTATCTGTTTGCATGTCTGTTTCTCTCTCTCTCTCAGTCTGTCTCTGTCTCTGTGTCTCTGTTGCTGGCAGATCTGTCTCTGTCTGTCTGATCTGTCTCTTTCTGTCTGTCTGTTTGTCTGTCTGTCTGTCTGTCTCTGTCTCTCTCTCTCTTTCTCTCTCTCTCTCGCTCTGTGTGCGTGTGCATGCTGTGTGTATGTGCGCGCGTGTGTACACTCAGTTGCATTCGTGCTTGCTGATACACGTGCGCGTATGACTACCGGAATATGTACATGAATATAACGCATAAAACAAACAAGCCTACCCTGACATCCTGTTACGAGTATGACTCAAGGTCAAAGCACTTATGGCATAAATCACTCCCTGCAAAGTCCAGTGAGGTTGATTGACCACTAACTTCCTGTGTGCCTTTCTTTGTATGTGGCACAATCGATGGACATTGCGGACACTGACCATATACATGCTATTGTACATGCTCTCACACATTGCTTCTGTGGTCATCTGCCTTTTAGCACATTGTATTTTCAGACATCAAAATGACAGGAATTGTTTTCCGCTGTACAAACTCTTTGTCTTCTTTTTTTTTTCAATCTCCCTTTTGTGTCAGTACTGGCTTTTTCTGTGTGCCTTTTGTACATGTCCGCTAGCTCGCTTGGTAAATACGCTGTGATGATAATGCATAACGTCTGGGTTCAATCCTTAGGCAAATCACTTTTTTTTTTATTATTTCTTTTGTTTATTCATTTATTATTTATTGATTTGTATAACTGTTTATCCATTTGTTTATTCGAGTATTGAATATGTGTTTTCTTTTCTTTATTCTACTTTATTTGTTTATTTGTATATTCATTCATTTATTTATTGATCTGTATAGTTCTTTATCTATTTATTTTTTCGCTTATTAAATATATGTTTTTTTTATTCTGGCAGATTTGTCTGTTCTTTCATTTTCTGATTTGTATAGTTACTTATCAATATATTTATTTCTTTATTGAATATATGTGTTTTCTTTCTTCTAATTTATTTGTTTATTCATTCATTTATTTACCAATTTGTGTAGCGATTTATCCATATATTTATTTGTTTATTAAATATATAATAATTACAATATTAATATAGCGCAAAATCTTGATAAAATCAAATCTAAGCGCTGAAACAGACACATACGCACGCATGCACACACACGCACACACACACACACACACACACACACACACACACACACACACACACACACACACACACACACACACACCACCATGCTAAAATGGGATAAAGAATAAAGGCAGTGTAAAATTATAGAGAGCATATTATATACAATTATATATTACAATGTGATTCCCCTCCGAGCGGAGACAGGCTGCAGAGGTGGTTGAGTGAGGTCAGGATTT
>JAPXFY010000016.1:46767749-46775249 GCA_030674185.1 Monoplex corrugatus
TAAATGTGCTAGAGCAGCATTTTATGTTCCAAAATATAAAATAATAAAGTAATTTTTCATTGGGGCAAATATATCTATCTTTACAGCGGAATTAGTCGCTATTTTACAAGCGTTGCATTATCTAGTAAACCTTACACATGTATTTTTCAAAGTAGTTCTCTTTGTTGATTCAAAATCTGTATTATATGCCTTACAGTCTTTTGATACAGACACAAGACCTGAAAAAATTACTGAGGCAAATCATCTTATACATCGTTTAAGGATAAAAGGTACAGATCTCAGTTTATGCTGGGTGCCTTCTCACGTTGGTCTTCACGGCAACGAAGTAGTTGACAGAGCAGCTAAGCAAGGTGCACACAATTCTGATAATACTACAGAATTACGTATTAATACTTCCGTAAAAGAAGCTTGCAACTTGCTAGAATCAGCCTCATGGATTCGTTTTCATGAACATTTCCATGAAAAGTTTGTGTCACAACAAATGATAAAACTTTCAATCTAAAACACAACCAAGTGCAACATGAATATAATGTCCAAGTGAAAACAAACCAAACAAAAACAAACAGATATCAAGAATCTGAAAGAAACAAACAGAATAAACAGATCTGGTTGAAATCAGACGAAAAAAAGAAACAATCCTGAAACAAACCTGGAAATGATTTGCACGCTCTGTTGTATGACATGGAGGTCAAGTGGGTGAACTTCGCACTTCCAGACGGAAAGGATTGGGTTTGATCCCCTAGTCAATTGCGTCTGGTGGAAGAGTGTTTTTTCCAATCGCTCAGGTCAACATGTGTGCGGATCTGTCAGTTACAAAACCCCTTTATTATCATTATCATTGTTGTTGTTGTTGTTATTATTATTTTTTTATCATCATCATCATCATTATCATCATCATCGTCGTCGTCGTCGTATCATCATCATCATCATTCATCTTATAATCTTATTAATTATTATCATTATTATCATCATCATTATTATTATTATTACTATTATTATCATTACTATTATTATTATTATCATCTTTATTATTATTATCATCATCATCATCATCATCATCATCATTATTATTATTATCATCATCATCATCATCATTATCATTATTATTATTATAATCTAAACAGGAAATCAGCCTTCTGTATTCTTTCGGCATCGGTGTTGAACAGAAACCAATCACACTGTTTTTGTATTATTTTGTGTTTCTTGTTTGCGTGAACATGAGAGTAAGCGTATGTGTGTGTGTGTGTGTGTGTGTGTGTGTGTGTGTGTGTGTGTGTGTGTGTGTGTGTGTGTGTGTGTGTGTGTGTGTGTGTGTGTGTGTGTGTGTGTGCGTGTGTGTGTGTATGTGTTGTGTATGTGTGTGTGTGTGTGTGTATGTGTGTGTGTGTGTGGTGTATATGGGTGTGTCGGTATTGGTGTGGATGGGTGTCTGAACTGTAAGGCTTGTTGGCTATTGTTTGTTTTATGTACTTATTCTGTTTCTCATTGTTGTTATTAGTCTTATTGTTGTAGTGGTGGTGGAGATCGTCGGTGCACATTTTTTGTTTTGTTTTTCGTTTTTGTTTTCCTGAATTTCTTTTTCTATTCTCAGTTGTTATTGATGTCTGTATTTTTCATTTAATTTTGATTTCGAGTTTTCTTCTCTTCATTTGTTTCTATATATTCTGTTTTATTTCTATAATTTCCAATGTGTTTAGATTGTGTTTTTGTTTTGTTTTGTTTTATTTATTTTTTTGTTTCTTCTTTGTGTGAACATGAGAGTAAGAGAGAGAAAGAGAGAGAGAGAGAGAGTGTGTATGTGTGTGTGTGTGTGTGTCAGTATGTATGGTGTGTGTGTGTGTGTGTGTGCGGGCGGTGTGTGTGTGTGAATGTGTGTGTGTATGTGTGTGTGTGAGTATGTATGTGTGTGGTGTGCGGCGCGCGCGCGTTGTGTGTGTGTTGTGTGGTGTGCGTGTGTTTGTGGATGTGTCGATGTCGGTGGGGATGGGTGGATGGGTGGGTGACTGCATATTTGTGTATGTGCTTGTCTGTCTGTCAGTGTGAGTTAGAGAGATGAGGAGGAGAGAGTGTGTGTGTGTGTGTGTGTGTGTGTGTGTGTGTGGTGTGAGTGTGGTGTAGAGAGAGAGACAGACAGACAGAGACAGAGAAGGGGACAGACAGACAAACAGACAGATATACAGACACAGACAGAGAGAGAGAGAGAGATAGAGAGACGCGTGGTCGAGGCGAGAGTTGAGCTCAGAACAGTCCCCTCCCCCATCCTCTCTCTCTCTCTCTCTCTGTCTCTCTCTCTCTGTCTGTCTGTCTGTCTGTTTGTCTGTCCCTCTCTCACACACAGTCTCTCACACTCTCTCTTTTTCTCTGCCACCTCTCTGTCTCTCTCTCTGTCTCTGTCTCTCTCTCGCTTTCTCTCCCTTTCTTTGTCTCTGTTTCTCTCTCTCTCTCTCTTACTCTCTCTCACCACTCTCTCTCAACAACACCACTACTACCACTATTCCCAAGCTTCTCCCAAAGCCGGAGACAGCCAGCAACTGAGTAGCGAAAGCTTTGCTGGAGGCGACGGGCAATGAAAATAGCTGAGGCATCGGAGATGCAACCAAACACACGCTGTAGCATCATGCTGCTGCTGCTGCTAACCAGTGCTAGAAGCGGCAGTGCTCACCTCTGCAAGTATTGGTAGTAGTGAGCCTCTAGGAGTGCTTTGTGCATACATGTGTGTGTGTGTATGTGTTTGCGTGCGTTGGAGAGATTTTGAGGTTCAGCCAGCAAGTGTATCCACAATGTTTCTCGTTCTCATCGTTTGCAGCACTATCCCTTTCTGTCAGTGAGGGTGTGTCAGTTAGACGGAATTACTGTTAAACGTAATATACATTGTGAGTATGGACAAGGCGTTTTAAGGATATTGCCGTGGCTAGACATTGAGACGAACAAAAAAGGACAAGACTACACGGTACTGTTTCTTCTGCTTACTATTTCCAGTCACAACTTAATTTTTTGCAGTGGTATGTTTATTTATTTATTTATGTATGTATTTATTTATTTCGTGGAATGTTTCTTTCTCTTTTTACCATTTGTTTAATTGATTTATTGGATATTTATTCATTTGCTTGTTTCTGTCTTCGTTTCTATATTTGTTTATTAAAATATTTCATCAATTTATTTACTTATTTGTTATTTTTCTTATTTATCACTTTGTTTGTTATTTATTTATTATTCATTTATTTATTCATTCATTCATTTATTTACATATCTGTTTACAATGAATCCCTTTCATGGATTTTCTTTATCTAATTATCTCGTTTTATTTTTTGTTTGTTGGTTGGTTGGTCGGTTAGTATGTTGATCTGTTACTTTATTGATTTGGCTTAGGAATGTTTCCTTGATTTACGTAATACCTGAAGGTAAAGTGGTTTTGTTAAATGAATGAGCATATACAAAAGGAGCTTTGTCTTTCTTAAATATATGTATGTCTACATATCGGCAATTTCTTTGTGTAGGATTGTTCTTGTGTACTATTACTGACCCAATATTTTCTTATATATCCATATCCATATCTATACCTAACATGTATATATATATATATATATATATATATATATATATATATTATATATATATTATACATATTATATATAATATGTTTATGTATATATATATATATGTATATTTATATATATGTATACATATGCATATATATATATATATATGTATATATAGATATGTACATACATTATGTATGTATATATACATACATATATGTATGTATGTATGTATATACATATATACAAAAATATATACAATTTATATCTATGTATCTATATTCATAACATCTATCCATCTATTTATAAATCTATCTGTATATCTATCTATCTATATATCTATTTATCTATCAATCTATCTATCTACGTATCTATCTATCTATCTATCTATCTATCTATCTCTCTCTCTCTCTCTCTCTCTCTCTCTTATATATATATATATATGTGTGTGTGTGTGTGTGTGTGTGTGTGTGTGTGGACACTTTCATGTATTGTTTAACTTTGTATATAACATTTCATCACATCATAACTGCATTATTTATTGTATACAAATGTCTTTTTTGTCCTTATAAGCAGTCCATTCTTCAGTCAGCTGGCCATGCGTTCAACTTTACGTATTAGTTTACAGTTACATATATGTCTTGCATCTGTCTTTTCGTGACTAAATTTGAGGAGGAAAAAAAGAGGATACTATTTATATAATCTGATTCTTTTTCTATTATCCTCCTTCTTTGGGATGCTCCTGATGAATGTTTAATATCTATTTGCAATACTTCAATAATAGGAAGGATTTGTTTTGTTGGTTCAGCAGTGTTGAGTTGGGTCCTTTTTGACCAACAGACTTCTGCCATCGGATTCCTACTGATGACATGCACAAGGATTCAAACAAGTCTCCAGACTGGACACAAGAAGAAACACACACACAAACACACACGCACACACATTCACATATGTGTGTTTAGAATGTGACAGTTCTACAGTCTCATGAGTAAGTCTCCATTTTGGGGACTATCATAAGGCCTGAAGGCAGACAGTCTGTCTTAAAGAAAATGTAACCTTCCCAGAAAGCTGTCTGCAAAAAGAGATTAGATTTGATAAATCATCATCATCATTTGCCCTGCAGCATGGTGTTGGCAGTCATGGCCCTCCATACGAATCTATCCCTTGTCGTTGCAAGTACGTCTCCCACCCTCTCTGTCCTCAGCCACTCTGCAAGTCGTCGTCCGTGGGTCTACCTAGTGCTCATTTTCCCCAACTTTCCTGTTGTGACTAGGTGCTCTAATTTCTCTTGCCTCATAAAATGTCCTATAAACGTTGCTTTTCTTTTCCTAGTTTTCTTCATCATGCGTTTATTGAACCTGCCTCCTTCAAGACTACCTCGTTTGTTTTCTTTGCTGTTCACCGAACTCTCAACATTAGTTTTAGAAACCACGTTTCAGTTGTCTCAATCTTGTTCTGACTTTGCGTGTTCACTATCTACGCCTCACAACCCTACAACAGTATCGGTTCTATATAACGCTCAAGATCTCTCTCCCTGATGAATATATACTGTATATACGAGTAAATATACATATGTATATACGTACACATACACACACACACACACACACACACACACACACACACACACACAAATATATATATATTTATATGTATTTATATATATATATATATATATATATATATATATATGTATCTCTTAAAGACAGATGAAGTGATACGTAAAAAAATTAATGTACATGTTCAAAACAAATTCAGTGCTCTGGAAGACGTTGGTGACAGTGAGGAACAATGGACAAAGTTGAGAAATTCGATAAATGAAGCTTGTGAAGAAATCCCTAAGACAGATAGAAAAGCTAAAAATAGCTGGATGACTAATGAAATTTTGGCTTGATGGAGGAAAGTGGAGGCAAGAAATGAGAGTATCAGGAGAGTAAAATAAATCAGGATAGGGCATCAAGAAGTAAGTAAGCTTGGTGAAACAAAATACAAAGAAATAGAAGACGGACACAAATGGATCTCAGGCTATGTACACAACTGAAAGAATGAAGAAATGGGATCCACAGGAAAAATTAATTGCAATCATCAACTGGTTGCTTAAAATCGAAAGATGGAAAGATGAGCAGCACTGAAAAAGATGAAACCAAGAAAAGCCCCAGGACCAGACAACATTACTACAGAGATAATTTCTCTTGCCTCATAAAATGTCCTATAAACGTTGCTTTTCTTTTCCTAGTTTTCTTCACTCATGCGTTTATTGAACCTGCCTCCTTCAAGACTACCTCGTTTGTTTTCTTTGCTGTTCACCGAACTCTCAACATTATTTTTAGAAACCACGTTTCAGTTGTCTCAATCTTGTTCTGACTTTGCGTGTTCACTATCTACGCCTCACAACCCTACAACAGTATCGGTTCTATATAACGCTCAAGATCTCTCTCCCTGATGAATATATACTGTATATACGAGTAAATATACATATGTATATACGTACACATACACACACACACACACACACACACACACACACACACACACACACAAATATATATATATTTATATGTATTTATATATATATATATATATATATATATATATATATATATATATATATATATATATATGTATCTCTTAAAGACAGATGAAGTGATACGTAAAAAAATTAATGTACATGTTCAAAACAAATTCAGTGCTCTGGAAGACGTTGGTGACAGTGAGGAACAATGGACAAAGTTGAGAAATTCGATAAATGAAGCTTGTGAAGAAATCCCTAAGACAGATAGAAAAGCTAAAAATAGCTGGATGACTTATGAAATTTTGGGCTTGATGGAGGAAAGGAGGAGGGCAAAGAGAAATGAGGAGATATACAGGAAGATAAACAAATAAATCAGGAATAGGTGCATGCAATGAAGCTAAGTAAGCTTGGCTGAACACAAAATGCAAAGAAATAGAAGACGGACACAAAACGGATCCTCAGGGTATGTACAGACGGATTGAAGAAATTGTCCACAGGAAAAATACATGCACATCAACTGGTTGCTTAAAATCGAAAGATGGAAAGATGAGCAGCACTGAAAAAGATGAAACCAAGAAAAGCCCCAGGACCAGACAACATTACTACAGAGATGATTGACGCCCTGGAGGAATTTGGCATAGAAACAATAACAATCCTCCTAAATGAAATTTACGACACTGGAAAAATCACCAAAGATATGTCAAAATCAATTTTCATTGCACTTCCAAAGAAGACAGGGGCTATAGAATGCAAACTCCATCGCACAATCAGTTTGATGGGTCATGTAACAAAAATCCTGTTAAGAATAATCATGATGAGGACAAGGAATAGAAGCAAAAGAGAAATAGCAGAAGAACAGTGTGGATTTGTGGAAGGGAAAGGAAATATTAATGCCATATACATCCTAAGAACTATCATAGAGAGGTCAATTGAGATGAACAAGGATTTGTATTTATGCTTTGTTGACTACACCAAAGCTTTCGATCGGGTAAGACAACAGGAGAGACTCAATGTTGATGGAAAAGATCTACGAATAATCAGAAATATGTACTGGGAACAAACAGCTGCAATGGCAATAGAAGACAATATAAGCTCTATCCAAAACATCAAAAGATGAGTCAGACAGGGTTGTGTTTTGTCACCAGATCTGTTTTCACTTTACAGCTAAAACATCATGAGAAACCTAGATGAAGACCCTGGATTGAAGGTTGGTGGGAAAATGATAAACAACATTCGATACGCAGATGACACCGTTCTAATTGCAGAAAATGAAAGGGACCTACAAAACCTTGTGAATATACTAGAAATAGAAAGCAAAGGTAAGGGGTTGGAACTAAACAGCAGGAAGACTGAAGTCATGGTGAACAGCAAAAAACATGAAACCCCCTCATGCAAAATAACAGCAAATGGCACAACCATGACGCAGGTTAATAAGTTCAAATACCTGGG